>CM077152.1:135016403-135385327 GCA_039583875.1 Platanthera guangdongensis
AGTTTCCATTTGGGTTTTCAATCTTAGTTAGCCGAGAGGCTCGTAGATTGAATCGATCACCCAAGAGTAGCGAGAGTTGCACGGACCCCTCTAGAGAGTCAGACGTTAAATCTACTGGATTCGAGTGAAATCCAATAGCAGGGTTCACAGCGTAAAGCGAACTTTAGGCCTCCGATTTGGATGAGAGTTCGGTCGGACCTTCCTAAACTCAGGTGGGCATGACTTTGAGAGAACCGTGTTCATGCTTTATGAACCTCCATGGTCAAGGTCTTTTACTTTACTTAGAATTAGTTTATTATTTCATTTTGATTTACTTATTTGAAAGTGATTCAAGATTGAGTACTCCACTATTATCTTTAGTTTTAACCTTTTATTTCTGCAAGTAATTTAGTTTTCCTTTTACCTTAGTAATTTAGTTCCTATTTTTAGTTAGGTAAATTAATCAAAAAAATCAATTTGATAAAATAATAGCGATCTCCTTGAAGTAGAAGTAATAATTACGCACTAGGGAAAATACGACCTTGATATTAATCTTTATTATCCTACACTATAAACGATAGGGTACACTTGCCTTTATCAAATATAGAATAGGAGAATATTATCAACTTCCACAATCCACCTTCTCTTTTCTTTAACCCCTCTTCTCCACCTTTGCGATCACGAGTATCAAAGTACCCTTGTGATTGCGACTTGAACGCCGATGGGGAAATTAGAGTACCCTTGTGATTGCAGCTAGAACGCCGATGTGGAAATCAGAGTACCCTTTTGTTTACGGCTTGAGCGCTGATGATGAAATTGGAAGTACCTGATGTGATGATGTGTTAGAAGCATACGCTTTAGGGTGCCTTAGGTGAAACCTAGGAGTGCATTCATGCTGCATTATAGGCCACTTTATATTACTTGATCAACTTAGAAACATGTTTGTTGTATGAGACATCCAAACCTGTTTTATAGCTTTAAATGTATTTGTATTGTTCCATACGAAGTGTTGACCTTCAGGGTGATGGAGTGCCCCGAGGTCTGCTAGGGACGGCCGAGAAGAGATGTGTTGGTTACAAAGTTGAGGTAAGCCTTTGCTGAACCACGTTACAACCAATTTTTACAGGAAAGGATCGCAAGCAGGAACAAGCTCGGCGGCCAAAAAGTCCTAAGCCTCATGAAGTGAACATTCTAATATTTTCAAGTTTTTTGATGGAATGATATGCTCCATGAAATGTAATCCGACTTGCATGGAGAGGTAGCTTAGGAGTGCATGTGCACATTATTATTGCTTAATATTGCTTAAATCTTGGACTTATGATGTGTAAGGCCTCTAAGCCATTTTGATACTGTTGGTTTGGTGAATAACTTCGAGTATTGATTGTATGTTTGCGCTGTTGATGTCCGAGTTTTGAGTTTGGATAGTTTATATATCATCTTATACTGTCGAAGCTGTGGAGTCTGTATACTGTGGGGCTCCGGCCGGACCCATATTATACGGTCATTACAGGGGAGGTGTTATAGTTTTCCTGTTGCTGTCCTGTTTTATAGACTCTGTGGTTAGTCGTGTGAGTTGTTCACGTACGGGCAGAAGAGCCTGTGCGTGAGTAAAACGCGCGGTTCTACATGCTAGCTATGAATTTCATGGCTCTATGCTTACTGGTGCGTTTTCCTTCAAGCACGGGCGGAAGCATCCGTGCGCGAGTAAAACTCACGGGTCAACTCATCTTCTTCCGCAATCTTGGCCTGGAAGTTAATATCGCACGTTAACGCACAGTCGTGCGCCAAACCGTACGTGAACATTTTTCTGACGTACTCGTATTTAAGTTCAGTAGTTTACATGAGTAGGGGACATTCCGCCATTTTCGCTCCTCTGAGCGAGAAAACCTTCCTCCAGCTGCTTTTTCCTTTCTCCTCCTTGGAGAGCTCATCCGAGCACCGTTCTTCCTCCAAACTTCACCGCAAGAGAAGATCTTCAATTATTTTCCGCTTCTCCATCTCAAGAGGAGTATTTGGAGCTCTTTCTCGCCACCATTGAAGATTTTTCTGGTGACCTCCAGCCTTCACGGATCATGAAGAAGATAGGGAAAACACATTTGTAGTAGGTGACCGCACTTCAAGCTTCCTCGGATGTCAACCACAGACCGAGCTCGGACGAAGACCAACAACCTTCGACTCCGGCCGAGAATCGTGGCTAGCCTTCACACATTGGGTTGTAAATCTCCTTTTCCTCTGATTTGGATGTTGTTTCTAATCTTTGGATGTTTGCTAAACTTTCTAGGAACTCTTAAAAATGTTCATGAAGGTTTATTATTGTCCTTGTTGTTGTAGTTCTTTGTTTGGGCTTTACTTCCTTAGCTAGCTTTGGGTTATTGCTTGGTGATCTGTCGCGCTAACGTGTGTTAGGGGTTGGCCTGGCAAAGAGGTGTTTTCGACCATCAACGGTTACGACCACATGCCTTAATACTCATCGGAGTATTCCATCCTTGTGAAGCGGTGAAGGCGACCCGCATGATTAATTTTAGTTGTTATAAAACTCCCCCATCTTTTGTAGTGTTTGCAATCACTTTCTGACGTGTAAGATCGCACTCCCAATCTGCACTCCTCGAGAGATTCGATACTCGGAGTATAGCTCCCCGAGTTTATTACATGACGACACTCGGTGCTCTTGCCAAGATTGCATCATATTCCCAGAGCTATGAAGCTCCAATGAAAATGTGTAATCATTCGTTGGAAAGTTCTTTCCGAGGAATACAACTTTTGTGTTCAGCCCAAAACCTAGATATGGACATATTATGCTATAAAACAGTCTCGAAGTCCACTGCATGCAAAAAACTGATTTCTGCATGCATCTTAAAGGAAAATGAATGACATCGGTTCATCTTCTTCCATTACCCATTTGTTCAAAATCACATACAACACTTCCTCCTCCCTTATTCACCCTCATAAGACTGTCCTTCACGAAACCAAGTTCACCATCATCACAATGAAGAGAGGAGAGGTTGAAGACAACTAATCCATAGGATGAGGTCCTAGCATATTCTTTTCCTAGAACATCTTCATCATGCAGAAGTCAAACTCTTTTGAGTCAACATATCTCAGATATCATAACAGAAGATCTAGCACCAAGGGAGGGGGTAGGAAGCTCATCTCGTTTCCGGCCATGGACCTCGTCACTCTCTTTGGCAGCATTGTTATTCACGTTAGAATCGTTCTTCACGTAGGGAAGTTTGGCCTCCGGGGAATCTGACACTGGTGACCTTCTTTATTTCTGTCGTGTTCGGCAAGTAAGGGCTTTGCAAGGAAGAATGGAGGTGACGTCTAGGGTTTCTCTTTTCCTCCTTTTTATTTCAATATATTAGGGTTATGTTACCTTGACACGTGTCACTTTGTCATTGAACCACTATTATTACTTAAATTAAGTCTGATTGAAAAGACCAGTCTAAGGAAACATCCTGCGTATATCCAAAAATCCGGCTCAGCCCGTATATACAAGACATCGAACATAGCCTGTGTCGCAAAATTGCCCAATTCAAATTTGTCAAGTATCCCTATTCATACACGAGCGATCATCGGAATACTGGTGTCAGATCGAAGAATCTGCTCAACATTATCCAATGAATTCTTCTCAACTCAACAGGCAAAAAGACTCGAAGTATAATTCGTCATATGTACTCGACAAATCGGCCACCCCTTTAAACAGTCTCAACTATATATCCATGAATAGGCACATATCCGCTGAATTGTTATATATCCTTCTCGACAAATTTGTCGGATATCTGTGGCAATATCCTACAAATTATCCTTGGATTCCAGATGTTTTCCCCAAATCATTCCCGCTGAATTCATCGAGTATCACTCAACAAATTCGTCGGATATACACGACGATATTCTACGGTTAACCCTAGAATCCACAATGACCAGCAGGTTAGACCCTTATCCTCTTCCGGCGGACTTGACTTTCTCAGTCCACTCAGGTCGACTAGACCTTGCAGATCAGAATTTCCCCAGTACCGGACTCTAGAGTCAGTCCGCATAGGTCGGCCACCAGATTTCCAGGCATCCTCATTTATCGGCGGACTCGTTCCTCCTGTCCGCCTAGTTTGTACAGCCTTAGTTGATCTTTCAGATCGTAGGCCAACACTTCAACCGGATTCAAGAGTCAGTATGTACAGGTCGCGTGCCTTCAGCCAGGATAGCGCCCTACAGCTGTGGAAGCTCTAGCTCGCTAGCCCAGTCCGCCCCTCTTGCGCGGACTGCTTGTCTTTACTTTTTGATTCCCGTCACCGCTGCCCGATTCTCGTGTACCATGGACAACCAGTTATTTCAGCCCTGCCCGTTTGGGAAGGCCCCCAATCCTATAAATAGGGGGAAGTGGTGCACCCAAAGTAGGCTGACTCGGGTCTAGAGGCCCATTTAGTGAAAGCTGCGGACTCGAATCTCGTACTTTGCGGTCTCGAATCTGTCTTGATTGCCCTTTTTTCCTTGGTCTATTAGTAAATGGTTGCTTGCAGTTTCCTTCTCTCTTTTTTCCCTTTTTATCGGAATTTGATGGCACATTTTCTGCATCAACATCAACACGTGACCTTCAGATCCAAGCTATAGTTGAAACTCACGGACCGAGATGTCAGATCGACGATCATCTCATTACCATGCCCGTTCTGGTCGCTCGAGCACCTCCGACGACCTGCGGGACGTGCTTGACTGATCCCAAAGAGAGGCCGAACAGTCCCGGAGAGAGACCGACCAGTGCTTCGACGCAATCAGCCATGCCCTGGTCGCACTTACTCATCGACTCGATCAGCCTAGAGTGGCCTTCGCGGATGAGGCAGTCCGCCAAACCCCAGTCCGCCAAGCGCCTGCTGCGACGCCACTACCAGCGAGCGCACCCATCCAGCTCGCAGTTCCACCGAGGCCACAGACCGACGAGCTCGCTCCACTTATGTATTTTTTCCGCGAAGTAGCCAGAGGGACTCCACCCCGCGGACTTAACTTCACTGAGGATAACCAGGTCATGCGGCCTCCTGTGATTTTTCTGTAGCTCAAGTCGGGGAGTCCCCTTTTGTTGATAAGATACGTCAGGAGCAGGCTCCTAATAACTTCAGAGAACCTTGCATCCCATTCTACACTGGAGAAACAGATCTGGTTGCTCATCTCCAGGCCTTTGAAGACGGTGTTGTTGATGCAGAAAATGCGCCCTCAAATTCCGGTAAAAAAGGGAAAAAGAGAGAAGGAAACTGCAAGCAACCGTTTACTAATGGACCAAGGAAAAAGAGTGATTAGGATAGATTCGAGACTGCAAAGTCCGAGATCCGAGTACGCATCTTTCACTAAATGGGCCTCTGGACTCGAGTCAGCGTGCCTTGGGTGCACCACCTCCCCCTATTTATAGGATGGGGGATTGCCCAAACGGGCAGGGCAAAAAATAACCGGCTGCCCGGGGTACAGGAGAATCGGGAAACGGTGACGGGAAGCAAAAAAGAAAGAACACGCCAGTCCGCGCAAAAGGGGCGGACTGGGCTCGCGGGCTGGAGCTTCCATCTACTGCTGCTAGGCGCGATCCTGCTGGAGGACGGCGGCCTGGGCGGACTTATCTTGGAGTCCTCCCAAAGATCTATCCTGGGAGACGATCACCTGGGACATGCCGAGCTGGGCGGACTGAGCACCGAGTCTGCCACCGAAGTGGATTAATCCTTGGGTTTTGTTAAATGACAATGCTTTGCCGATCTGGGCGGATGGCTAAACCGAGTCTGTCGCTAATGTGCCTGGGACCTTGGACGTGTTACGGACATTGGGATAACATAATCCCCGCACGTTTTTAAGTGTCTGGAAACTTCGAAAATGTATGCTTAACCTCAGAGTCCGCAATTCTCATTAATGCTGTCAGCACTATAAATATCGCCGGAGGGGCTGGAATTGTCAAATATATCAACGACACTGGTCGTTATTCACCTCTTGTGGTCTCAACTTTGCAGTCCGGCATGGCGAGACTCAGCGCTCTCTTCACTAACCTTACTGCAAAAAATGAAAAACCTATAATGCCAATGAAAACTAAGAAAGTGATAAAGAGAGTGACGAGAGGGGAGCCTGTCCGCTATACTGGTGAGATTTCTCATAGCAAGAAACCTGCTGAGGAAACATCCCGCCATGCTAATGTGCATGTGTGCGGGAGGGAGGACGCCACCGCATCTCACACTAAACAGCCGTCAAAAAGTGCGGATAAGACATTAAATCTGTCAAACACTGCCCACACTCAGAAAACGGTGAACTCGGCGGACACAGTTTGCGCAAACAACGAAACCGAAGTGTCATCCCCCAACGCCCAGCAGCCCATTGTTAACCTTGATGAAGATAGGCGGTCTGCGGGAGATGAAGTTGTGGATGGCGGGCCTTCAAAGGCATTGGTTACTGCAAACCATGAGACAGTCTGCGAGAGCTAGCCAGATTTAGGGAAGGCTGCATCGGACTCTGCTGAGAAAAAGGGCCCTTCTAGAAAGAAGAGGAAGAGGGACAAGTCCACTATGGCCGAGCGGGTTGAAAAGAAGCTGCGTGCGATGAAAGAGAAAAATATCTCCATGCGGACTGGCGATGCGGACTTACAGCATAGGCCGCATGAAAAAGAAGTTCCTGAAAGCGACTTAGTTACACCGGAGGCCCAAGTCCAGGGACACAATTCCCTCTCCACGGTCAGTTTGTCCACTTAAGAGATAGTAAATTCCATAGACGTCGAACAACTTGATCTCATCAACAAATCTTTGTTGGATGTGCTGCATCCTGAGGTAGAAATCTTGGGAGCTAAGATCAGCGAGCTCCCTTCTTTATCCGCAGCTGAGGAAAAAGAGAAGGAAAAACTGAAAGAGAAGATAGCGTAACAGAAGAAGCAGATCGCCGCCCATGTGGCTTCGGTTGAGGCAGCCTAGAAGAAGGCCGCGACAGACAAAGAAGCTGAAGATCTGCGGATTGCTACAGAGCTGCTGCAGACAGGTAACCTCCAACTGGTGCCTAAATAATTTAAGCGTCAGTGGCTTTACAGGTCGCCGTAGCAGAAGTCGAGGCCAATCAAGATCATTACCGGGACCGATGACATTGTTGTTTCCACAGGATCTGCGGCTGAAAGTAGAATCAAAGTCCATCGAGAATGGAATAAATGGTTAAGAGCCTTTGACCCGGAGCGGGCAAGGCGGCCTATCTTCGATAGCCGGCAACTCGCTGCTGCTTTTGCCAAAAGTGATCTTTTATCTTAATATTTTGAGTCCGCTGCAGACTGTATTTGAATGTGAAATGGACCTTCTTTGTTGCAAGTAGAAAGTCACCACCGGGCTCTATCGAAAGTGGGGAGATTGTGATTACTCCGAATACCGGAGTTGACGCAAGCTCGCATGATGAGTCCGCAAGAGGCGAGCAGGCCAACCAGGATAACAGAGTTAGAAAAGAAGTTTCAAGCCGAAATTCAAAAAATTAGAGCGGAGTTAAAGAAGGCGGAAGAGCGCGAGAAGGCTTCAGCGGAGCGCGAGAAAGCCTTAATGGACCAGATCGCTAGCATCTCAAGGGTGCTGGAGAGGTCTGATAGAGAGAAGAAAAGGCTTGATGATGATGTCCGCTTTTAAAAAGGAAAGCACTTGGTGATGGCACGGGAAGCGAAAGGGAAGCGGGCTGCCGAGGTTGCCGAGCAGAGATCGCAATTGCCAGATCGCGTCGCTCCACATGCAGCAGCACCAGTAGAGGGTAGCCAGCACGCCGCGGACAAGGAGCTAAGGCCGGCAATGGAGCCGATGATTCCCCTGAGTCGGGTAGACCTGGAGGCCGCTTACATGCATCGTACCATTAACTCCATTCATCATCACATATGTCACTTGTATAGCAAATTTCTTCAGATAAGTGACCAGGCAGCGCACTTGTGCAGGGACAGGACGGAGAGGTCAGCGCGAACTGAAAATAGAGACCGCTAAATCCCCAAAACAGCGAACTATTTGATTTGTTGATGTATAATTATTTGTGCTTTAAACAATGCTTTATGATGTGGCTTATGATGAACTGTACTGTGATTTATCCGGACTAAATAAGATATCCACACATTCTATTGTTAATTTGTGCGTGTTGTGATCTGTGACGAACTGTACGGACTAATGTTTTGTCCGCTTCTCAGAATTTATGAATGATGGTGGGAAGTTTCGCAAGCTGCGCGGACTCGAGTTTTGTGTCCGTGTTGTTTTTATTTTTGCTGCATGAAAATCTGTGGTGCAAACTTTGCGGAATCGATAGTCGAGCTGCGCGGTCTGGCCAAAAAGCTGTCAGACCTCTGCTACTATAAATATTACCCTGTTGCCTCTTCTATGCAGGAAAATAACAGGAAATGTACTTTGCAGTAGATAGGCGGACATGGTGTCCGCAAGAACTGATGCTGCGGTTGCTTTCCACGCTGCCGATCACAGGAAATGTACTTTGACGGAGGCCGACCTTGAGGCCTATGTTGAGATACATATGGCGGACTCCGCTCTGCTTGTCCTCCTTCCTGTGCATGAAGAAAGGTTAAACTTTTCGACAGCGACCCAGATCATTGTGCCTATCGACCACTTCGATAGCGGATTCAGATGCCCACTACTATGGGAGATGGTAGACATATTCGAACACTACGGGATGGTTCCAGGCCAGCTCGCGTCTAACACCCTCGCTGCCATTTATAGCTTCCTTTCTTACTTGCGGTCTGAGAAGATTACTTTCTCCCTTAACATATTCCGCAAGATCTTCTCAGCTCACTCAATAACTCCTTCTGGAGGCCGCCCTTATAAAAGGGTGATCTATTTCTACTGCATTGGAATGAAGGTCATGGGTATGCCCAACAAGATCCATAACTGGACCTCAAGGTTTTTGATATTCGAGGGCGAGCTCGGGTTTGTTCAAACCTATCCGCAGGAGCGCGCGGACTCCTCCTACAAGAGTGTCTGGCTGGATGCGGTGGAGCTTGCTATTGTTGAGTTCCTTGCTGGAGCCAAGCTGGACATAGAGCACTATATCCCGCTGCTGGCGGGCTTGGGTGACGTAAATCGCAAAGAAAATAAGCTTCTGCGGACTCACTCTTGTATCCGCCCTGACTGTATGCTACCACATTCTTTTTCTTCCAGCGACCTTGGCTGTGCCCGCAAATCTGCCACAGACGCCAAGCAGATTTACCCCTACTCAGAGGGAAAGAAATAAGAGGGGGATCCTGCGGCGGACTGCTCCTCTTCAGACAGCTTCGTGATGTAGGGCTTTGGTAAGCATCAGAAGGATCTGAGGGGTAACCCGATGATCCACTGGCACGCGAAGAATAAACATGTCCGCCTATCTACTGCGCTACCTTCATGGAGGAATTCGAAAATCACCCGTCATGCGCATGTTGCAATCTCCACGCTCTACGGGAAGCGCAACTTAAGCGACCTAAAGAAGGTTGCTCCTGCCGACCTCCCTTTGTTAGCCGCCCAGGAAAGCGCGAATAGCGCCGTTACCAACCACTTCGTTTGTTCGCTGACAAGGGATCTGTTTAGGCAGAATGACCAACTTAAGGAAGAGGTGAAGTTGGTAAAGGAAAGAAACAAGCGGCTAGGGAAAAGAGTTGCTGCGTAGAAAGAAGAGCTGGCGGTAAGCTTGTTTATTTTATGGCGCTCTGTTTGAAGTCCGCGACGAGCTGACATTTGTGACTTTGCCTTTTGCATGTCGCGTACGACTTATAAAATGATAAATTCCAGGACGCTATGCTCCCCTTTGTGAAGGAAACCGTTGAGATCTCTATCGAGCAATTTGTCTATGACGGCTTCGCAAAGGAAGGGGTGGATGGTGTACCTTTTTTGCAGCTTTTCCCTGAGCTGATAGAGCAGGTCGCGGCAATGGAGCAGACTGCCAAAGGAAAAGACGTCATTGTTGAGGAGGAAGGAGAAGATGAAGGAGACGAAGAAGGAGAAGAAGGAGAAGATATAGAAGAAGAAGAAGAAGAAAACGGAGAAGGCGGAGAAGCCAAGACAATTGCCGACGACACTGGTTCGAGCCAGCAAGGCGATGATCAGTCCGCCGAGTCCAACACCTCTGCATCTTCCTCTGCTGGCGAGAGCTCGCATAGCGAGTCCGCGACCAGCACGGGTTTATATGGTAGTAGTGGAAGTGGCTCAGAGGGCTATTATCCAGAGGTTGATGTCGAAAGCCCAAGCCCTCCTGCAGAGAAGAAATAAAAGATTGTCAAAGCAGAATAATGTACTTTTTGTTTTTAACATTTTTGTAAATAAAGCGGACTTATGTTTGGAGTCCACTGAAAATACGAAAGATGTAACTTTATTTTTGATCAAATAGAAAATGATATTCCGGTATCAGTGTGTTTTTTTGCAACGTTCTCTGTTTTCTGTTATTGAAATGTATTGGCATAGTTAAGTGCGATCTCCATGTAGCTGTCTGCGCAATACAAATATCGTCGGTACTATATAAGTTTTTGACTTGCAAATTGGGAAAATTTATTAAATAATTTGACCATTGTTCGCCGCAAAAAGAATGAGACTAAAGTTTAGTTGGTTGCCGAAACGATCACGCGGACTCTGACGAGTTCCAATAATAGTCTGCAATTCTCCTTGTCAACAAACCTTTTAAGCTTAATGATAATAAGCATTGCGATATCATATTAATTGTCAAACTTCGGGCTGAAAAGACCAACAGGGAACGAATCCTGCGGACTGGATGGCTATAATTTCACAGTTCACACACATTTTAATAGAAATGATCTATAACTTGACGATAACTGAGGCCGACAATAATCCAGGCCGCGATATTTTATTTGCAGCTCGCCAAGTCCTTATAACTTGTCAAAAAAGACATAATTGGCGGACTCTAATAGATACCAATTCCAGTCCGCATGTAAATTAATTAAATAGATTTTTGCGAGTTAAGAAAGATCAATCCGAGTAGGTAGGTGCATGTAGCATTGCTTTTCTCACGGGTTACAAAGAACTTCAAGATCAATCCGAACTTGGCGGACCGTATAGATACTAACATACAGTCCGCTCCAAGACATGATGAACAACCTAAACCAGCAGGCAGGTGTATAATGCATTTCTTTTCTCACAAGGTCATTTACAAGATTCCAGCATAAACGGCAGACTGCACGGATAACCAAATACAGTCCTCAAGGATAAAAAATTCCAAACCTAACCAAGCGGGCAGGTGCATAATGCATTGCTTTCCTCGCAATGTCAGATACAGGAAATTTGGAAATAGTCGGCGGACTGAGCGGACATAAATTTTGCAGTTCGCGGCTTGTCAATTTTCTATGAAGAATGAGCTACAGGCCTGTGTGACCAAGTGGGAAGGTGAGGCCGGAGCTGCATTGCTTTCCTCACGGGGTCATAGAAGCTGTAAGCTCAACAGAAAGGTTTACCGCCCTCTTGCCTGGAGTACAGCCTAAATTGATCTTTCGGGCAGGTGCGGCCGGAGCGGCATTACTTTCCTCTGAGATCAACAAGGCTATGTGTCTCCTGCAGGCACCGCTTGAGGGTACCAGAGTGTATTCGAGGGTACAAACTTGGATGATCTATGGGCAGGTGCCGGATGGCATTGCTTTTCTCAAAGAGATCATCAAGGTGTACGCTATCCCTTGCAAGCTTAGTAGAGCTGTCAACCACCTTGTCCCTCCAAAAATGCAGAGGTGGAGTCAGGTACTAGCTGGGATCCAAAATCCAGTAGCCCACCGCGCAAGAATCTGCAAGCTCACACTACACGGTGCGAAATCTCCCCGCAACACGTGGTCATCGTGGTATTATGCTAATGACAACGATTCTTGGGGTGGGGTCCAAGCTGGACTTCGCTATGTCTCGTGGTGTGGTGATTTTTTACTTTGCATTGTAGATAGGAGAAAGTTATTGTGCCCTGTACAAAAAAATTATTAGCCAGAAATTCTTATTGCCATAATCATTAAAATGAACACAGATGATAAGTGTTTGCTTAAGCATAAAACCACTTTAAATCATCGACATTCCAAGTATGGGGGACATATTATTCGTCATAGGTTTGTAGTTTATATGCTCCATTCCTCAAGACTATCTTAATGATGAATGGTCTGTTCTAATTCGGGTTCAGCTTGCCCACTGAACCAGTTCTCGCGGTTGCATCTAATTTTTTCAGGACGAGGTCTCCCACTAAAAAATGCTTGATCCTGATATTCTTGTCAAAATATCTGGCCATTCTTCGCTTGACTTCCTCTTGCCTGATGGTGGCTTCATCTCGCATTTCTTCGATTTAATCTCAAGCCAGTATTCCCAACTTTTCCTGGCCAGTAAGAACCTAGGATTCGGAACCTCAAATTCCACTGGGATGAGAGCTTCTGAACCGTGAGATAGCTTGAATGGAGTTTCCCCGGTAGTTGTGGAAGGATTTGTTCTGAGGGTCCATAGAACTGAAGGAAGCTCCTCTGCCCAATTGCCCCTGAGATTTTGTACTTTCTTTTTTAGCAAATTATGTATCTGTTTATTCGTAGCTTCTACCTGGCCATTGCTTCTGGGATGATGAACTGACGAGAACCGCAGCTCTATGCCGACTTGTTTCCAAAAGTTCTTCATCTCTTCATTGTTGAACTATGGCCCATTATCCATAATTATTGCCATCGGGATCCCATGCCTGCAAATTATCTCCCCCCACAAAAACTTTTTTATCACCTGGGTTGTTGTCTTTGCTAGTGCCTTGGCTTCAATCCATTTGCTGAAATAATCAATCATAACCAAGATAAAACGACGCTGTCCGCTTGCCATGGGAAATGGTCTGAGGAGGTCCATTCCTCAAACTGCGAAAGGCAAGGGCGTGGTGATTGATACAAGTCGCTGCGATGATTGGAGTTGAAGCTGAGCAAAATTTTGGCATTGGGCACACTTCTTTGCATAGGATTCAAAATCTTTTTTCATTGTGGGCCAAAAGTATCCTTGCCGTAATATTATCCTCTCCAAAGTTCTGGCCCCTGAATGGCTGCCACACTCTCCAGAGTGAATTTCTTGGAGCACCACAGGAACTTCTTATTCAGATACGCATCTCTCCATTGGAGAGATTAAAGTCTTTCTATAGAGAATTCCGGAGATAAGCTTGTAATTGGCTGCTTTCATTCTGAATCTTCTCTTATCTTTCAAAGCCTGCGACAATTCTCCTATCGTGAGATATGATTTGAATGATTCCATCCAAGAGGGTCGTTTTTCTATTTGCATCAACTCCCCTTCTTCCGTAGCTGGGTAAAAAAGCTCTGAAGTTGTCTCTCCCGAGGGGAGGCCGAACTTTGCAAGCTTGTCTGCCTCTGCATTGTATACTCTTGAAACATGCTCAATAGTGAACCTCTTAAATTTTCCAATCTCCGCCATTACCAGCATTAAGTATTTTTTTAGGGTAGGTTCTTTTGTTTCAAAATTTCCCAATACTTGGGATGCCATTACTAGCAAGTCTGGTTTAACATGTGCATTGTTTATTCCCAACTCTTTTGCAAACCGCAGGCCTGCTAAAAGTGCTTCATATTCTGCTTGGTTATTGGTGGATGGGAAAGAGAACCTTATGACCTGTTTTAATTTGACCCCGTTGGGGTTAATGAGGACTACTACCGCTCCCGAGGAGTTTTTGCCTGAAGCACCATCTACGTAGATTGTCCATGCAAGCGGGATTGATCGGCTTGTTTAGCATTAGACTCAGTTGTGTCTATTAAAAAATATGCTAATACTTGCGCTTTGATAGCCGTTCGAGGTACATATGAAATATCAAACTCAATGAGCTCAATTGTGCATTTGGCTAGTCTTCTAGAGTGCTCCAGTTTTGCAAGGATACTTTTTAATGGCTGATCTGTAATCACCCTGATTGAGTGTGCTTGGAAGTATGGTCGAAGCCTTATGACAGACATTACTAATGCTAGTGCGAGCTTTTCAAGGATTGGATACCTGGTTTCAGCATTCTTGAATATGTGGCTGACATAGTATACTGAATATTGCCTTCTCCCTTCCTATCTAACAAGGACTGAGCCTATTGCTTCCGAGCCCACTCCTAGATAGATGAATCGCATTTCTCCAGTGAGAGGACTTTGAAGTAAAGGTGTTGAGGTGAGCTTCTTTCTGAGTTGCTTAAAAGCTTCTTCGCACTCTTTGGTCCATTCAAATTTGGACCCTCCATGAAGAGTCTTGAAGAACGAGGCACTCTTATCCCCTACTCTGGAAATAAATCTTCCAAGGCCTGCTAGCCTTCCCCCTAATTGTTGAACTTCTTTAGGGGAGCGAGGTGATGGCATGTTGAGGACTGCTTTAACCTTATCTGGGTTAGGGGCGAGCCCTTCGGGGGTAAGGAGATGACCGAGGAATTTTCATTTATTTGCTCCAAAGATACATTTCAATGGATTTAACCTCATGTTATACCTTCGTAAAGTAGTGAATGTTTTTATGAGGTCTTGAAAATGCAAAGCAAAGGTTTTACTTTTAATTAGAAGGTCACCGACATATATTTCAAGATCTTTCCTTTTTGTTTTTTAAACACAAAATCCATCATGCGTTGATAGGTAGCGCCTGCATTTTTTAATCCGAAGGTCAATACTAGATAACAGTAATAACCATTGTCGGTGATAAAAGACGTATGGGGGATGTCAGGCTTATGCAACCTAATCTAGTGATAACCAGAAAATGCATCTAAAAACTTATGAAATGATATCCAACCGCAGAATCTACTAAAGCAACTATTCGAGGCAGCAGATAACAATCTTTGGGGCATGCTTTATTCAACATGGTAAAGTCAACACACATCCTCCATTTTCCCCCAGATTCCTTACCATTATAACATTTGATACCCCAATCCGGGTATCGGATTTCATGAATGAACTTAGCCTTTAGAATCTTCACAATGTCTTCCTTGCTTGGCTAGGCTAGCTTCGTCGCCACCTCCCGCTTCTTTTGTTGAACAGGTTTGAAGTTGGGAGCAATGTTGAGGTGATGGCAGGCTACATCAGGATCCACTCCTGGCATGTCTTCCGTAGCCCAGGCGAAAACATCCAGGTTCTTCAATAAGCAAGCGATAAACTCTTCTTTTTCTTCTTCGGGGAGCTCTGAGTTGATTGTAAGTCTTTTCTCTTCATCTGCGCCAATTGATATTTCTTGGGTTGCTTGAGCAGGCTCCAAGTGAACCCCCTCCTGGATTTCTTCCTGATCTCCGGCCTCTTCTTGGGGAGCCTTTTCTTCTGAGGAGGAGACTAGAGTCGCCTGGTGAGGCATTTGCACGATCATGTTGACTGCTTTGACATAGCACTCTCGCTCCTCCCTTGGGTTGCTTCTAACCCGTTATTGCTTTCCTCCTGCTGTGAACTTGATTGCCAACTGATAGGTGTAAACTATTGCCCGATATTCATTAAGGAGTGGTCTTCCAAAGATGGTGCAATAACTACTTGCCGCATAAACTAATACAAATGTGATAAGCTTTGTCACCCCCCCCCCCCCCCCGAGCGTTACTGAGTGTGTAACGCTTCCTTCAACTTCCTTCTTCTCGCCCGCAAAGCGATACAGTGGCCCTTCGGTTGAGAGCAAAGTCTTTACAGACCTTAGGGCCTCATAAGTACTTTTGAATATAAGATTGACCGAACTTCCGGTGTCAACCAAAATTCTCGGAACTGTGTAATTCTCAATGATTGCTCTGATCACAACCACGTCGTTGAACGGGTTGGCCATCTTCAGGAGATCGTCTGGATGAAAAGTAATGATTTCCATTGGTGGAGCTGTGGAATTCATAGCTACTTCATGCCGTGAGATCTTTGCCAAAGAAGACTTCCTGCGAGATTCTGCACCCACTCCTCTGTGGATGCAAAAGAGATCACTGAGGATGCCTACGTCGTCTGCGTCGATGCTTTCTCCAATCTTGATGTTGCCATACTATCCCACTCTCTCAATGGCTTCATTATCCCAGGAGACTTCGGCCACCTCCTTGCCTTTAGATGTGGGAGGCTTTAATGAGGCCTCTTTTACTCCAAGACCATTCATTTTCCCTGTGGCAAGTAGTTGCTCCACAAGTTGACAGAGAGCTCTGCAATCCTCAGTTGGGTGCCATTTCTCCTTGTGGAATGCGCAAAAAAGATCCGAGTTTCGATTCTTTCCTTCCGCCTTCTGGAATTCTTTCTTTAACTCAGTATTTTTCTGCAGGATCTGGAGAACTTCATCCACTGTCAAGCCCATAGCAGCGAGCTCTTCCACAGGACCGTGGGTTTGCTGATCATCTGAGAATGAGCCGTCCTAAATTTGAAGGACAGGCAGGATCAGAGGAGCCACAGGGGCAGGGGTAGCGGCCAGCGTGGTTTCTGCTCATGAAACTGTTGATGATTTTGATAAGGCCGCTTGTGCCGGAAATTTCTTCCCCTGTGTGTCGGAGGCCGATACTCTGGTAAAGGGGGTCTGGATGTTCGATTACTTGTAGAGGAATTTGTGGTGTCCCTCCTTTAGGCCTTTGCTATTTAGTTGGATACATATGAAAGGTTGGCACTCTCTCCTTCAATGAAGGTGTTAGCCAAGGCTATCAGCTCCTGGAAGGTGGCCAGTTCTTTGGTGGTTGCTTCAAACTTCAACGACCTCCAATTTCTCCTTCTGGATGTGATCCACAAACTGTGCTACCGACTCATTGTCTGCTTGTTGGATCTTGAAGAGGGCAGCTGGTCCACTCTTCCTCTTCCTGGAAGTGGCAAACCTTAGCAGGAACTCTTGGCGTAGCTCGGCAAAACTGGTGATGGATACGGGATATAGTTCAAGAAACCATTATAAAGCCTGGTCGTAGAAAGTGGTTACTAAGAACTTGCACTTCAAACCATCTGATAAGCACCTCATTGCTACAGCTGTTAACCCCAAAGTCTGCAACACGTCCAAGGTCCCAAGCACATTAGCGGCGGACTCGGTTTAGCAGTCCGCCTAGATCGGCAAAGCATCGACATTCAACAAATCCCAAGGATTAATCCACTTCGGCGGCGGACTCGGTGCTAAGGTTTGCCACTTCCAGGAAGAGGAAGAGTAGACCAGCTACCCTCTTTAAGATCAATCAAGCAGACAATGAGTCGGTAGCACAGTTTGTGGATCGCTTCCAGAAGGAGGAACTGGGGGTCAAGAATGTGGATACCGAGTTCTATAATAACGCCCTAATCAACGGACTCAAGCAAGGGCCGTTGAAGTTTGAAGCAACCGCCAAAGATCCGACCACCTTCCAGGATCTGATAGCCTTGGCTAACACCTTTATTGAAGGAGAGAGTGCCAACCCTTCATATGTATCCAACTTAATGGCAAAGGCCGAAAGGAGGGACACCACAAATTCCTCTGCAAGTAATCAAACATCCAGACCCCCTTTACCAGAGTATCGGCCTCCTGCACACAGGGGAAGAGATTTCCGGCACAAGCGGCCTTATCAAAATCGTCAACAGTTTCATGAGCAGAAACCACCGTTGGCCGCTACCACTGCTCCTGTGGCTCCTTGGATCCTGCCTGTCCTTCAAATTCGGGACGGCTCATCCTCAAATGATCATCAAAGCCACGGTCCTGTGGAAGAGCTCGCTGCTATGGGCCTGACAGTAGATGAAGTTCTCTAGATCCTGCAGAAAAAGACTGAGTTAAAGAAAGAATTCCAGAAGGCAGAAAGAAAGACTCAAAACTCGGATCTTTTTTGTGCATTCCACAAGGAGAAAGGGCTCCCAACTGAGGATTGCAGAGCTCTCCGATAGCTTCCGGAGCGACTACTTGCCGCAGGAAAAATGAAGGGACTCGGAGTAAAAGAGGCCTCATCAAAGCCGTCCACCTCTAAAGGCAAGGAGGTGGCCAAAGTCTCTTGGGAGAATGAAGACATTGAGAGAGTGGGATACTATGGCAACATCAAGATTGGAGAAAGCATCGACGCAGATGACATAGGCATCCTCAGAGATCTCTTTTGCATCCACTGAGGAGCGGGTGCAGAATCAAGCATGAAGTCTTCTTTGGCAAAGAACTCACAGCATCAAGTAGCTATGAATTCCACAGCTCCACCAATGGAAATCGTTACTTTTGGTCCAGACGATCTCCCGAAGAGGGCCAACCCGTTCAACGATGCGGTCGTAATCAGAGCAATCATTGAGAACTACACAGTTCCGAGAATTTTAGTTGACACCGGAAGTTCGGTCAATCTTATATTCAAAAGTGCTTATGAGGCCCTAATGTCTGGAAAGACTTTGCTCTCCACCGAAGGGCCACTGTATGGCTTCGCGGGCGAGAAGAAGGAAGTTGAAGGAAGCGTTACACTCTCAGTAACGCTCGGGGGGGGGGGGGGGGGGTGGGGGTGACAAAGCTTATCACATTTGTAATAGTTGATGCGGCCAGCAGTTATTGCGTTAGACTTTCAGGATTAAGCATTTTTCAGTCGGATATCTCGTCCTGAAAAAATTAGATGCAACCGCAAGAACTGGTTCAATGGGCAAGCTGAACCCGAATTGGAATGGGCCATTTGAAAGAACTAGTGCCTAATCACTTAGAGGGGGGGTGAATAGGTGACCTTTATCTTTTTAACTTTAAAGGCGGAAATACTATACAATAAAAGCAATTCTACAATTATCACAACACAGCAACCATACAATCAAACATACACAGAGTGCACACAGGATTTATAGTGGTTCCCCAAGGTCTGGGTACATCCACTTTCCCCCTTCGCCTATCTAGTAGTGTACTAGATTTGGCCTAACTTCTCCACTTCTTCTCAGATCCTCAGATCTTACAACTCAGAACCCCAAACAGGTTCCTACAACTCAGAGTGTCCCCACTCCTACATCTCAGGCACAAAGCCTTACCACTCAGTCTTCACCAATACCTACACTCAGGATAAGCAACACTACCTCAGCCTACAATCATGGACTACACTCAGAGAATAAAATCTCCTACACTCAGGCACAATAGCCCTACATCAGCCTTTATAAACTAGGCTTACAGCTCAGATCCCTTAGGATCCTACAGAAAATAAATTATACAAAGTGTTTAACCACAACTCTGAAAGAGAGAGATGAGTTGACTGGCTTCTTGATGAGTTCTTGATAGAACTTTACAGAGATCAACCTCCCTTGGCTTTCTTCAAAGCTTCTTGAATTAGAACACAGTAGGGTTGAGTCTCCTTTGAAGATGATCTTCTATCAACTTCTGTCTTGAGAATCAGATCTCAATCTAAATCTTACATTTCAGCCTAGTTCAACAGCTGTTCTTCTTAGAAGGAGCTCTCTCTCTCCAACTTCTTAGATCTTCTCTTGAAGGTCTTCTTCTTTGTTGTGTTGTTTTTCAATTCATTGATCACTTTTCTTTCCGTCGAAGGAGAAAGGTCTATAAATAGTCTTTCTCCAAGGTAACCGGCTGATCCGGTTTCTAACAACCTTCTGACAGCTCTGACAGTTGCAGTTGACCGGTTGAAATGGCAGCTGTCAAGTCATCCAGTCACTTCTTGGAATTTCTGTCACTGTCTGAAAGTGTCGAGACAGATAGTCTTTATGTGTCGACACAAATAGACTAAGTGTCGACACAAGTAGACTAAGTGTCGAAACTAGCCTTGATGGTGTCGACACAACTTCTTGTGTTGTTGTAACAGCTTCTCGACACTGCTTCTTCAGAATGTGTCGACACTGATTCTGTGTGTCGGCACAAACCTTCTGTAGAATGTGTCGACACTGATTGAGTGTGTCGACACAAGTACTTCTTCTTCAATACTTAGTTGATTTCTGCTGTGTGTCGACACAACTCCTTTGTGTTGACACATCTTCTTGTGTTGAGACTTGCTGAGTGTCGACACATCTCCTTTTTGTCGACACATGCCTTCATGTGTTGAAATTTTGCTGAGTGTCGACACATCTCCTTTGTGTCGACACATGCCTTCATGTGTTGAAACTTTGCTGAGTGTCGACACATCTCCTTTGTGTCGACACATGTACTATAACTTTGTTGAAGTTCGCTGAGTGTCAATATAGCCTCCTGGTGTCGACACTTTTGATGTCGACAAAGTTTCTCTGGGTGTCGACACTGATTATGTAGACAATTCTTCACTGTGTGTCGACACTGCATGTTTGTGTCGACACTTTTCTTCAGGTGTCGACTCTGCCTTCCTAGTGTCGACACATTTACTCTAACTGTCGACACTGCTTCTCTAGGTGTCGATACAAGCCTTCTTAAGTGTCGACACTTCTCCTCTAGGTGTTGAAACATGGACTTAGAAACTTTTCCTACAATCCTGCAGTTACTTAACCTGCACAAATAACCTCAAAGCACATCAAATACACCTTGATGTATATCATTGAGTAGGGTGAGGCTTCTTCAAATCAAGTACATATATTCCAATGTACCCAACAATCTCCCCCTATTTGGAGAAGTCATAACCCTTAGGCAATGATATACACCATACATAACAAATTCTCAGTATGATGTAAAACAATATTAAATGACAGGGTAAATACTAAACATGTATAAATAATTATCTCAGAACAATAATGTAATAGATTGAACATATGACATTGTTCTTACAACTTCAAACATTTTCATTACTCAAAAGTTTACATAGAGTTTAATGCAAATGATTACAAATTGTAAACTTAAGAAAATTCTATCCTATGGCTGCTCTGGTTCCTTGATTACAATGCCCTTTACAGATTGAATCTTTGCTTGAACAGGAGCTTCATTATCATAAGCAGGCTTCTTCCCTTTAAGATCTTTCTTTTTCTGTTCTTCAGCCCTTATCTTCTGTCTTTCAAAATAGTGATAAGGCTTAGGGAAATACTTGCTAGGCTCCTGTGTATTAGGAGGTAGCTTCCCTAATTTAGCCTTCCTTCTGTATTGTACTATGGCCTCTTGCCTAGCCTCATGTTTCTTCCATTCCTGGTCAGAATACCATTTACCTCTCTCTAGGAAATTATCCTTAGCAGTCTTCCAAGCAGTTAATATGATATTCCTAGAGTTTGGGCTCCATTGCTCAAAGTCTGGCCTTAATTCAGCTTGCTCTCTGAACCTTTTCTTAGATAATTGGGCCACTTGTTCTTTTAGAACTACCTCTGGCACAGGTTGTACAACTTTCTCAAGAATAACATTCTGAGTACCCTCAGGAGGACTATACATAGATTGTACCTCCTGATGTATCATGTCAAAATCTGCAGGAGGATATATCACTTGAGCCACTTCAGCTTGCTCTCCTCCAAAATATGCAGGATTAATCCCAGATTCTGCAACATTATCATCATCACATAAAGGTGGAATCCAAGGGTGGCTCTGATGGAGTTTGAAATCCATTTTGCATGATTAGAGCCTGCTTTGACTAACACCCTCTCCCCCTTTATGACTTCTCTGTCGATATGATCCCTAAGATCATCCTTCTGCAATCTGATTTGAGCATTTAAATAGTTAACTCCATCTTTATAAAAAGGTTTTAACCTTTGTAGCCTATCAGTAATAATCTTTTGAGAATCTGCAATGGCAGTGTGAACTGCATGTAGGCTCTCTTGGAGTTGCTTATCAAACTCAGCCTTGGCAGTAGCACTTGCTGCAGTTTGAGCAGTAACTAGATTCTGCATTTCCTTGACTATCACATTATGTGATCCAGTTAAATTGTCATTCATTCTAATTTGGTTTTCCAGGACATATCCTTGTTTCACTGCCAAGTCATCAATCTGTTTCTTGATATTCTCTTGATGAGTAGCCAGATAGACCACTGCATTCCCTCCTTTATTGAAGCAGTCTGTCATTTCCTTTTTATGTTGATTCACTTCAAATCTTATGGATTTTATGTCTTGAGCTAAAGAAAATTATAGCCCCTTATGGTGCTCATCCATATAGTTTTCCATAGCCCTTCTTTGCTCGTCTAGTTTTATTTGCAATGCCACCAGCAGATAACTATAATCAGTAGTTGGGGCAGGCTGTGGAGCAATTGTCTGTAGTGCTTTCTTGTATGTCTGGCTTCTTCTCTTGAAGTCCTGGAACTTCCTTTTCTTGGCTCTAGCAGCCTCTTCATCCTCTGAAGCAGAAGTACTAGCAATATCTACTCTATTCTTACGACTAGGATGTAAATCCTTCTCAGTCCTTGGTAGCTCCTCAGCATTTCTTGGCTCCTCAGTCTCTTATCTAGCTGGCTCCTCTATAGGCTCTTCTTTAAGATTTACCTTCTTACCCTCAACAGCTGCTATCTCTCTCTCAAGGTCTGTCTGTACAAGATCAGGGAACAACTCTTCTAATGTAAACTCATGTTGAGGTTGTACAGGAGAATCTCTGATCTCAGGAGCAACTGACACTTCTTTATCAGCAACAGATGTGTCCTCCATGACAACATCTTGTGGTTCACTATGTAACTGTGTTTGCTGATCAACACCAAGTAATAATTCAGTCAAAACTTCCTCTTCAATAGGGAAATTTAATTGATTAACCTCAGTAATTACCTCTAGGATGGTTTGGGTAGCCCTTTCACTCTCTAATTGAGTTGGCTCATCCACATATAGAGGCTCCCCCTGGAGTGGATCCATGTGAATTGGGCTAGCTGAGGGTAGCTCCCCCTGCCTCTGAGCATCTTCTTGTCTTGCTGGTGACTGTCCAGCATTGTCATCTCCTCCATCATCACAACTAAAAACCACTTGCTCCTCTGAGCTACTTGAGGATTCTTGAGCCACAATGGCTGTCTTCTTCTTCTTCTTCTGAGGTGTTTCCTTTTCTGGAGTTGGCAGTTCCTTTGTCAGCACTCTTTCCCACTTTGAGAAAATTCTTACATCCATTCTCCTCATGTGGTTTATCTTTGAACCTGTAGCTTGGTTCATCACTTTAGGAATACTGCCAGCTAAGTATAAACTCAGAATTCTACCCAGATTGGGTTTCTTCAAGCTCTCTTTTATCTTATCAAACATGACTGCAGACCAATCAGTATTAAGTTTGAAAATTATCATTTTCATCAAACTGAACATGTGAGCTGAAATTCTATCATGCCCACCAGGCTTGCTCAGTATTACCTTGCGAACTATCTCAGATAAAAACTTGCCCTGCATGTTCATGTCTTTTATGTTGAACACTGATCCAATCTTCAGGCTTGAATCAAGTCCACACCATGCCAGTGCCTCCCTTGTCTTTGAAGCAGATACATCTTCCTCTTCTTTAGTTCTAGGGAGATGTAGAACTTTTCTTAGAGTCTTATGGGAGACCTTCACCTTTGCCCCATGAACTTTGGACTTAATCTTGAGTCCAGATTCATCAAGATTAGTTGCACTCAAGAATTCAAGGACCTCCATCTTCCAGATCTTGATTGGTTCTGATACAAGATACTCTAATCCAGTCTCGGCAATTAGGGTTACCACACCTTGGATTTCGGGTTTCGTGTCATCAAAGGCGTGTTGCACGAGCTCATATCCTTCATTAATGTTCTCTTCTAGCTTGGGCGCCATTAGGGTTTGAAGAAATTTTGAATTTAGAGAAGAGAGATGTCGATACACAAGTTTGGTCTCGAAACAAAGGTGAGCGTGTCGACAAACAATGGTGAAAACCTATTTATACCTTTCTGAAATTGAAGGTGAAAAGGCGCGTCAAATTACTTGAAATGTGTCGACACTGTTGAAAAGTGTCGACACTTACTACTAATGTCTCGACAACTATGTGTCGACACAAGTAGAGTCGATAGAATATATGTGTCGACACTTATATATCTCAGCTCGACACTTAGTCGAGACTCTACTAGACTAATTCTGTGTAAATCTTAAGTGTCGACAGCACCCTGGATGTGTCGACACCTACACTGCATGTGTCGACACTAATTCTCTGAAGTGTCGACACAGACTTCCTAGATGTGTCGACTCCATTTCTCTGAAATGTCGACACAACTTCTATGTGTCGACACAGACAACTCTGTGTGTCGACACTATTTTACTTAGCCAATTTTTGTAAACTATTCTAAGTTTATCATACCTAATTCAATTTTAAACTTATTGAATTTGGTTTCATCTAAGGGCTTAGTAAACATATCAGCTAACTGATTATCTGTCTTAACATACTCTAGGGAAATGTCTTCTTTTTCCATATGTTCTCTTAGAAAATGGTATTTAATTTCTATGTGCTTAGTCCTACTATGGGAGACAAGATTATTTGCAATAGAAATGACACTAGTAGAATCACAAAATAAAGGTGTCCTACTTACTTGAATACCATAATCTTCTAGTTGATGTTGATTCTATAGAAGTTGAGCACAACAACTTCCTGTAGCCACATACTCTGACTCTGCTGTGGAGATAGCCACACTGGTTTGCTTCTTGCTACTCCATGACACCAGCCTTCCACCTAGAAATTGACAGGTTCCTGTGGTACTCTTCCTATCTTCCTTGCAGCCTACAAAATCTGCATCTGAATAACCTGTCAGTTCAAAATCTTCATTTCTAGGGTACTAAAGGCCTAGATATGGTGTGCCCTTAAGATATCTCAAAATTCTTTTGACTGCTGTCAAATGAGATTCTTTAGGGCAAGCTTGGTACCTAGTACAGACACATGTAGCATACATGATATCTGGTCTACTAGCAGTCAAATACAGTAGGGAGCCAACTATCCCTCTATACAAAGTTTCATCTACAGGTTTCCCTGCATCATCTTTGCTTAGAGACGTGCTTGACCCCATAGGAGTTTTCATGGTAGTGGATGATTCCATACCATACTTCCTTATCAACTCTAGGGTGAACTTAGACTGGCATATGGATAATCCATCTTCAGTCTGTCTAACTTGGAGACCCAAGAAGAACTTAAGTTCCCCCATATTGCTCATTTCAAATTGTCCTTGTATGAGTTTTGCAAACTTTCTGCAAAGACTACTCTTTGTAGACCCAAATATTATTTCATCTACATATATTTGGACTAAGATAATCTTGCCTCTGGATTCCCTAAGGAATAGAGTCTTGTCTATTTTTCCCCTTGAGAATTTGTTCTCAATGAGGAAACTAGACAGGGTTTCATACCAAGCCCTTGGGGCTTGTTTTAACCCATACAAAGCCTTCCTAAGTCTATATACATAATCAGGCTTAAGAGAATTAACAAAACCTGATGGCTGCTCTGCATAGACTTCTTCCTTCAGATTTCCATTCAGAAAAGCTGACTTAACATCCATTTGATATACCTTAAATCCTTGATATGTTGCATAGGCAAGGAACATCCTTATTGCTTCTAGTCTTGCTACTGGAGCAAAGGTTTGATCAAAATCAATACCTTCTTCCTGCCTATATCCCTTTGCAACAAGTCTAGCTTTATTCTTTATGATGATTCCATTCTTATCCAACTTGTTCCTAAAGATTCACTTAGTTCTAATAATGTTGTGGTCCTTGGGTTTAGGAAATAGCTCCCAAACCTTGCATCTTTTGAATTGATTTAGCTCCTCTTGCATGGCCTCAATCCAATGAGAGTCTAGGATAGATTATTCAAACTTCTTTGGCTCCACTTGGGATAGAAAACTGGAGTAAAGAACTGTACTTAGATTCCTGCTCCATGTTTGCACCCCTTGTCTAGGATCTCCAATTATTTGATTGGCTGGATGATCCTTTAAATGTCTGTTTGCTAGAGGCAGCCTGTCTTCAGGTTGTACACCTTTAGTCTCTTCATTCAGCTGCATCTCTTGGTCTTCTTATGCATCAGGAGTATCTTGTACTCCTCCTATACAACAGCCACCATCTTCCACTTGCTGACTTGCAGAAGAACCTTCTGTTAAGGTAAGCTTGTCCATCTTCTCAATTACACCTGTAGAGCTGCAAACACTTCTTGGCAATTCATTGTTAATAAGTCTAGCTTCATCAAAAAATACATGAATAGACTCTTCTACAACTTGAGTAATCAAGTTGTAGACCCTATAAGCCTTACTATTATTATTGTACCCAATAAAGATCCCCTCTTGGGATTTGGCAGCAAACTTGGTTAGATAAAACTTACCATTGTTAAGGATATAGCACTTGCAACAAAAGATCCTGAAATAGGATAAATTTGGTTTTCTGCCCTTCACAATCTCATAGGGGGTCTTCTTGTGGCTCTTGGTGATAGTAGCCCTATTTATTACATGACAAGTAGTGTTTACTGCCTCAGCCCAGAAATATTCTGGGAGAGATGTGTCACTCAATAGGGTTCTACCAGCCTCTATCAAGGTTCTATTTTTCCTTTCAGCAATACCATTTTGCTGAGGTGTTCTTGGTGAGATAAATTCCTAAAAAATTTCAAATTCTTCACACAGTTTTGTCGTACTGTCAGACTGAAATTCAGTACCATGGTCACTTCTGATTTTGACCACTGTACTGTCCAATTCATTCCAAATTTATTTAACAAAACTATATAAGATACTTGAGGTTTCAGATTTTTGTCTAAGGAAGAACACCCATGAAAACCTTGAATAGTCATCTACAACAACAAATGTGTAGACCTTCATACCTAGGCTGTGAACATGCATAGGACCAAAAAGATCCATATGTAAGAGGTATAGACACCTCATAGCATCTTTGTTCTCAAGGCTATGAAAGGTGGATTTGGTCTGCTTGCCTTTTTGACAAGCTGAGCATATCCCATCCTTGATACACTTAACCTGAGGACCATTCCTCACTAACTCTTTGCTAAAGAGTTGGACAATTGTCTTATAGTTAAGATGAGCCAGCCTCTTGTGCCATTTAACATAATGTGAGACTTTCTCATCAGCTACAAGACAAATAGGAGAAACAATGTTCTCACACATAATGTCTAAACAATAGACATTTCTCTTCCTATATCCTATCAAAATGATCTTTTGATCACTTGACCTTTTGATATGACAACCATCCTTGACAAATGAGATGTCATATCCTAAATCACTCAGCTGACTTATGCTAATGAGGTTATGTTTCAAACCCTTTACATAAGCCACTTGAGTAATTATAATTAGGTTACTAGAAATGTTACCAAAGCCTTTGATGATTCCTTTTTCTGAACCACCAAAGGTAACTTTAGGACCATCCTTGATTGGTGTATAGTCCTTCAGCAATCCCCTAGTTCCAGTCATATTCCTGGAACATCCACTATCTAAGTACCATATAGGGGCATGGCCACTTGGACTCACCTGCAAAACAGATTACTTAACCTTAGAACCCAAATAATTCTTGGGTCCTTGGTGCATGTTAGTTTGACTTTTAACAAAACTACTTGTAGCTCTTCTAGCAGGTAGTTTGCTACTCTCCTTGACACCTAAACAATCTATGGCAAAGTGGCATATCTTGCCACAACACCAGCACTCAAACCTGTTGTACCTTTGTTTGGGTACAACCCTGGCTGGATTATCTACTGCAGCCTTCTTGTTTAGTGCTGGGGCTTTGCCCTTAGATTTGTACTTAACTGTCTAGGCAGGTTTTGTAAACCCCAATCCAGTTTTACCCTTATGAGGTACAAACTCATCTATCAAAGGTAAAACTGATTTTGGTTTAGAAAAACTTGTTACCATCTCTCTCTCCTTCTGAAGTCTAGCCTCCAGATTTCTAATTGGATCATTCTTAAATGTAATAGTACCCATCTGAATAACAGAAATGTTCTTCAGCCTGGCTATTTCATTCAGTTTCTGATCAAATAACTTGTCTGAATCAGCAGCAGCCAATTTAAGACTAGCAATCTCCTTTGCCTGAGTTTTGGCTAAGGTTTTGCTTTTCTTCAAGGCCTACAACAAGTCACTATATTCATCAATTAATTTATGAATATCTCCTTCAGAGTCAGACCCACCCACATCACTTAATGCAGATGTATTTGATTTTGACTCAGTACTAGAAATTGAACTAAAAGAACAAATTTGTACCTTACTTGGTCCAGACTGATCCTGGATTTTGTCCCCTTCAGATAAGGCCATCAGTCCCTTGCACTGAATGTCCTCATGCTCATAAATTGAGTTCATTAGCTGCATGAACTCATCTTCTTCCTCTTCAGCAAATAAACCAATATAGACTTCAGCTTCTGAATCTGTTTCTGAAGATGACTGATCAGTCAAACTTTTGTCTTTCTTGGAAACAAAGGACTTTTCCTTTTTGCCCATAAACTGTGTCTTCTTTCTGTCAGTTGACTCCTTCCTCTTTTCAGGACAGTCAGAAACTACATGCCCTTGTCTATTGCAATAATAGCATATAATCTTTGAGGATATAGTTTTACTTTGCTTGGACTTTCTTCTGTCATTCCTTGATGACTTCCTTTTCTGATAGTAGTCATATTTTGGCTGTGAAGTGGATGGCTTAGTCCTCCACATCTTCTTCTTCAGAAACTTTTGAAAACGTCTTGCAAAAGCAGCAAAGTCTTCATCACTTTCACTGCTATCTGAATTCTTGCTTACTGAATTATCTGTCTCAGCCTCAGCAACTATTTGAGGTGGAGATGGAGACTTGCTTCTATATTTCCTAGAGGCTTCAGTCTTGAAGGCCACAGTTCTTTCCTTGTGCTCCACTCTAGTAGTATTCTCTTCCTCCTTTCTTGCCCTATAACTGCATCTCATAAGATAACAATTTTCCAAACAAAGTTGGAGGAGGTATATCAGCTAGTTTGGCCATTTCCCTAATGGCACAAATTTTGGTATCTCAGTCCTTAGTCAGGGATCTTAAGAACTTGTCATTCAACTCATAGTTGCTGAATTCTCTTCCATAGGACATCAATTCATTGACAATCCTATAGAACTTCTTGTAACATTCAGTAATGCTATCAGACTTTCCTTGTCTGAAGCTTTCATATTCTTGATTTAACAAAGACTTCCTGTCTTGTCTTACTTCTTGTGATCCCTCCATATAGACTATTAGTGTGTCCCACATTTCTTTATAAGTTTTACAATGAATTAAATTCTGAAATGTTGCATCATCAATTACACTAACAATAATATTCTGGGCCCTCTTGTCCATAGTGGCTAGAATAATTTCATCTTTAGTCATTTCTGAATAGTCTTTGGGAGTTCTCTGATTTGCATCTAGAATAGAGACTTTCATTGGCACATATGACCCTTCTTTAACTGTGATGTATATTCTTGGGTCAGAGGCTTCCATAAAAAGTCTAACCCTCTCTTTCTATATGCCAAAAATCTCTTTTCTACAGATTGGCAACTTCATGGACCCCAGCTCTTTGTGAATCTCACTAGAACCCATTTTCTTGAATCTTGATTATTCTGATTCTGCCTACAGGATCTTACTCAGACTGTTATGTCCCTTTTTGAGTAACCTCGCTTTGATACCACTTGAAAGAACTAGTGCCTAATCACCTAGAGGGGGGGGGGGTGAATAGGTGACCTTAATCTTTTTAACTTTAAAGGCAGAAAACTATACAGTAAAAGCAATTCTACAATTATCACAACACAGCAACCATACAATCAAACATACAAAGAGTGCACGCAGGATTTATTGTGGTTCCCCATGGTCTGGGTATATCCACTTTCCCCCTTCGCCTATCTAGTAGTGTACTAGATTCGCCCTAACTTCTCCACTTCTTCTCAGATCCTCAGATCTTACAACTCAGAACCCCAAACTGGTTCCTACAACTCAGAGTGTCCCCACTCCTACAACTCAGGCACAAAGCCTTACCACTCAGTCTTCACCAAGACCTACACTCAGGCTAAATATCCCTACCTCAGCCTACAATCAAGGCCAACACTCAGAGAATAAAATCTCCTACACTCAGGCACATTAGTCCTACATCATCCTTTATAAACTAGGCTTACAGCTCAGATCCCTTAGGATCCTACAGAAAATAAAGTATACAAAGTGTTTAACCACAATTCTGAAAGAGAGAGATGAGTTGACTGGCTTCTTGATGAGTTCTTGATAGAACTTTGTAGAGATCAACCTCCCTTGGCTTTCTTCAAAGCTTCTTGAATTAGAACACAATAGGGTTGAGTATCCTTTGAAGATGATCTTCTATCAACTTCTATCTTGAGAATCAGATCTCAATCTGAATCTTACTTTTTAGCTTGGTTCAACATCTGTTCTTCTTAGAATGAGCTCTCTCTCTCCAACTTCTTAGATCTTCTCTTGAAGGTCTTCTTCTTTGTTGTGTTGTTTTTCAATTCATTGATCACTTTTCTTTCTGTCGAAGGAGAAAGGTCTATAAATAGTCTTTCTCCAAGGTAATCGGCTGATCCGGTTTCTAACAACCTTCTGACAGCTCTGACAGTTGCAGTTGACCGGTTGAAATGGCAGCTGTCAAGTCATCCAGTTACTTCTTGAAATCTCTATCACTGTCTGAAAGTGTCGAGACAGATAGTCTTTATGTGTCGACACAAATAGTCTAAGTGTCGACACAAGTAGACTAAGTGTCGACACTAGCCTTGATGGTGTCGACACAAATCCTTGTGTTGTTGTAACAGCTTCTCGACACTGCTTCTTCAGAATGTGTCGACACTGATTCTGTGTGTCGACACAAGCCTTCTTTAGAATGTGTCGACACTGATTGAGTGTGTCGACACAAGTACTTCTTCTTCAATACTTAGTTGATTTCTGTTGTGTGTCAACACAATCCTTTGTATTGACACATCTTCTTGTGTTGAGACTTGCGGAGTGTCGACACATCTCCTTTATGTCGACACATGCCTTCATGGGTTGAAATTTTGCTGAGTGTCGACACATCTCCTTTGTGTCAACACATGCCTTCATGTGTTGAAACTTTGCTGAGTGTCGACACATCTCCTTTGTGTCGACACATGTACTTTAACTTTGTTGAAGTTCGCTGAGTGTCGACATAGCCTCCTGGTGTCGACACTTTTGTAGTCGACAAAGTTTCTCTGGGTGTCGACACTGCTTCTAAGTGTCGACACTGATTATGTAGACAATTCTTCACTGTGTGTCGACGCTACCTGTATGTGTCGAGACTTTTCTTCTGGTGTCGACTCTGCCTTCCTGGTGTCGACACATTTACTCCAAGTGTCGACACTGCTTCTCTAGGTGTCGACACAAGCCTTCTTAAGTGTCGACACTTCTCCTCTAGGTGTCGACACATGGACTTAGAAACTTTTCCTGCAATCCTGCAGTTACTTAACCTGCACAAATAACCTCAAAGCACATCAAATACACCTTGATGTATATCATTGAGTAGGGTGAGGCTTCTTCAAATCAGGTACATATATTCCAATGTACCCAACACCATTCGTCATTAAGAAAGTCCTGAGGAATGGAGTATATCAACTACAAACCTATGACGGAGAAGATGTCCCCCATACTTGGAATGGCGATGATTTAAAGCAGTTTTATGCTTAAGCAAACACTTATCAACTGTGATCATTTCAATGATTACGGCAATAAGAATTTTTGGCTAATAATTTTTTTGTACATGGCACAATAACTTTCTCCTATCTATAATGCAAAGTAAAAAATCACCACATCAAGAGACATCGCCAAGTCCAGCTTGGACCCCCCCCCCCCCCCCCCGAGAATTGTTGTCGTTAGCGTAACACCACGATGATCATGTGTTGCGGGGAGATTTCGCACCGTGTAGTGGGAGCTTGCAGATTCTTGCGTGGTGGGCTACTGTATTTTGGATCCCAGCTTGTACCTGACTCCACCTCTGTATTTTTGGAGGGACAGGGTGGTTGACAGCTCTACTAAGCTTGTAAGGGATAGCATACACCTTGATGATCTCTTTGAGGAAAGCAATGCCATCCGGCACCTGCCCAAAGATCATACAAGTTTGTACCCTCGAATACTCTCTGGTACCCTAAAGCGGTGCCTGCAGGAGAACCACAGCCTTGTTGATCTCAGAGGAAAGTAATGCCGCCCGGCTGTACCTTCCCAAAAGATCAATTTAGGTTGTACTCCAGACAAGAGAACAGTAAACCTTTCCATTGAGCTTACAACTTCTATGACCCCGTGAGGAAAGCAATGCCGCTCCGGCCGCACCTGTACACTTGGTCACACAGGCTTGTAGCTCATTCTTCACAGGAAATTGACAAGGCGCGGACTGCAAAATTTGAGTCCGCTCAGTCCGTCGGTACTCTGGGTTGATCTTACAGCCTGTGACCTAGTGACGAAAGCAATGCTGCTCCGGCCGCACTTGCCCGCTTGGTCACTGATGCTTATGATCACGACAGTGAACCGGTCGCACAAGTAATATAAAATGGGGGCTTTCCCAAGTATCAATCTCTCAAGGAACATAGTAAGGTGAAGTTAATTTCGAGGAGAACTTGAGCTTGAAGTCCTTAGGTCGGAGTTAACTAAGGGGGGTTTTGATATTTGCGGAAACAGAAAATAAAAGGCTATCAAATACTCCTATGCAACGCCGCTATGCGATGCTTCGCCAGGAGGGATGGAAAACTAGTTGGGCAGCTATGCACCGAATCACTAGGCGGATGGGCGAGTAGGCTAGCGGATGAGGTGGTTAGAACGCCGGAATGTGGGTAGAAAGCAGCTCTTCCCTACGCATGCCACTAGCAATTGCTAGTGCGTCAAGGGTGGATGGTGGTGGATGAAATATGGCGCAACTCGAGCAACTTAAGCAGTAAAATGAAATAGGAATCATATAGACATAAAACACATAACATATACAACCAAAGTGCACTTCATCAATATAAATAGATTTAAACACCAATATTCAACAAGAAAGCAAGAACAAGTCAAGAGATCGACCGAATCTGAAGTCTTGCTGAGGATTCACGGTTGGAATCGTCGGGTTGTCAATCCGCGTCCAAGCTCAGTCCTCAACTGCGTCCGGGGTAGAGAAGGGCTGTCACCACCTTCCAATGTCCCATCTTCTTCGTGTCACAATTGCGGAAGAAAGTTGCAAGCTTTCCTTTGCTTGTTGGCGATGGAGTCAAACCCTACTTGAAGCTCACGGATGAAGGAGAAGGCCGATAGGATGCTCCGCCTTGGATTTGGCGTAGAAAGCTTGCCCGGAGCACCTCCCTAGGGTGGAAGATTAAGAAAAATGGCGGAGAAGGCGGAAAACGGCTTCGAAATGTCGAGTGATCCCCGCTCCTTCTGAATTAGGGCAAGACCTGCACTATTTATACAAAGCAGAAATGAACAATGCGCACGATCACGGGCGCAGGACCAGTGGTCGTGCGCACTATGTCCCGTGATCGTGCGCACAGGCATGGCATATTAGGAAGAAGAACTGGGATAACTTATACGAGCAGTGGCGCATGACCAGTGGTCGTGCGCACTAAGTTCAATAGTCATGTGATTACCCCAGACAGGACTCCAGAAAAGAGGAATCAATGCACACGAACAGTGGTGCACGACCGGTGGTCGTGCGCACTAGATCCAGTGGTCGTGCGATTACCCAGGATGATTCTGGAAAACGTAGAGTAGTGTGCACGATCAGGGGCGCACGACCAGTGGTCGTGCGCATTAGATCCCATGATCGTGTGCAGTATTCCTATTTCAAAACCATTCCCGGACACACACACGACCCATGTACCGAAAGGAAAAACCAATCACTGATATGTGGAGACATTCCAAGAAATCACAAAAAGGAGTACAAACTATAAAAATAACAAAATACACAACCACAGGCATAAATGTGCACTTCCTATGGAAATAAAGATAAGATGAAATATGAACGATATAGAACTAAAAGTGAAGTGCAAACACGTGAAAACTAGCCCAGATGAGTCCGAAAATAGGTATATAAAATGGACTCATCACACCCCCAGACTTAACTGTTTGCGCGTCCAGAGCAAACAAAATATAAGAAGATAGGGAAAAATACTAGTTAACAAAGAAATTACGATACGGAGTACTATGCGAAGTCGCATGCTCGCACGCGTAAAAATATAATAGAAGAAATTTCTAAGTATGCAAAATAGTTTATAGTTTTCACAATGTGTATCAACATTTTATTATTACTCAAAAATGTAATCACGGTGAATCATCCGGTCATGCGTAGGGAGAAAGTAGACTAATCATTAGGCGAGCATTGCCAAAGATCAAGGCTCGGGATAACCTCCAAAGGAATCCACCAATGTCGGTGACCATATGCTTGCCCTTTTGCATTCTCTCCACGGCACTGGTTTGGTTCACACATGAATCAGTAGGACTTTAGGTGAAGAGATGGGACTTGGGTTTCGGTGAGGTAAACAAAGATAAACAGGGAGGCTATGCAACTAACCCAAATAAGCTAGTATAAAATGAATCCCTCTACTAAGCAAAATACACGCGGGTACACCACAGCACCAGACTTAATTTTTTTCAAATATGGGTGTCTGTACCGCCTACTCCAAATACAATCTCATTTCCAAAATGATTTTCAATTAAAACTTTTTCTTTTCATTTTTTTTTGTTTATCTTTACAAATATATTTTTTTTCTTTTTCTTCATTTTATTTTCACAATTCAGCAGATATAAACTTGTGAGCACTTCCACATTTTCACAAATAATAACACCATATCACATCCCAACATGAAAATATAAAAAACTCTAAAACTCAAATTGGGAGTGCGAATAGGATCGACTTTGAGGCCTTGGTGAAATAAAGGTGGAGCTGAATCAAAAGAATGGGTAGGAACAACCGATCTAGCGAGGAAAAGATGTGAGGAATGGTACAAAGCTCAACCAGGCCAAAATGATGGCCTACATCACGCTCATGCGAGTGAACTAACCTATACCCATGCTTCAAGAATAGCTTGGGGCAAGTTCTTAGCCAATGAGAAAGACTATCCATCCTCCCGACTCGAGCAATACGAACCTAACGGCCGTCTATACACATCCCTAAGCTACCGTAGGATTCACACCGGATTCACCAATTTTTGAGTAGAATAAAAAGTATTTAAGCAATTAGAAAAATATAAAACTATAAGCATACAGAAAAATTAAATCTACTAAAATTTCTACACGAGACGAGAGCACTCTACTAGGAGCACAGCAAGGTCAACATTTTACTCCTTCTCACAATCCTATGTCAACACCATAATTTTCCCAAATCATACAAAAGAAACGAGTTTAACTCGCAGCACGCAAAAAGCTAAGCATGCGCTCATGTGGGTGCAGTGGTGTGTAGTGCAATGAACTAATCAAAATAAAACTATAAAAGCTTCTAGTATGCACAAGAAATGTGTGCGTGCAATAGGTAACAAATGTCTCCCCCAGACTTAAACTAAACTACACAGCATATGATAGAGAAATTAAGATCGTAAAGAGCTAAGGGAAGAGGTTACCCAATGCTCAGCCAGTGAGCATACCAGAAGAAGCGTGGAAACCTGAAGCAGGCCCGCCATATAAAGAATCACAACCCCGCTAATGCGATTTGCTATGAATACCTGCAGGGGTGAGCTCCACAAGAATAAAAGAAAAGATATACAAAAAGAAATTTTAAAACTAAAATAGACATGAAAAAATAAAAATGCAGGGAATATAAGATAAGTACTGGGGTTATTGTCATCCCAGGACGACTTATTCGGCTACGAAAAGGTTCTAGCTAATGGGCCTATGAAAAGAAAAATGCACAGGTAACTGTTCCATTATCCGTTTCGGTAACGGGTACCGACACGGAGATAGAGCAGTTACCCCTCTGCCTAAATAATCATACCTGCTCCTTGTAGGCAGAGGAAATAGGAAGTAGGGTGAGGAGGAGGCCTGGTCCTCACTCATCTCACCACAAAAAGTATCCTCGCCTAGCAAGGCATCGTCAACCACAGGTGTGCAGGGTATGATGGCAGCGGCAAGAACACAAGGCTCATCATCATCCCAGCATACTCGTGGAGACTCAGCCTGCACAGGCTCAAATAGAGAAGGGGGATCAAGAAATAAAGGAGAAGAAGAACTAAAATAATCAGAAAATGGTAGAGTGATCCCGGTATCACTCTCAGCAGGATCCAAGCAGAGATCATCGTCGGTATCATATGAGTCGTACCGAGGGGAATCCGAGAACTCAAGGTCCGCGGTGGTAAGAGGAACATCCTCATCCAATAAGGAGGTGCAAACCTCCGCATCGGAAAAGGAATATTCCTCATCACACCAGGGTGCGTAAAAGTGTCCCGAAGATCCACCTTCTCCGTCGGAGATAGAGGAATCATCATCCCACTTCGGCGCAACATCAGGCACCGAATCATCCACAATCATGGCATCATCAACCGACTCACAAGAAAGAGGAATAGCTCAATCCGGCAAAAATTGCAGAGGGGCAAGGCTGCTCTCAAAATCAAGCACTGAATGAGCAGGCCCCCATCGCAAAATCATTCGCTGACGCCACCCCGTCGACGACCGGAATAATCTCATCATCCCATACAGGAGCGTCCATGAGTTCCTGCTCCTCTTTTTGTTGGCTAATACCAGAGTGATCATCATCACTCAAGGGAAGCTCGAAAAAAGGGATCGAGGGACCCATGAAAGAGATGTATGCGGCTAGAGATTCTTTGGTAATCTCAACGGGTAGAGAATGAGCAAAGTGCGTCATGTCAGTGTATGGGCCAGGAAACACCCTGGTAGGCCTGTCCGAAACAGTCTTCTGCGAACGGGAGGTTGTTGTGAACACGCCCTCAGAGGGAGAAGGCTTGCACAAACGAGGGCAATCCTTCAACACGTGGCCCACACCTTGACATAAAAAACACCGAATGCAATGCTCAGCATTCATAACAGCAATGGCATCGATGGATCGGCGCAAAGTGTCAAGTAGAGGGCACTCAGCATCAGGATCCATAACGAACAAAAATAACTGTTGAAAAAGTGCTACACAGCTAAAATAAAAATAGCACGGATCTGCTATCTAAATCAAAAATCAGAAAAGGGCAAAAAGAAATAAGCAGAATAAAAATTCTAATAACCAAAGCAAATAAGAAAAAAATGATATGCACAAATGGAAAAGGGCTTCAATCTATTATCTCCCTCTCCAAAAACTCACACGACTGTGTTCCCCGGCAACGGCGCCAAAAACTTGATGCTTAAGATCACGGCAGTGAACCGGTCGCACAAGTAATATAAAATGGGGGCTTTCCCAAGTATCGATCTCTCAAGGAACAAAGTATGGTGGAGTTAATTTCGAGGAGGACTTGAGATTGAAGTCCTTAGGTAGGAGTTAACTAAGGGGGGTTTTGATAGTTGCGGAAACAAAAAATAAAAGGCTATCAACTACTTCTATGCAACGCCGCTATGCGATGCTTCGCCAGGCGGGATGGAAAACTAGTCGGGCTGCTATGCACCGAATAACTAGGCGGATGGGCGAGTAGGCTTGCGGATAAGGTGGTTAGAACGATGGAATGAGGGTCGAAAGCACCTCTTCGCTACGCACGCCACTAGCAATTGCTAGTACGACAAGGGTGGATGGTGGTGGATGAAATATGGCGCAACTCGAGCAAATTAAGCAGTAAAATGAAATAGGAATTACATAGACATGAAATACATAACATATACAACTAAAGTGCACTTCATCAATATAAATAGATTTAAATACAAATATTCAACAAGAAAGAAAAAATAAGTCAAGAGATCGACGGAATCCGAAGTCTTGCTGAGGATTCATGGTTGGAATCGTCGTGTTGATAATTCGCGTCCAAACTCGGTCCTCAACTGCGTCCGTGGTAGAGAAGGGCTGTCAACACCTTCCAATGGCCCGTCTTCTTCCTGTCACGATTGCGGAAGAAAGTTGCAAGCTTTACTTTGCTTGTTGGCGATGGAGTCAAACCCTACTTGAAGCTCACAAATGAAGGAGAAGGCCGAGAGGAAGCTCCGACTTGGATTTGGCGGTGAAAGCTTGCCCGGAGCACCTCCCTAGGGTGGAAGATGAAGAAAAATGGCGGAGAAGGCGGGAAACGGCGGAGAAATGTCGAGTGATCCCCGCTTCTTCTGAATTAGGGCGAGACCTGCACTATTTATACAAAGCAGAAATGAACAATGCGCACGATCACGGGCGCACGACCAGTGGTCGTGCGCACTATGTCCGGTGATCGTGCGCACTGACATGGCAGATTAGGAAGAAGAACTGGGATAATGCGCACGAGCAGTGGCGCACGACCAGTGGTCGTGCACACTAAGTTCAATGGTCGTCTGATTACCCCAAAAAGGATTCCAGAAAAGAGAAATCAATGCACATGAACAGTGGCGCACGACCGGTGGTCGTGCGCACTAGGTCCAGTGGTCGTGCGATTACCCAGGCTGATTCTTGAAAACGTAGAGTAGTGTGCACGATCAGGGGCGCACGACCAGTGGTCGTGTGCATTAGATCCCATGATCGTGGGCAGTATTCCTGTTTCAAAACCATCCCCGGACACGCACACGACCCCTGTACCGAAAGGAAAAACCAATCACTGATATGTGCAGACATTACAGGAAATCACAAAAAGGAGTACAAACTATAAAAATAACAAAATACACAACCACATGCATAAATGTGCACTTCCTATGGAAATAAAGATAAGATGAGATATGAACGATATAGAACTAAAAGTGAAGTGCAAACACGTGAAAACTAGCCCAGATGAGTCCGAAAATAGGTATATAAAATGGACTCATCAGTCACCTAGTGTTGTGAATCATTTCAATCTCTATTACGGACTGCATTATGGTGAACGCGCAGTCCGCCAACTATTTCCAATTTTCCTGTATCTGACCTTGCGAGGAAAGCAATGCATTATGCACCTGCCGGCTTGGTTAGGTTTGGAATTTTTATCCTCGAGGACTGTACTTAGTTATCCGCGCAGTCCACCATTTATGCCGGAATCTTGTAACTGACCTTGCGAGGAAAGCAATGCAATATGCACCTGCCCGCTGGGTTAGGTTGTGGATCATGTCTTGGAGCGGATTGTATGTTAGTATCCGAACAGTCTGCCATTGTCAGATTGATCTTGAAGATTTTGTGCCCCAATTATGAGAAAAGCAATACTACATGCACCATTTAAGTCTGGAACCAATCACTCTCAGCCCGCTGTATCCTATTTATAATTTTCTCTGTTCGCAACAACAATCATCGATCTTTCTTAACTCACAAAAATTTATTTAATTATTTTACATGCGGACTGGAATTGGTATCCATCAAAGTCCGCCAGTTATGTCTTTTTTGACAAGTTATAAGGACTTGGCGAGCTGCAAATAAAATATCGCGGCCTGGATTATTGTCGGCCTTAGTTATCGTCAAGCTATACTCATCCTAAGCAGGCGGCCTAAAATCTAAGTTACACGGACTAGTTAATCGACAATGATTATTGATCGAATACATAACGAGTCTCATCAAAGCATAATGGAAGGAAAAAATGAGCAATAAAAAGTAGCAGAATGCGCGGACTGAACAAAATATCCTTTATATTCATTCCAAAAAAAATATTTGCATCTGTTTCTCTTTTGGAGATTTCAAATGAAGTCCTCCATTCTACAGTAAGAAGAAACAAAAGAACTCTTTTCATTGTGAGATCATCTTTCACCTTTTTTCCGCAGGCGCATCCGGGCTAGGTCCGTCAATATTAACTTCAGGAGAATATCCTCCTGAGTCACCGCCACTGCTGCCATTAGAGCTCAAGCTATCCGTGGACTCCGTCTCCGCGCTGCCATCAGAATCCAAAGAAGAGGCGGCCTGCTCCGACTGATCACCCTGCTGCAGTCTTGAAGCGGCATCATCAGGAGCTCCATCATCAACTAATTCTTCTTCATCATCTTCTTCCTCAACGATAATTGCTTTTCCTTTTGCAGCCCGCTCCCATTCAGAAACCCTCTCCTTCAGATCGGGGAAGAGCTGCAGAAAAGGAACCTTGTCCACCCCTTCCTTCATGAAGTCGTCGTTGACAAGGCGCTCAATGGCGATCTCAACGCTTTCCTTCACAAAATGAAACATGGCGTTTTGGAAGCTAAGATTGGTGACATCATACCCGAACTGTAAAAAGAAATGAACGAAGTCAGTCTGCTGCGGATAAGTAATAGAGACTGCCACGAATATCAAAAATTTACCGCTGCATCCTCTTTACACCGGTTGACACTTTTCCCTAACTTTGCATTCCTGTCCTTTAGCAGCTTGTTTTCTAGAAGAAACTGCTCGTTCTCTCTAAGTAGGTCGCGGGTCATGCGACCCATAAAATGGTTGGTGACAGCGCTGTTTGCGCTGTCTTGATTAGCGAGCAGGGGGATGTCGACAGGGTCGACTCTCTTCAGGTTGTGTAAGTTACGCTTTCCGTAAAGCGTGGAGATCGCCATGTGAGCATGACGGGAGGCCCGCGGATTCCTACAGGAGGGAAGGGCAGTGGAAAGACGGACGTGTTTATTTTTTTCGTGCCAATGGATCATCGGGTTGCCCCTCAGATCCTTCTGCTTTTGACCAAAGCCTTGCATGTCAAAACTTTCTGAGGAGGAGTAGTCCGTGGCGGGATCCCCCTCCTCCCTCCTCTTTCTCGCAATTTCCTTCTTCTTTTCTCCTTGCGTAGGTGTCAGCCCGCCCGGTGTCTGAGGCAGATTGGCTGGTACCGCCAAGGTTGCTGCAGGAACAAGGAAAACTGAATCAGTGCACTGCAGGTCGTGGCGGATATATTCCAGATCGCGGCGGACACTTACTCTCCTGGTGGGCTATGGTATCCAAGCTTAGCAGGAACGAAATGTAGTAATCAATATTGAGCTTCACCCCTGCCAAGAACTCGATGATGGCATTCTCCACCGCATCCAGCTGCACGCTTTTAAAAGCAGAGCCCTCCCAAACCTGCGGATAGGTATTAGCGAACCGTAAGTTGCCCTCAAAGATAAGATACCTCGAAGTCTAGTTATGCATCTTGTTTGGCAAACCCATAACCTTCATCCCTCGACAGTAGAAGTATATGACGACATCATATTGGAGGCCTCCGGAGGGAGTCACTGAGCGGGCTGAAAAGATTTTTCAGAAGATATTCAATGAAATGTTATTTTCTCAGAACGCAGATAAGAAAGATACCTATAAATAGTGGCAAGGGTTTTCGGTGTGAGCTGTCCAGGAACCATGACGTAGTGTTCGAAAATCACCGCGATCTCCCATAGCAAGGGAAACTTGAACCCGCTCTCGAAGTGATCAATGGGCACTGTGATCTGTGTTGCAATAGCGAGGTTTATTCTCTCCTGCTCCTCAGGCAAACACGCAAGCAATGGCGAGCCCGCCATGTGCTTCTCCATGAATGTGCCCAGCTCGGCCTCGATCAATTTACATTTCTTATGATCGGCAGCATGGAACGCAGTCGCAGCATCAGTACGCGCGGACACCATTTTCGGAGGCTGTAGGAACTTCTGCTTCAATCGCATTTCTTGTGTGGAAGACTGTGCTCTATTTATAGAAAAACAAGTCTGACAGTTTCAGCCAGTCTGCGAGGATTGATCAATCAGTCCGCCCAGCTCGCAGTTTTCATTTTTCCTGCAGATTCAAAGCAAAAAAATTGACAAGTAATTGCGAACTCAAAGGCTCCGCCCAACCCGCAATTTTCGATATTCACAATTCACAAATAAAATGTGAGGATATGTAGTCAATCCGCATAGCACACATTCAACATCAGGAAAAATTCTCACAGTATAGATTGCAGCATTTTTCAAATCACATAGCAAGATCATACAGAACAAATAAGAATTCCATCACAATACAAATAAAACAAACAAGCACTGTTCAATGATCGCACCAAATTATACAAATCAAAATTTTGCTAATTCGCGGACTCAGCGACCTCTACGATCAGGATGGGCAGGTCACACCTCCCTATCCTTCCCGAGATAGGCCGCTTGGTCACTCCCTCACAAAATTTCTCTGTACAGCTGCTAGACGAGATGGTGCATGGTGTTGAAAGTATGGTGCATGTGAGCGGTGTCCCTATTGATCCGGCTAACCGGGACCACAGGCTCGCTTGCCGGCCTCAGATCCTCATTCGCAGCGGGCTGCCCACTTGCTGTTGGAACTGAAGCCCCTGTAGAAGCGGGCTGAACCGGTGGTTGCGGCCTCATCACGGCGACCTCCGCGACCTGCTTCCTTTTCCCTTCCTGCACCAAGGCCAAGTATCTTCCTCTGTATTGGCGGGCGTCCTCACTTGACCGTTGCTTCTCCTTCTTCAGTTCCTCCACCTCCACTGAACGTTTGGCGACCTGAGCCTCCAAAGCTTTTTCTCGCTCTATCCGTATCTTTAGTTCTGCTTGGACTTCATTCAGCTTTTCTTCACGTTTTCTTTCTAACAATACATATTTATCCGGGCCAAACTGTTCGCCATGTGCGGACTCGTCGAAGGAAGCCGTCCCAGCTCGCATTGATAGATCTACCTCGGCCGACGGCACAATCTCGCCAGGTTCAACAGAACTGGGTGGCGACTTCCGCACTGCAGCAAAGAAAGCACAAACATTAAATCTCAGGTCGCGGCGAACTCAAAAGGTAAGATCAAATCAATTTTTGTAATCATGGCAGCGATCTGGTGACTATCAACAACAGGTCGCCTCACGCCCTCTGGGTCAAAAGCACTTAGGCATTGCTTCCATCCGTGATGAACTTTTGCTCTTATTTCGGCCATTGATCTACTGGAAGCGACTATATTTTCGGTCTCCGTAATAATTTTTATTGGATGCGACTTCCGGGGAGGAGATTTGTAAAGCCACGAACTCTGAAATCGCCTAAGTGTCGGTCGCAGTTTACCTGACCGCATCAGCTCAGCAGCAATCCGCAAATCCTCAGCTCGCTTGTCCGCATCCAGCTTTTCTGAGGCCTCCTCGACCTTGGCCTACATAATAGCGAGTTGTTCCTTCGTCATCTTCTCTCCTTCCTCAGCCATAACCGAGGAGGCAGGATCAGCAGCTTTTTCTCCCACAATCTCAGCATCAGGCAGCAGTAGCTCCAATAGAGATTGGTACATGTCAGCAAGCTGCTCGCTATCAGTACTGTCGAGTATTTCGGCAGTGGACAAGCTGACCGTTGATAAAGGATCACCTACTACGGTCAAGGCATCTAGAGTAACTAAGCCGGCGTCTAAGACTTCTTTTTCTCGCGGCCTGTACTGCAAGCTCGCATCCCCAGTCCGCGTGGAGATGTTCTTCTCCTTTCGAGCTCCCAGCCTCTTCTCCACTCGCTCAGCCACTGTGGACTTGTCCCTTTTCCTCTTTTTCTTCTCGGACATCTTCTCTAAGTTTATGATGACCTGTTGAGAGTCCACCAGGCCCTCCTAGACTGAGATCGGAGCGACAACCAGAGCCATGGAAGACAATGGTGTATCAACTTGGTTTTCAGTTAACTCTTCAGCCGGTTTTTCCTCTGGCTCATCGGCTCGCTCCTCAACTACCTCCTCTATTTGCTTCTCCACTTGTTCATCAGCAGGCCGCTTCTCCCCAACATTCGACTATCGGACTGTGGGTAACGAAACCTCCCTGTCCAGGTCTATCGGTAGCATGACAGTTCCTAAGGTGGAAGGGAGTATTTCCATGCCCCTAGAGCTCGCAGGATACTGATTAGAAACGGAAGGCGGATTCGATTTTCCATCAATAATTTGGGTTGTAGCAGCGGGGGCAGTTGCAGGTTTCTCGCGTTCAGTACTGTGAACTGAATCAGTCTCCTAACTCGGCCGTGAACTTCCCCTACATACCGGACAGACGTCCCGCTCCGGTGGATGACCTTCTTAGTCCTTGCGTTCACCTTAGGCTTCTCTGAGCTCATGCCGAAGTTGCCAAAGAAAGCTCCAAGTCTTGACATATCGTACTGAAAAATGCAGACCGCAAGGGGTGAAAACTGACCCGTGGCGTAGACATTTTTGACCGAATACAGCGCTTCCAGCAGTATTTATAGCGGTGACAACATTGATGATGGTTGCTGATTCGGCGGATTAAGGAAACATTTTCGAAATTTCTTGAAATTTAAAAATATGCGGGGATCATGTTAACCCTAGAATCCACAACGACCAGCAGGTTAGACCATTCTCCTCTTCCGGTGGACTCGACTTTGTCAGTCCGCTCAGGTCGACTAGACCTTGCAGATCAGAATTTCCCCAGCAGCGGACTCCAGAGTCAGTCCGCATAGGTCGGCCACCAGATTTCCAGCCAGCCTCATTTATCGGCGGACTCGTTCCTCCAATCCGCCTAGTTCGTCCAGCCTTAGTTGATCTTTCAGATCATCCGCTAACTCTTCAAGTGGATTCAAGAGTCAGTCTGCACAGGTCGCGTGCCTTCAGCCATGATAGCGCCCTACAGCTGTGGAAGCTCCAGCTCGCGAGCCCAGTCTGCCCCTCTTGCATGGACTGGTTGTCTTTACTTTTTGATTCCCGTCACCAATGCCCGATTCTCCTATACCTCGGGCATCCGATTATTTCAGCCCTGCCCATTTGGGCAGGCCCCCAAACCAATAAATAGGGGGAAGTGGTGCACCCAAAGGAGGATACCTCGGGTCCAGATGTCCATTTAGTGAAAGCTGCGGACTCGGGTCTCGGACTTTGCGGTCTCGAATCTGTCTTGATTGCCCTTTTTTCCTTGGTCTATTAGTAAACGGTTGCTTGCAGTTTCCTTCTCTCTTTTTCCCTTTTTACCGGAATTTGAGGGCGGGTTTTCTACATCAAAATCTACAATTTCCAGCCCGAAAATTCCTTAAGTCAAAAGCATTGTATGCATCGAGTATCATGTGACGCTCGTCGAAAGGTGTCGTGACCACTCGACGATACTGAACGAATTTCGCTTGGCCAAAATTATTCTAAGTTCAATCCTCTCAAGGCGTCGAGTATCACTCGACTTCAGCCCACCAGTCCAGGCACTCGATGCCTATTACGAGTGTACGTCGTGCCTTAGTCAAGTCACTTGACTCAAAACTCATGTGAGGGGTCTTGCACGAATTGGTACGTTGCATGCCAAGACTCATCTATGCTCGAACTTCGATTGTCATTTGGGGTCAAGGTGAGTTGTCACCTTCTCACAATCTACATGTCTTCTTCGCGAATAATCGCCGGTCATGTTCCTCGTCGGAGAACTCCAAAGATGTGGTGAGAAATACTTCGAATGAGAGCTCAGAAGTTTTTGGATGATGGAGAAAGCTGAGGAGGATTCCCTAGCCTAAGATTTGCAAGAAAATGGTAATCGGAGCTCCTCCCGCAGGTAGGCTGCAAGAGAGGGGTGAAAATGGCAGAACTCCTCCTCCAGGAAGTGGGGGAAGATGATGTAAGACCCATTTTTTCAGGTCTTATGCCCAGAACCGCCGCTTTGTTGTGACACCAAACTGCTGAGAAGGTTGAAACCATAAAATGCCGATTCGGCTGACAAATACTAGAGCATATCCTTTAAAGAAAAAGAATTAGTATCACAAAGATAATCGGTCCACTTCACATGCAATATGTATAAAATTAGACCACATATAATCAAAGATGAACCACATGAATTAGTCCTTGAAAAACAAAGGATAAAGGGGCACCAGCCAAGTACATATAATCCTCACTATATAATGCTCGCGGAAGTATAGCTACTAGACACTCACTGATCCCATGACTGCTGCTGCCACACTTGGACTAGGCTGGTTCACCTCCTTCTAGGTGTATTGTTTCCCCTGGTGTTGTATCCTGTCTCCCAGCGAGAGTCCCAGGTGTTATGCCCATCAGGCGGTTAGTTTAACTATGTCTTGGTCCCCCTCCCTCCCACTTGCAACACCTAGGCAGCATGTGGGGGACGATGAATGGAGAGGGGCTGAAACTTGAGAGTCAGCAAGAGCAGATGACAATGGCCATAACAATCATATGCTAAAAGTATATATCACAGTAATGATAGGTATATAAACAGAAAGTAAGAGTAGCAGTATACTAGAAGCAACAAATTAAAGTAAAACCTGAGTAGATATCTATCATCACAGAGAAGGTATCATTAGCTTATAAGAATGCTCATACAGACTTATACTTTAAGGGGTCATTTTGCAAGTCCTAATGCATGAAAGATGTTGGGTCCATTGTCCACAATGTTTCCTAAATTGGATTTGAAGAGGCATCTCCATCAACACTAATAACATAGTTTCATTTGATGTTGTTTAAGCTCATCCTATGCAGGATATTCCATGGAAAGTCTAGACAGATTTTCCAAGTGATGTGACAGGTGTTCATAAGGCAGAAAGGTGGACACCAAGATAAGATGCTAGAAAGGCAGAAATTTGCCTAAGTCCACAGGCATTGAGTGAGGTAACCTCACTAAACGCCAGAATTCAAGGAGCAGTTGTCATTGCAGCTAAGTCCACATGTGTTGAGTGAAGCAAGCTCACTCAATGCCAGAGGTAATAAAGAATATTGGCAAACCAGAAATATGGCTAAGTAGTTTGGGCTTGAGTGATGAACACACACTCAATGCCATACAGCAAAAAGGCTGTAAGCTGACCTTTGTCAAACTAAGATCAAAATTTGTCGAGCAGAGCTCACCATTCGTCGAGCTAATATCAGAGTTTGAGATTCTGAGTTCCTCGAGCTCAGTTCAGAATTTGTCGAACTGATTTCAGAGTTCGTCGAGCTGAGCTCACCATTCATCGAGCTAATATTAGAGTTTAAGATTCTGAGTTCGTCGAGCTCAGTTCAGAATTCGTCGGATTGAGTTCAGAGTTCGTCAAGCTCAGTTCACCATTCGTCGAACTCAATTTAGAGTAAGGCAGGCTGAGTCAGTCAATGCCGAAAGTTAAGATGAAGATTTAGTCACATCATAACCTCTGAGACAAGTGTTTGTCGTAGCATAACAAATGAGACAAGTGTTCATCTCAGCAGAGAACAAGAAAGCACTGAGACAGTTAAGCCTGTGTTTTAAACATAGAAAATTGGCTAAGGCGAAAAGCATTGAGTGAGACATGCTCACGCAATGCTCTCAACGCCTAAGATACTACAAAGGAAGAAATATGGCTAAGGCAAAAAGCGTTGAGTGAGGCATTCTCACTCAACGCTCCCAATGCCTAAGATGTTGCAGAGGCAAAATATTGACTATGACAAAAAGTGTTGAGTGAGGCATGCTCACTCAACACTCTCGACACCATAGAAGAAGGAAGATTTTGGCTAAGCCAAATGGCATTGAGTGAGGCATGCTCACTCAATGCTCTCAATGCTTAGATAAACAAAAATCTATCTAAGTGTTTTGGCATTGAGTGATGATTACTCACTCAACGCCTATGCTAATGTTGCTTGATTATTAGCTAAGTCCACAGCTGATGAAGTCAGCAAGTCAACCTGTCAACATATATCAAATTAGTGGCGGGATGGCTACAGTACACGAAAAATGTTATCGCAGACCTACTGTACGATAGTTGGCGTTAAAGCAAGGTTGTTGCTGGAGATTAAATGTGTGGGGCGCACTGCTCAAGAAACATTGAGTCAAAACCAATAAATGGAAAAGGCACACTAAGGATGATATACTTCGGGAAAAATCATTCAGGCAGTTCTTCTTCTCTGCCATTGTTGTGGAGCAAAAGTATAGGAAGCTCGTGTCACCAAGATGAAGAGCAAGTTTGTTGTTGATATCAACATCATAAACAGCAAGATAGCTGGTGTGATCTTCATCTGCACCAGCAAGCAAGTCAAGAATATTACTCCGAGGAAAGAGGAAGTAGCCAAAGGCCGACCCTTTATGCAAGTTCTTCACGGTTCCAGCTGTACAAGACCCCTGAAGATTTTAATCTGGAAGCTGTGAAGAAAAGATGCTTGAGGAAGCAAAGATCTGAAAGATGACTCAGGGGGTCTTTTCCTCAATAGTCAAGGTCAGGGTTGAATCACCACAGTACAGGGAAGGAAGAAAAGGCAGAGCTATCTTCGTTTACAAAGTTAGAGCTTAGATTTTCTCAGCTCAGGTTGCCGCAATTAGATGTAGTAACTTCACTAACCAGCAGGAAACATCCCTGGTGCTGTGAAGTAGTAGTTAGGGATGAGCTTCATGCTCATTTCAGAAAGTGGCAGAACATTGCTCTGCAAGTCACTTCCAGCTCAAGTAAATACTTGTTACTATAGAAGTAGTTAGGAATAAGTACTTCTTAGTTCAGTGAAGGTAGACTCATGAAATAAATTCCTATAGTCATTGTTGGGCTGAGTTTATCTAAGTCAAGAAGCTTGACACAAAGAAACATCTCTTGTGTCAAGAATATCCACCAACTAACCTTCATCCTATAGGATCCAAGTGTGGATCTGAGCTGTAGGGCTGAAATACCTGAGGTAGGAGAGTGCTGAACTCTGGTTGTAAGGCCTTTATGCCTAAGCTAGATGACAAGTTTGTCACTAAGCTGTAGATGCCTGGAAGGGCACTAAGGTACGTACCTAGAAGGATACTGAGCTGTAGGAGTGCTATAGGACTTTGAGAGTTGGGCCTTGTGCCTGAAGTTATAGGGCTGATAATCCTGAGTTGTAGCCCTTAGAAATAAGGCTGAGGTAGGTGTCTTGAGGTTCACAGAGTGTAGGAACATTGTAGAGCTCTAAGGTAGGATCCTTTATGGATCTGAGGTAAGGCTGTCCTCCCAGCCTAAGTGTAGGGATTAACAGCCTGAGGTAGGTAGTCTGCTGAGTACTAAGTTGTAGGCCCTTATGGCTGTTAAGTAAGTCTTGGAGGAGACTTAGACATCCTGAGGGATCTAAGGCTAAGATCTTAGGAGAATTTTGGAGGATTTTGTGCCTAGTCCAACAAGATAGTTGGATAGGTGGCAGGGAAAGTGGATGTACCCATTTGGGGAACAACTATAAATCATTGTGTGCTTTTCTGTGTTATTTTCTTTGTGTAGGTTGTGTATATCTTGAAAGAATAAAACAACTAAAAGCTAAAGCTCTTAAAAAAGAATCATAAAAGAAATTAAAAGAGACCAATAACCTATTCACATAAAGGAGTTTGTTCAGGTTGGGTATCAGAGGGAGGTTACTCAAAAAGGACTTAACATTCTGAGTAGACCTCAAAGGATAGCTAAAAGGGTTATACTTGTGGGTTCATAAGAGATCCACAAGGAATGGAGCTCCAAGACTGCAAAAAGGAGAACCTTGGGACATGGAAAGAAAGGGTCAGGCAAATCATGGAAGGCTCTGACCCTATGGTCCTTGCAACAGTTCAAGAAGGACCTTTCATCCACATGAAGGTCTCTGTCACAAATGGAGAAGTCCAAAACTCCAAAGAGTTATGCAGAAATGACTGAAGATGAAATCATCTTAGTAACTATGGACAAGAGAGCACTACACATCATGGTAAGTTTCATGGATAACTCAATCCTAATGAGAGTAGTTCACCATCAGACAACCAAAGAAATGTGGGACTCACTGACTGGCTATATTGAAGGGGCATAGGAGGAAAGATATAACAACAATGTTAGTCTATCAGACAGTGAATCATAGCCTAAAGAAGAAAAAGAAGCCTTCATTGGGTTACTTGCTGCTACTGCAGATGAAGACCATCCGGATGCCAGGATAGAGACCAGGGCCCGTCTATCACACTCTGAAAGTGATACTGAGGTGGATAAAAATATCAGTGGCTACTGTGAGGCGATGTATTTGACAGAAGAAGAATCCTTCCAAGATCAACATGGTCCAGATTATGTACAATCTCTATCTAGTTCTTCTTATTGCTCAGGTCATGAGTCTTCTTCGTACTCTGATGCTTCCTCATCAAGTGATGATGAGGGTACATTGATAGAGGATGATATCAATCAATTGATTGACAGTCATGTTGCCATTCTGAAAGCTTTCAAGAAAAGCAAGCTGCTTGTTAAGAAACAAGTAGAGGAAATAGCATCCCTATAGAAGACTGCTTCCCAGCAAGATTAGACTTCATCCTTGCTATCTTTGAAAGAGAGGGAAGCAGCCCATCTGAAGATCATGGTAGATATCCAAGTTAAGTACTTAAAATACAAGGACTCTATTATGAAGGTTCTTGAAGAGAAAATTGAAAGGGAGAAGAGGATATTGTCCAATTTCTCCAAGATATATGCTATCAAGAGAAAATATCAAACTGAGTGGATTACAAAAGTTATACAATCTTAGAGGAAAGGCCAAGCTATTGTTGTGCCATGGTCAACCTTTCACAAGGTAATCCTCCCTTCCAACAGACATGGACAAGACCCCAGGGATGGTCACTGGAGGAATGGGAATCTTCATTGTAATATTACAAATGTCTCTTACAATGGATGAAGAAAGGACAGGGGAATTTGTGCATTTAAGGCTCCCCATGAACAAGTACAAATGGCCCATTCTGGACAATTAATATTTGGTGCCTCAGCCCAAATCACAAGGGAAAGGCAGTTGCTTTCACTCAAGCAGATCCAGTAACAACTCAAACTAAGGGTCAGTCTACCAATAAGCCTAACTAGGCTAGTTCTGATGATATAAACATCTTGTCTTCTACAAAGAAGATAGCTGTAAATACCATTCAGGGCAAGCAAAGCAAGCATGATGGAAGAATAACCTTCAGTCAGATCCTTGCTGAAATGAACTTGAAGAAAGTTGTTGCACCTCTTCCTTCTATTTAGTCAACAGTTAACCACACTACAAGACCTGCTCAGAAAAGAAGATATAATATTCTTGAGTATTGGTGTTGTGATAAGGTGGGAATTTTTCCCTAAATTGCTCGCACAATCCTTCTATGTCTAGAGCACGAGTTAGCCTACATGTAAAAATTATTGCAAGTAGGCAAGTCACATTTTAGACTAATCAGAACCTAGGACCCAATACCTATTGGAATCCTAAGGTAAGATAATTTTGTTTTGCAGTTTAGTCTAAGTGCCCATCCCCCATGTGATACTTGGACAGAAGATGTTCCAAAACCTTGACTGGAACAAGGAAGTATTCTGATGATTAATACCCCAAGGATAAGGATGTTGTGTGTATTCCTAAAGATGGATAAAGTGCATAAGTCTTGGACAAAGACGAGCAGGACTTTGCCAGCAAGACTGTCTGTTTGGGCTAACCTTTGCTACCACACCAGCAAACTAGGAGAAGAACAAGTAGGGTGTACTCATCACTGAGAAAAATCACTAGAAGTAGATCCTCTGTGAGCAGCAAGGAAGAGGCACAGTGTGCTCAGCTGATCAGACTCACTATATAGAAATGTCAAACTGTCAAGTGATATCATCAACTGAAATGATGACTGATAGTCATGATGATAAGATCTGTGCAAATGCTGATGGGGAGCATGTTCAGTCAAGGTTGATGGACAAGCTTGAATCTTACCCAGAGTTCCCCAGCATAGAATAGATCAGCATTACTGCTGAGGATCAGCTTGAACCCATGGAGATTGGAGAGGCTGAGAGGGAAACTACCCAGGTGATGACACCTGCTGGAAGATGGAATTTAGTTTACTAGATAAGCTAGATTTCCCCAGCTATAGTTGATACAAGTCATCACATTACTACTAGAATAGCAGTATAAAGAAAGACTTGGTATCTGTATGAAAGGATGGTTCAAGGAAAGATAATTTAAGGGCCAAATAGTATCATGTCCAGCAGCTACAGGAGAAAATTCAGGCTCATGAGAAGAGAAAGATGACAACTACACCAATTGTATCATTTGCAATCAGCTAGGGGGAGCAAAGAATCAAAAAGTTCATGATCAGAAAGCTGTAGCCAAGAATAAGGATACAAGTGGTACAATCACTACGAGAGTAGTAACTGGCCATGATCATGGATGAAGGCAATGATGTTGGAGGAGAAGGAAGTTTCAGTTACCAATGCAAAAAGGGGCATTGTGGCTTGAACAGAAAGCAGATGACAGAGGCAAGTCTATTGATAAAGGAAAGGAAAAGACCTGGCTCAACAAGATGTGATCATGGTGCAAGGGAGCTGCTGTGATCAACTAATGAGAATCCTACTACAGCTCCAGAACCTTAAGCTCCAGATAAGTAGAACTTCTTTATATTGATATTCTACTAGTCTAATCTAAGTTGCTAAGAATCCTGTCTATCATAGCAGGACTATGCATATGTAGATTTAGTATCATTAAGTTTGGGAGCATAAGGAAGAACTCAAACCTGAGTTTGTCCTGACTGATAAGTGGTTGTCATGTATATCTTGCCACTAGATGAAGTCAAGTTCAACACCCTCTTGGTTGAGTTGGGTATGTGGAACTTAGGATTGCTTCAGTAGCTCCAAACTCTAGTTTGTGTAGCAGGATTTACTTTTCTTGCAGGTAGATAAGTCCTTGAGGTGACATCAAGATTTTAAAGACCATAATATGGTATCCAGACTGGCATAGAATAGAATGTCTACAATTAATCTGACAAAGAATGCCTTGGTTGAGGGTGAGCAGGCAGCTACTACAGTAGATCAGCTATCATAACTACTAATCAGTTTATATTAAGGACAATACGCAAACCTAGGGGAGATTATGGGAAGAGAAACAACTAGCAGGCTGCTCAAGTGGATCCATGGTTCACTAAAGTGCCAAGGGGCTGCAGTGATGTGGTGTATCAATGATATCACCACAAGTGGATGCTGATTCTGTAGATAAAACATCAGCAGGTGGAACTTTGTCAGCAGCAAGTTCAAGTGATGCAGTATTGTGTTGTTTCAATGTATCAACACAAAAGATACGACTCCTAATCTAGTAGATTTCTCACTAGGATAATTTCATTAGTGTTATCAACATAGGACTTTGAATAGGATCAAGAGATAATCTCTCCCATGATCCTTTGTCCTCCCTCAATAGATATTCCTATTGAACAAGACGGAAAGGGGAAGATGTGTAGCAATACATAAGGGGGAGATATAGAAGCTTTACTTGACATGACTAGGTCTTGTTGAGTAAGTGCATATTACTTGAATATTTTCAAGTAGTATGACAATTGCAAAAACTCACAACAGGTTAAGCCATAACTTTGTCAATGCATGTTTTGTGGTAAGTGCTTCTAGTGGTGCACCATTTAAATATTAAGTGGTAGAAAGGAGAGTGCATATTACTTGAACCATTTCTCAAGTAGTATGAGGATGCATTGACTAAACTTTTTGAGTCAATAAAATTTAATGGAGCACTTTTAATTAATATAGCATAAGCAAATAGTTGTAGCAGATTATATTCTATAGCAGCATGAATTTATTCTGCCTATTATATTAATGCCTCTTAGTATTACTGGGTGTTCTTTCTTCTTGAAATATGGGGAGATTGTTGGGTCCATAGTCCACAATATTCCGTAGATTTGATTTGAAGAGCCATCTCCATCAACACTAAGAGCATAGTTGCATTTGATGTTGTTTAAGCTCATATTGTGCAGGATATTCCTTGGAACAAATCTGGACAGATTTTCTAAGTGATGCGACATATTGTCATAAAGCAGAAAGGTGGACACCAAGAGAAGATAAAGGCACAAATTTGCCTAAGTCCACAGTCATTGAGTGAGGTAAGCTCACTCAATGCCAGATGTCAAGGAGCAGTTGTCGTTGCAGCTAAGTCCACAAGCGTTGAGTGAAGCAAGCTCACTCAATGCCAGAGTTAAGAAAGAATATTGGCAAACCAAAAATATGGCTAAGTAGTTTGGCGTTGAGTGATGAAGATACACTCAACGCCATATGTCAAAAAGGTTTTAAGCTGAACTTAGGCGATCTAAGATCAAAATTCGTCGAGCTGAGCTCACCATTCGTCGAGCTAATATCAGAGTTTGAGGTTCTGAGTTCATCGAGCTCAGTTCAAAATTCGTTGAACTGAGTTCAGAGTTCGTCGAGCTGAGCTCACCATTCGTCGAGCTAATATCAGAGTTTGAGATTCTGGGTTTGTCGAGCTCAGTTCAGAATTCGTCAAACTGAGTTCAAAGTTTGTCGATCTCAGTTCACCATTTGTCAAACTCAATTTAGAGTATGGTAGGCTGATTCAGTCAATGCCTAAAGTTAAGCGGAAGATTTAGTCTCAGTATAACTATTGAGATAAGTGTTTGTCTCAACATAACTGCTGAGACAAGTGTTTGTCTCAGTAGAGAACAAGAGAGCGCTGAGACATTTAAGCCTGTGCTTTTAAACATAGAAAATTGGCAAAGGCAAAAAACATTGAGTGAGATATGCTCACTCAACGCTCTCAATGCCTAAGATATTGTAGAGGTAGAAATATGGCTAAGGCAAAAAAGAGTTGAGTAATGCGTGCTCAATCAACGCTCTCAATGCCTTAGATGTTGTAGAGGAAGAATATTGACTAAGGCAAAAAGCGTTGAGTGAGGAATGCTCACTCAACTCTCTCGATGCCAGAGAAGCAGGAAGATTTTGGCTAACGCAAATGGCGGTGAGTGAGGCTTCCTCACTTAACGCTCTCAACGCCTAGATAGATAGAAATCTATCTAAGTGTTTTGGCGTTGAGTGATGATTACTCATTCAACGCCTATGTTAATGTTCCTTGATTTTTGGCTAAGTCCACAGTTGATGGCATCAGCAAGTCAATAGGGCAACAAATTTCAAATTAGTGGCGGGATGGATACAGTATGTGACAAATGTTGTCGCAGACCTACTATACGACAGTTGGCGTTAAAGCAAGGATGATGTTGGACATTAAATGTGTGGGGCCCAGTGCTCAAGAGCCATTGGGTAAAAACCAATAAAAGGAAAAAAGGCATATTGAGGAAGATAGACTTCGGGAAAAAGCAATCAGGTATTTATTGTTCTCCACCATTGTTGTGGAGCAAAAGAACAGGAAGCTCAAGTCAGAAAGATGAAGAGCAAGTTAATTATTGATATCAACATTGACAACAGTAAGATAGCTGGTGTGATCTTCATCTGGTCCAGCAAGCAAGTTAAGAATATTTCTTCGACGAAAGAGGAAGAAACCAAGGGCTGACCCTTGGTGCAAGTTCTTCATAGTTCCAACTGTAGAAACATCCTGGAGACTTTAATCTAGAAGTTGTGAAGAAAAGAAACTTGAAGAAGCAGAGATCTGAATGAAGGATCAGGGGGCTTTTCATCAGGAGTCAAAGTCAGGGCTGAATCACCTCAGCCCAGGAAAGAAAGAAAAGGTAGAGTTATCTTAGTCTACAAAGTTACACCTGAGATTTTCTTAGCTCAAGTTGTTCTAATTAGCTACAGTAACTTCACTGACAAGCAAGAAACATCCCTGGTGTAGCGAAGTGGTAGTTAGGGCTGCGCTTCAGGCTCAGCTAAGAAAGAGGCAGAACATTACTCTGCAAGTCACTTCCAGCTCAAGTAAATACTTGTTGCTGCAGAAGTAGTTATGACTAAGTATTTCTTAATTCAGTGAAGGTAGAATCAGGAAATAAATTCCCGTAGTCATTGTTGGGCTGAGTTTATCTCATTCAAAAAGCTCGACATAGAGAAACATCTCTTGTGTCAAGAATATCAACCAACACACCTTCATCCTGTAGGATTCAAGTGTGGATCTGAGCTTTAGGGCTTAATTTCCTGAGGTAGAAGAGTGCTTCTCTCTCAGTGTAGGGCCTTTATGCCTGAGGAACATGACAAGTTTGTCACTGAACTGTAGGTGCCTGGAGTGGCACTGAGGTAGGTACCTGGAAGAGTACTAAGCTATAGGAGTGCTGCAGTACTCTGAGAGTAGGTACTTGTGCCTGAAGTTGTAGGGCTGAAAAGCCAGAGCTGTAGGCCTTAGAAATAAGGCTAAGGTTGGTGGATTGATGGTCACTCAGTGTAGGAGCACTGTAGAGCTTTGAGCTAGGATCCTTTGTGGATCTGAGATAGGGTTGTCCTCCTAGCCTGAGTGTAGGGCTTAACAACCTGAGGTAGGTGGTTTGTTGACCACCGAGTTGTTGGCCCATGTGGTTGTGAAGTATGTCTTGGAGGAGACTTAGAGATCCTAAGGGATCTGAGGTGTAAGCTCTTAGTAGCATTTTAGAGTAGTTTGTGCCTAATCTAACAAGATAGTTGGATAAGTGGGAGGGAAAGTAGATGTACTCATTTGGGGAACTACTACAAATCACTGTGTGCTTTTCTGTGTTGTTTTCTTTGTGCAGGTTGTGTATATCTTGAGAGCATAAAATAACTAAAAGCTAAAGGTCTTAAAAAAGAAACATAAAATAAATTAAAAGAGACCAATAACCTGTTGACCCCCCCCCCCCCCCCCCTCTAGGTGATATTGCTATCCTTGAATTAAACACTTTCAAAAGATCCCATAATAATTTATACGTTAGGGTAAAGGTTTTATGCAAGTTATGTATGACATGGAATGCTATGCATACTAAATGATGAATTCCACACAAGTGCAACACACCCACCCGACTCTATGCACATAGAACTTTAGTTCCCCCATTTGGAGTTAGCTAAACTCTCAGGTACCTCTTGTAGTGGCAAACAGAGGCAGTGGGTTGGGCCTCCCAACTCCTTGGTCGGTATTCACACTACTTAGCATAGACCCTGCATACTACTCGGTAAACTGACAATCATGTGCTACATAGTATCTTGTACTAGTGCTGGCAAAACCACTAGTCTTTTATATGCTAAGTGAACACTTACACTTGTCAAGACAATGTATCAACGTCAGTATGAATGACCGTCCAATAACAAAGACCCACCACTTAAAGCATATGCACTCATTTAAATGGAGCTCTCGAGCCATCGGCTCTCCAAACATAAACTATCTTTCAAGCAAACAACGAGCGCACCTCTTCTAAATATATACCAACTATCCTCCTGAAATGACTGGGTGAGTATTCATGTCAGTGGTTTATTAACGGTAACTCTTTTAATCTACTTATTCTTATAGTTTAGGGTTAACCTTGGACTGCCCAGGGAATTCCCGATGAAGGGCTCTCGAGGGCACTCAGAACCATAATGGGCTGAAGCACAATTCTCACTTCCTTAAGGAACTTACTTTTATGAGTGATTATTTATTACCAAAACGTTTCCCCGCGTTGCTTTTTTAGCAAATCCTATGTGGATTTATAATCCCCAGGATAAGACGATACTCGGTCGACCCCAAGCACAACCCCATCTCCAAGTTACCAAGACTACTTAGGATTTGTCCCTAAGCGTGACCTCAACAAGACTCCACCCAACCACGTGAACCCACTATATCTCCACCCATGTATGGCCTACAATTCTATCACAAATACTTTAATTTACTATATGCAGACCAACTGATCTATCCTAAGTGTATGAGAGTAAATACCCCTAATTACTTTGCCTACAGCCTTATAACTATATTTTGGGGGAGCGCAAAACCAGAAATTGATATTTTTCCTAATTTAATCAGCCTTTAAATAATTTTCCCTAAATCATGAAACCATATGATTTTGAACAAGAAGTATAAAATTTTTAAATGCAATGATCCCACCAAAATTTCCAGAGCTTCTATTGACTAATTAATAGCAAGGTTCGAGTTTCATAATTTTCCAGAAATGATTTCTATTATAAACCAAAATATAATTTTTTTGATCTAAAAAATAATTAACAAAGATACTATAAGATTTAATCATCCAGAAATTATAATAAAATTACCATAGGTCAATTATGATCAGAAAATGTAACTGCACAAATTCCATCATGTTCAAATTTTTTTGGCCACATGAATAGATTATTGAATAAAACATCACCTAGGGCACTTTGTAAAGAAACCTCTATTTAATCTCTACCAAAAATTACAATAAAATTAAAAAGTTTTATTTGTTGTTTAAAAAGTTTGCTGACCAAGTTTCATAATTTTCTAGTATATAGTTTGTCCTGAAACAAGTTATTTCCCTAATCAATAATTTCTAGAATTACAAAGAAGGTACAAAAATTCTTCGTCCAAAAATTATAATAGAAAATGAGGACATAAATAACATCACTATAGACACTTCACCAAAGTTTCATGACCATTCAATTCTATTATGACAAGTGTTGTGCACTTAATATAAAAGTTCATATCCTAAATATTAATTGATTGATGGGGGAAATTTACTCCAAAAACTCCAAATAATTTATCCAGGGTGTTTCTCCACCCAGTAAATCTATCTACAGAGTCTTATGCCAAGACTTGAAGGTTTGACCCTATTTCCTTCTTTAACCATAATAGGCAATCCTAAGGTTTGAACTAGGGTTTCATGGTATTCCAACCCTAAAAACTTCTAGAACTACCCCAAGGGTTGTTTTATGTAATAATAGGTCAGAGACCAAGGTCTTGCCTTGTTTAGTTGAAGGGTTGATCACTCAACCACTCCAAGTGCATAATAGAAGAACTAGTCCTACTACCTTAATGTGGCCATCTTTACTCACCAAGTTACCTGATGAGTTGTAAATATGTGTATTTGTATATACATTAATTATGTCGTCTTAGTTCATTTCTGTTAATTGTAGTTAATTTTGTTCAATAAAATTCTCCTTTTTTTTAATTTTTATTATAACTTAAGTTTATTTTATTTTTCTGAAATTTTTTAGAAAATGTCAAAATTGGCGATGTACATGCCCGTATACTTCAGTACACGCCCGTGACCTAGGCATGTGACTTGGATTCAACCAGAAATCAGCCAAAGCCAAACAATTACTGGACACGCCCACTGACACGCCCGTGTCAAATGGGACACGACCGTGCCCGAGCCCCGTGTCACCCGATCGACGAACCGTGACCGAAAATCATCGACAAGACTCAACACGCCCGTGTCAAGATGCGACACGGGCGTGTAATCCTCCACCTGGCCTGACAAGACATCGCCGGAGATGTTTTGGCGCAACCTATCCCAGATCCACCTGCTGGACACACTCTTCGACCTGGCCATGTCTACAGAGACACGGGTGTGACTTCCACGTGGACAACCCCGAAGTCAATGTAGCCATCAAATCACCAGATCACATCATGAATAATGCTGACACGCCCACCTACACGCCCGTTACCGTGGGCGTGTAAACTGGAATGTTTTGGCTATAAATAAACCCTTGGTGTAAGGTGTTTGGGTTCCGAATTTTGAACCATTTTTATGATTAGGGGCTGCTGTTTGGAGTTGTTTTAGTGTTATGTAAGGAATCTTCCCTCCTCCTTTTTAAGTTTGTTTAAGCTTTCTAATCAACTTTTTTGTTAATAAAATCGTTCGTTTTTTCCTTACAATGCTTTAAAGTGTCTCTGAATGCCTCCTTTTCATCAATCTTATGTATTTTTGTTTTCACATTCATATTTGTGTGTGGGTGTATGTGTTCATTTTTGCGGAATTTATGCTTTAAAATGAAAAATTGTTTACTTTACTTTCATTTTTATCAAAATTACTAGTCATTGTTATAGCCATTTTTCTTACCATAGTACTTAGAATGGTTTAGATTTAGGATTTTTATGCTTTTATATTCGTTCTTATGAACTTGTAAATGATTTCAAAAGTGGTTTTCATTACTCTAACTTTAATTTCCTTTTTTAGGTTATAAATGTTTTGCTTCTTTTAACTTTCTTCCACTTTTTAAACACTTTTACAAAGATATAGGAATGGATATATTAATAAGAGTTCAAAGTTTTTAGGGCAACCACAACCACATCTCAATCACACTAAAAAAACATGAACATCAGGCCTGACTGCCTTGACTCTTCTAACGCTCCCTAACAAAATAAGCCTCTATATTAGGATAATACTTTGGAGGGGCTGGAGACACATACTCATCTTTCTTGTGATCACTAAAATGTATTCTTCTCTCGGTAGAGGCCAATTCATACTTATGTCATTCATCTTGATCAAAATGGTTCCATCTATTCTCATTTCCATGATCAAAAGGCTGAAGGTGTCTAGCATAATTCCTTTAGAGGTAAGACTCCAGACTTCACCAATTTATCTGTCTCTGGCAGGCAGCCCTCCAGCAGGGTCTGATCTTACAGTAGACGAGCCTTCACCATACGTTCTTCTCTTGTGGAGTAGAGCAAGAGGAATATCTTCAACCACTTGAACTTCAGTAGCAGCAGCAGTATCAGTTGATAGTCCTTAATTCCAAGGTAGCTAATCACCTGTGGGGTGAATAGGTTTTTGGTCTTTTATAATATTCCCTCGACTTATTGTGTTGTTGGTGAGTTATATATTGCTTCCAAGATAATCATGCAAAGCACACATAAGGTTTATAGTGATTCCCCAGATTATGGGGATGCCCACTTTCCCTCCCACATTTCTAACAGTGTGTTAGACAAGGCACTTCTCAAAAACAAGACTCCTAAGAGTTTACAACATAGATCCTGCTAGATCTCTCAGTCTCCTCCAAGATCTATAGATCGGTCACAAAGCCCTACATCAGAGCAAACTTACTCCTACATCTCAGTGATCAAAAGATCACCTACCTTAGACTTCAACACAAGTCCTACATATCAGGCTATGGGGGTTAGCCCTACAACTCAGAGAGTAAAACTCTCATACAGCTCAGATCTGTTAAGATCCTACCTCAGGCCAAAGGTCTTACCTTAGGCACACAGGCCCTACACTCAGATCCATACAAGGATCCACCTCTGTCTAAAAAGTCCTACCACAGATCCAAAACTAGATCCTAACATAACCTTTATAAATCAGTCCTACAACTCAGATCCAAAATGATCTTAGAGAAATGAAAGGGTGTGGTTGGTGTTGATTTGACACTAGAGAAATTTCTCTGTGCCTGCCTCCTGAGCTGAGTTTACCTCAGCACTATCTTCTTCTCAATAGCAAGCGAATGATCTTCAATAAGTTGGAGCTTGTGCTAGAAGTAACTCAAAAACATATTTCTGAACATGTTGAAAAAGACTAAAGATTTGACAAATCTTGGGTTCTTCAATCAGCTATCCTGGACATGCAGACCGGTAAGCTACGCAACTTCTTTATCAAAACCTTATCTGGACTTGCTATAGCAGAAGAAATTACTACAACTAACTTGAAAGAACTTTTATATCAGCTTATTTAACTTCATGATTCGAGCTTGGTAACAATACCGAGGATGAAGAAGTTCAGCCGCAACTTTTCAAAATGAGAAAACCCTAAAAGTTAAAGTTCCTTTAGTACATCTTGTCCCTTTTATCTTCCGTCGATTAACGGCTCCAAGAAGCAGTAGGGACCACCTGTGGTTGTAAGCTACACCTTGCTTTAATAGAAGAAGACGTACAGTAGACCTCTGATGCTCTTTATCGTGTTTTATAGCTTTCCCGCAACAAATTTGAACTCTGTTGATTTTGGCAGACGTCAGCATTTGTGGACTTAGCCAAATTCTCAGATTCAACTCCATGTGTTTAGTGCGTTGAGTAAATGACCTTCACTCAACGAATCTATACTTTATCAAATTCTTTGCACCATCAGCCACTGAGTGCGTTGAGTGAACTAGCTTCACTCAACGCCTCTGGACTTAGCCAATTCCTCTATCTTGCTTAGGCATTAAGAGTGTTAAGTGAGCCTTCATCACTCAATGCTTTTATCTTTAGCCGCTTCTCTAGTCTACCAGCTTGCTGAGGCATTGAGTGAGATGTCCTCACTCAATGCTTCTGGACTTGGACAAATTTTTCTGTCTATCTATTCTTAAGCTTTATCATCACATGATGCTTTCTTCTCTAGCATTGAGTGAGCTTTGTACACTCGAATATTCTGGACTTAGGCAGATTTCTAGATAGAATCTACAACTACTTGAGCTTGACTCAACATTTCTTTCATCAGGCATTGAGTGAGCTGTACTTCCTCAATGATTCTGGATTTAGTCAATTTTTCAGATTGCCAATGCTGAGGCTTTGACAGACTGAGCTATACTCGATGCCTTTTAATAAATGGCATTTAGTGAACTGCCTTCACTCAACGCATGTGAACTTAGCCATAGAATTGATTTACAGACTGCTTAGCTTTAACTGTCCACACCTTACTCAGTCCTTTTTGACATCTGGCGTTAAGTCAGCTGGATTCACTCAATGCATGTGGACGTAGGCGATTATCAGCCTTTCCAGCATCCTTCCTTAGCATCTGGAGTTGAGTGAACTGACTTCACTCAATGCCTGTGGACTTAGACAAATTTCTATCTCTCCACTTCTCTACATTGTGACCACCTATCACAATCTCTTAGACAACTTGTCTAATGTTATTCCAAGGAACATATTGTATATGATGAGCTTAACCAATATGAAAAATAATTATTCACTTAGTGTTGATGGTGATGCCTCTTCAAATCAAATCTAGGGAACATTAAAGGCAATATTCCAAACAATCTCCCCCGATTTGAAGAAGGTTGAACACCCGATAATACGAAGAAGCACTTTCTCATAAAGCAAATAAATTTGGAAGCATCTTTAAGCTTTATCATACCTCTTGAAAATTTAGAGTTGTATGTAAATTCATATTACTTGAATGTTTTCAAGTAACATTTACTTACTTAACATGACCTATGCTTCAATATCTTCGCTTATCTGGAAGGTATAGCTCTACTTAGTCTGCTTTACACCTCCCCCTTTTGCCTTTTGGGTTTAGGGTATTGCGTACTGAAAGAATTGGTTCCTAAACACCTGCAGGGGGGTGAATATGTGCAATTCCTTTTTCTTCTAAGGCAGAACTTTTAATTCAGTTAATTGACAAAAACAGATAGGTCTACAGCTATCACAGCACAGAAATAATAATACCACACACAATCACAGATTGCACACTGATTTATAGTGGTTCCCCAAGGTCTGGGTACATCCATTTTCCATCTTCACCTATCTAGCATTGTGCTAGATTCGGCCTAACTTCTTTCCTTCTTCTCAGTTCCTCAGATCTTACAGCGCAGAACCCAAACAAGGCTCCTACAACTCAGAGTGAGTCCACACTCCTACAGCTCAGGCAATCTGTCATACGTCAGCCTTCAACAAGGCCTACAACTCAGAGATCAAATTCTCCTACAACTCAGGCTCACAGCCCTACCTCAGCCTTCAACAAGGCCTACCACTCAAAGAACGTACTCTCCTATAACTCAGCCTTTATAAAATAGGCTTACAACTCAGATCTTAAAAAAATCTTACAGAAAATAGATGTTAATTTTAAATCTACCACCACCCAGGTTGAGAGAGAAAGGATGGACTGTTTCTTGATCAGTTCTTGAAAGAATCTGATGTTAGAGATCAACCTGTCTTAGGTTTCTTCAAACCTTCTTGAATCTGAACACAGTAGGGTTGATCTCCTTTGAAGTTGAACTTCAATCAGCTACTTTCTTGAAATTCAAAAATAAATCTGAATCCTTCTTGGTAGACTGGTTCAGAATCTGCACTTAAGAGACTTGTTGATGTAAGTCCCTTTCTTCACTTGAATAGATGGAGCTCTCTCTCTCCAAATTCTTCTGAAGATTCTTCTGAATTCTTCTTTGAATTCTCTTGACAAACTCTGAGTAGATCACCACTTGAGAATGTCTTCTTAGATCTTCTGATGAAAATCTTCTTCTATTTTTCGTGTGTTATATTCTGTATCTTATGTATCTCATATTACTCTTCTGTTGATAGAGAATGGCTTTATATAGACTTTCTTCATGGTAACCGGTTGATCCGATTTCTAACGAACTTCTGACAGCTCTGACAGTTGCAGTAGACCGGTTGGTTATGGCAGCTCTCAAGTCTACCAGTCACTTCTTGAAATGCTGTCTTTGTCAGCAAAGTGTCGAGACTGAACTTCATCATGTGTCGACACAAGTAGATTAAGTGTCGACAAAAGCCTTGGTGGTGTCGACACAGCTCCCTTGGTGTTGACACTGCTTCTCGACACAGTTTCTGTAGAATGTGTCGACACTCGTTTCTATGTGTCGACACAGTCACTTCTTCTCTTCACAAGAATCAACTTTGTTGAAACTCTGCTATGTGTCGACACAAGTCCTGTGTGTCGAAACAGTTGATGTCGACAAAGTCTTCTGTATATCGACAATGCCTCTGTGTGTCGACATAGTTGATGTCGACTAAGCTTTTCTGTATGTCGACTCTACCTCTATGTGTCGACACAGTTTCTTCTGGTGTCGACACAGACTTTGCAAGTGTCGACACAATTTACTCCAGCTATCGACACAGCTTTTCTCCAGTGTCGACACAAGCCTTCTTAAGTGTCGACACAACTTCTTCTGGTGTCGACTCATGGACTTAGAAACTTTTCCTACATTCCTGCATTTTCTTAACCTGCACATATAAACTCAAAACAACATCAAATACACCTTGATGCATATCATTGAGTAAGGTGAGGCTTCTTCAAATCGGGTACACATTTTCCAATGTACACAACAATCTCCCCCTATTTGGAGAAGTCATAACCCTTATTCAATGATATACACCATTCATAATAAACACACATTATGATGTATAAAAACATTATATGACAGGGTAACTAATAAACAAAACATTTATAAAATATCATCACAGAATAATGATGCAAACATAATGATCATTAATCATTGTTATGTTTAAACTTTCAAAAGTTTCTTAACAATAGTTTACATAGATTTTTAAAACTAAAGATTACAATGTTTTTAAAATCTAATTAATCTATTCTAAGACTGATCATGCTCCTTTATGACTATGCCTTTGCCTGACTGGAACTTGGCTTATACTGGAGCTTCAGTATCTTCAGTTGGCTTCTTGCCCTTCAGATATTTCTTCTTTTGTTCTTCAGCCCTTATCCTTTGTCTTTCAAAATAGTGAAAAGGCTTTGGGAAGTACTTGCTAGGCTCCTGAGCATTAGGAGGTAGATTCCCAGCTTTTGCCTTTCTTCTATATTGAAGAATGGCTTCCTGTCTAGCTTCATGCTTTTGTCATTCTTGCTCAGTGTACCATTTTCCCCTATCATGGGTCTTGTCCTTTACAGCTTTCCAGGCAGTCAAAATAATATTCCTGTAAGTTGGACTCCACTGCTCAAAATCAGGCTTCAACTCAGCCTTTTCTCTGAATCCTTTCTTTGAAACTTGAGCATCTTTCTCCTTATTCAAAGTTGCCTCTGACATTTCAACTTTCTCAATGATAACATTTTTAGTACCCTCTTGAGGGCTGTAAATTGACTGTACTTCTTGTTGAATCATCTCAAAATCTGCTCGAGTGTAAATGACCTGAGCAACTTCAGGTTGATCACCTTCAAAATAAGCAGGTTGCACACCTGACTCAGCTACATTATCATCATCACATAGGGGTGGATATCCAATGGTGTCTCTGATGCTATCAGATATCCATTTAGCATGATCTGAACCTGCTTTGACTAACACTCTCTCCCCCTTTATGACTTCTCTTTCAATATGATCTCTGATGTCATCTTTCTGAAATCTCACTTGTTCATCTAGATAATTATCACCATATTTATAAAATGACCTTATTTTCAGTAGCTAATCAGAAATGATCTTTTGTGAAGTCTTAATAGCTGTTTGTATAGAAACTAGTTCTTCCTGTAATTGTTTATCAAAATCTGACTTGGCTTTAGCCCTTGCCTCAGTCTGGGAAGCAGCAGTATTCTTTAATTTTGTAATAATCACATTATGTGATTCAGTCAGATTGTCATTCATCCTTAGTTGATTCTCTAGGATATAGCCTTGCTTAACAGCTATATCAGCAACTTGAGTCCTTATTCCTTCTTATTGTTTTGCTAGATATACTACAACATTGCCACCTTTGTGGAAGCAATCTGTCATTTCCTTCTTGTTTTGATTTACTTAAAATCTTATGGATTTGATATCTTGAGCCAAGGAGAATTACAGATCGTTATGGGTCTCATCCATATATTTCTCCATGGCTATTCTTTGTTCATCTAATTTGACTTGTAAAGATACCAACAAAGAACTATAATCAGTGGTTGGGGCAGGTTGTGGAGCAGTTTGCAATTCCCTTTTATAGCTTTGGCTTCTTCTTTTGAAAACCATCAGCTTTCTCTTCTTTGCTTGAATTTCTGCTTCATCTTCAGAATCTGAGGTACTTGCAATATCAACTCTTTCCATAGGACTAGGAGGCAATTCCATTTCAGTCCTAGGTAGCTCCCCATGAGTCCCTTGCACCTCCCCCACAGTCCTGACTTGCTGCCCCTCAATTTCAGCTTGCTTCCCCTCAATTTCAGCTTGCTCCCCCTTAGTTCTTACCTGCTCCCCCTCAGTTCATACTTGCTCTAAATCAGGGAACAACTCTTCAAAGGTAAACTCTTATTGAGGTTGGACTGGAGGCACTCTTAACTCTGGAGCATCATCAGCTGTAGATGTATCCTCCATGATAACATCTTGTGCTTGACTGTTTAGTTGAGTGGTCTGGTCAACATCAAGCAAAGGCACAATTAGTGTTTCATCCTCATTATTGAAAATTAATTGATTAACTTCTTGGATTACCTCAAGTATAGTCTGAGTAGCCATTTCACTTTCTAAGTGTGTTGGTTGTTCCTCAAGATGAGGCTCCCCATGCACCTGAGCACCATCTGTAATGTCTTGTGCAGGAGATTTTTCAGGAATCTCTCGCTTCTCTTCATCAGGCATGTCCTTTGTTAGGACTCTGTCACATCTGGAGATTATCCTTAGATCCATTCTTCTCATATGATTGATCTTGGATCCAGCAGTTTGTTCCATTACTTCTAGAATTATTCCAGCCAAGTATAGACTCAAGATTCTTCCCAGATTTGGCTTATTAATACCTTCCTTAATCTTTTCAAAGATTACTGCAGACCAATATGTGATCAATCTGAAGGTAATCCTGGTCATCAGGCTGAACATATAGGCTGAAACCCTATCCTGTCCCCCTGGCTTACAGAGAATGACCTTTCTAACCACCTCAGAAAGGAATTTTTGGTGCAGGGATGTTTGTGAGATGGACGTGCTTACGCTAACGGCGGGTTACCCATCACAGAACATAGAACAACTAAGAGAGTGCTCCGACCAAAAGCGAACGAAAAGGGGTCGGTTGGCTCTCAAAAATACGGGACTCGATACAATGTCCTTAGGACCTACTCTCCAACAAGCACACAACTCGCGCCTAGCCGGACTCGATACCACGACCTTAGGACCTACCTCTCCAACAAGCACACGGCTCACCGTACCTACACAAGCATCTATTCTTTTCACAATAAGCCGTCAATCGCAGCAAAAATATATTTAGGAGCGGCTGTAAATGATAAGGAGGGATCAAGAACAAGTTGAGATTAACTCCCTTGTTAGCACCAAAGTGTGCCCCAACTTGGAGAACAAGTCAAGGCTAGGCCTAGTTTGTACTCCAGCGGATCTTCCAATCCGAAAAACAAGAGGGTCAATAACAACGTTCGATTCAGATTTGCAAGCGAAAACACTTTAAAATCGCGGAAAAGACGGTTGAATAACCTCCACAAAAATCTCACAGCAAGAAGCACAAAGATAGGGAAGTGATTACCCAACCAAGAAGAAGATCACACAATATTTGTGGGAGAATCACTCTCTCCACGGTTCCGCCGGTTTCACACCGAAGGGGGCTGCTTCCTTCTTCCACGGAGTCGCACCGAGAGAAGCCACGCCGGAGTCGCACCGAACGGGGATGGAGGAGGCAAGGCTAGGCTTCACACCAAAGGGGGGGGGGGGGGCGGCTATTGGAATCTCTCCATGGCCGAAATTTCTCTTAGGGGAGTTTAGGTTTTCTTCATCCAATGCATAACTCATCATAACATCCTCCTTTAAATAGGAGTTACAAAAGAGATCTAACCATCCATGATGGAGATGAAATCTCATCCATCCGGGCGGTTACATACACACCAAGGGTTTAATAGCACACCAACATAAAAATAAAAATAATACAAGCCAAATGTTTTAAGCAATTAAAATAAAACTAAGTAAAAGTATTAAGCAAGCTTTGCGCGCCGCGGACGGAGGTTGTATCGCAGCTTTCCGTTAGCGTCCGTGGCGTTGTCATGACGCCGCAAATCTTTAACTTGTTGCGCCGCGGCAACCGGGTCATCATCAGGAAGTGTTGGAGGGGCCGCAGCAACCGGGTCATCATCAGGAAGTGTTGGAGGGGCCGCGCCATCAATCCTCCCCCACTCAAAATCTCGCATCTCCGATGCGTGGGCTGATAGAAAGCGGCGGAGAAGCTCGCCATCCAAACGTTGAAGCTCTGTCGCGAGTACCGATGAGTCGTCCGACGGTGGGCGGTCACGCCAACGAATGAGGAAGCGGTAGGTAGCACCGTCAGGAGTAGTAAGTGGCTCAGCAGCGAGTATCATATCTGGATGGAGAAACGTCTTGGGAAACCTGGGAAACATGTCAGCAGTTGGAATAAAAGAAGGCAACGTACCAGCTGATGTTATACCTGCGGGGACCGGAGGAGAGAGATCATCCCAACTACCACTCCCCAACCCATTAGAAATTTCAGTGGAGGGAGAAGATGACAAGGAAACCAACTCTTGTGGAGGCGCAACAAACAGCGTCAAATCCGAGACATTAAAAATAGGGGAGATACCCCATTCAGCAGGCAAATCCAATACGAAAGCGTTGTCACCTAGCTTCTTTATAATCCGAAAAGGACCGACGCGTTTTGGAGCTAACTTTTTAACGGTGCCAGTTGGCATTCGTTCGGGAACTAACCGTACTAAAACCAGATCGCCGACCTTAAAGTGTGACACCTTCCTATGTAGATTAGCGTGCGCTTGATAAGACTCATATTGAGCAGTCAAGGTAGCTCGTATACGTGCATGTAAGTCGTGAATATGTTGGGCGAAGGATTGTGCAAACTGACTTGTTTTGTATGTGGGAGGTAAGGGGACCAAGTCAAGTGGCACAGGGGCCTTATACCCGTGAACAATTTCATTCGGAGACATACCCGTGGACCGATTTTTAGAATTATTGTAAGCCAGTTGTGCATGTGGAAGAAGTAAATCCCAAGTGCCTTTATGATCGCTCACGAGACATCTAAGAAGATTTCCTAGGCTCCGATTGACTACTTCCGTCTGGCCATCAGTTTGTGGGTGATAAGCCGCAGAGAATAATAATTTTGTTCCCATAAGAACCCACAAGGTTTTCCAAAAGTAGCTAGTGAACTTGACGTCCCTATCCGAGACAATAGTCTTCGGAACTCCACGGTGACTAACGACGTCCTTAAAATACAGTTTTGCAATGTGAGAAGCGTCGTTGGTCTTACTACATGGGAGGAAGTACGCCATCTTGGAGAACCTATCCACAACAACGAGTATAGAATCATGACGTCGCAGGGTGGGGGGAAGGCCTAATACAAAGTCCATGCTCACGTCTTCCCACGGGACGGACGGAATAGGTAGTGGAGTGTATAAACCTACATTGGACTTAGTACCTTTAGAAACTTGGCACGTACGGCAACTGCTCTCAACTTTCCCAACCATCGCCTTTAGTTTAGGCCAAAAGAATTTCTCCTCTACGAGCGTTATCGTTTTGTCTCTGCCAAAGTGGCCACTTAAGCCACCACTATGTAACTCCCAAATGATGCGGAGTCGCAAAGAGGAGTGGGGGATACACAATTTTCCTTGTTTGAATAAGTATCCGTCTCTAAGTGAATAGGCTGTGATGGTCGCGGGAGAGCTATCCTGGGCAGATAAGTATGGCTCCTGAAAATCAGGGCATGTGGCGTATTCATCCTTTATGCGCTCGAACCCTACCACATGGACATGCATGGAGGAAAGTAAGAGGGTGAGGCGACTGAGTGCATCGGCAACTCGATTGTCGGTCCCCTTAAGGTGCTTGAGAGTAAATGTGTATTCTTGCAAGAAGGATACCCATTTAGCGTGGCGCGGGCTGATTTTGTGCTGACCATTGATGAATCGCAACGCTTCATGATCAGAGAGGATCACGAACTCCTTATGAAGGAGGTAGTGCCTCCAATGATGCAAACATCTAATGACCGCATAAAACTCCCTATCGTAATTGGAATAGTTTAATTTAGCACCCGCTAACTTCTCACTAAAATAACTAACCGGGTGACCCTCTTGACTCAAGACACCTCCAATCCCTACGCCAAATGCATCACAAGTAAGCTCGAAGACCTTGGTGAAGTCTGGGAGACGTAACACCGGTGCTTCGGTCATAAGCTCCTTAATACGATGGAATGCAAACGTGGCGGATTTGGACCATGTGAATTCTCCTTTCTTCATGCAGTCCGTAATGGGTGCCATAATGCTACTAAAATCACGTATGAAACGACGATAAAAGGTAGCTAATCCGTGGAAACTACGCACCTCACGAAGGCTAGTGGGCTCGGGCCAGTCTCTAATCACCTGAACCTTTCCTGGGTCAACACGAATTCTTCAGAGCCAACTATATAACCTAAGAATTCAACCTCCGAAACATAAAACGTGCATTTCTTTAGATTTAGATATAAGGTTTCAGTCCTTAAGGTGGAGAGGACTACTTTGATGTGAGAGAGGTGTTCGGCGGGGGAGGTACTAAACACTAGGATGTCATCAAAATACACTACAACAAACTTCCCCATATATGGCCTAAAGATGTGCGTCATCATCCGGGAGAAGGTGCTGGGGGCATTGGATAGCCCAAAGGGCATCACAAGCCATTCATACAACCCGTCCTTAGACTTGAACGCCGTCTTCCACTCATCCCCCTCTCGGATCCTGATTTGGTGGTAACCACTCCGTAAGTCCAGTTTTGAGAAGATAGTGGCACCCGATAGGACATCCAAGAGATCATCTAGTCGCGGAATTGGAAACCTATATTTTATAGTAATTTTGTTGAGAGCTCGGCTATCAACACACATGCGCCAGGTGCCATCCTTCTTAGGGGCAAGAAGAGCAGGGACAGCACATGGGCTCATACTCGTCCTAATAAATCCCTTATTTAACAACTCCTCTATCTGGGTTTGTAACTCTATGTGGGCAGTTGGATTAAGCCTATAGTGTGGTTGGTTGGGTAAGGACGATCCGGGATAAGGTCTATTGCGTGTTGTATATCTCTAAGCGGTGGAAACGACGAAGGCAACTCCTCCGGGTATACATCCCTAAACTCATCCAACAATACCCGTAGCTCTCGGGGTAAATCTTCCAACACGCCACCATCAGTTTTTTCACTCAGAAGTACAAGAGCGTACATGATTCCCCCAATGAAGGGATCCTTCACAAATTCCTTCCTACCAACTTAACTCAAGGCTTTCCTCTCAACTGGGATGGTGGTATCCTTAGCCAACACTACCGGCTCTTTTGGCACAGTCGGTCTAAAGGTGACGATCTTGCCATTGAATTTAAACTCATAACTCATAAGTGTTGGCACGACCATAGTGCGTCACATCACGGTCGTATAGCCAAGGGCGGCCTAATAACACATGACAAACGTCCATTGGTAGGACGTCGCACCAAACCTCATCCGTGTAGGATTTGAAAGACATGGGGACTAGGCATCGTTGGGTAACCTTAGTAGTAACCTTACTAATCCAAGCGACCTGGTAGGGGGTCGGGTGCGGCTCGACAGTCAAGGACATACGCTTAATGGCGTTCTCAGAAACGGCGTTTACGCAACTACCACCATCAATAACTAATTTGCAAAGTTTTTCTCCACTCTTAAAGATCAGGGAAAAGATGCTCGTCCTCTTCCAGTCGTCTACAGGACGAGGGGTGGTCATAATGCAACGCATCACCATAAGGCGGTGATTGTCCTCCAAGTCACTAGGGACTCCGTCAGGGTCGCTCTCCTCTTCGGCCTCATAGACATAATCGTCAGGGTCGGTAGTGGACTCTAGTAAGGCTATGGCCTTCGTCTTGGTGGGGCATTCATAGGCATAGTGGCCTTGAACACGCATGAGTAACAAGTGGTGTTAGCCTTGCTAACCTTTCCAACGGGGATACGCTCACTAGCGGGGTTCTTGGTATTTCTCGCGGTAATCACAACGGATTTCGACTCGGAGGATCTAAATTTTCCTTTATCAGGAAAAGTGGAAGAAGATGCCCCAGCGGTGGACTTATTCTTCGCATTAGAATAACGGGAGTGAGCTTTAGATGCTCGGTTCTTTTCAATGTCCAAGGCGGCATTGAAAGTCGTATTCAAGTCCGTGTGACCATAACGCAAGAGTTTCCGCTGAATGTCGGGGTGAAGTCCCTTTCGAAATCTAGATAAAGTTACTTCGGGGATCTCTCGAAGGTCACATCGTACCATACGGTCCTTAAGTTCTCCCATATATTCAGCAACAGACATTGAGCCTTGCCGAAGGGTGGCAAGCTCATCGAACATTTGCGTCCGATGGTACGCGGGAACGTACTGATTGGTTAGCAGGTTCTTCATAACAGCCCATCCAATGAGTGGGACCCCATGCCCAGCTCCTAACCTACGTTCTTCATTCAGCCAATAGGTTTTGGCACGTCCCATTAATTTCATCCGAGCAACTTGAACCTTTTGGGGGTCCGTGAGGTTGTGCCATTCGAAATAGCACTCCATGTCTATAGCCCAATGGAGGAAGATCTGGGGATCTCCTATGCCATCATAGGTGGGGGCATTTATCTTGATAGCCCCCGTGATATCAAAGCCTCGCTCGGGGCGGGGTTCTCGAGGGGGCATACGGGGAGAGTTTCCCTCAGAATCCGAATCAAAGTTCGGTTGGTGCCGGTTGGGCTGCCCAACATTAACGGGAGGTGGGGGTGGCCTTGCTTGATTTTTTAGGATCTGGGCTAAGGCGTTCCTAAGCTCTGTCATTTCGGCACGAAGACCTGCTATAGCCTCGGTGTTGGGATCACCATGCTCGTTCGCAGCCATCCTAGACGTAGATGGGGTTGCGTACTCCGTTCCTAGCCTAGTGCACATTCAGGTTTGGGAAGCCCCAGGCAAGATGAATTTTCCTAGGACTGAAGCTATATTGAAAATAAGATATTTTTATATACTCCCGATGTGAATAACACGTAGATCGTTAAAAAAAATTTTCTTTGAAATTTTGCTGAAAAATCAAGATTTCAACCCGCTATTTGCAGACCACAGAAAATACTTTTTTGAGTTCTAACGATCGGAGCTCTAACAAGGAACGTAGAGAGGATGTTTGCAATGTGAAAGTTGAAACAACCGCCTCTGATACCAAATTGGTGTAGGGATGTTTGTGAGATGGACGTGCTTACGCTAACGGCGGGTTACCCATCACAGAACATAGAACAACTAAGAGAGTGCTCCGACCAAAAGCGAACGAAAAGGGGTCGGTTGGCTCTCAAAAATACGGGACTCGATACAACATCCTTAGGACCTACTCTCCAACCAGCACACAACTCGCGCCTAGCCGGACTCGATACCACGACCTTAGGACCTACCTCTCCAACAAGCACACGGCTCACCGCACCTACACAAGCATCTATTCTTTTCACAATAAGCCGTCAATCGCAGCAAAAATATATTTAGGAGCGGCGGTAAACGATAAGGAGGGATCAAGAACAAGTTGAGATTAACTCCCTTGTTAGCACCAAAGCGTGCCCCAACTTGGAGAACAAGTCAAGGCTAGGCCTAGTTTGTACTCCAGCGGATCTTCCAATCCGAAAAACAAGAGGGTCAATAACAACGTTCGATTCAGATTTGCAAGCGAAAACACTTTAAAATCGCGGAAAAGATGATTGAATAACCTCCACAAAAATCTCACAGCAAGAAGCACAAAGATAGGGAAGAGATTACCCAACCAAGAAGAAGATCACATAATATTTGTGGGAGAATCACTCTCTCCACGGTTCCGCCGGTTTCACACCGAAGGGGGCTGCTTCCTTCTTCCACGGAGTCGCACCGAGAGAAGCCACGCCGGAGTCGCACCGAACGGGGATGGAGGAGGCAAGGCTAGGCTTCACACCAAAGGGGAGGGGGGGGGGGCGGCTATTGGAATCTCTCCATGGCCGAAATTTCTCTTAGGGGAGTTTAGGTTTTCTTCATCCAATGCATAACTCATCATAACATCCTCCTTTAAATAGGAGTTACAAAAGAGATCTAACCATCCATGATGGAGATGAAATCTCATCCATCCGGGCGGTTACATACACACCAAGGGTTTAATAGCACACCAACATAAAAATAAAAATAATACAAGCCAAATGTTTTAATCAATTAAAATAAAACTAAGTAAAAGTATTAAGCAAGCTTTGCGCGCCGCGGACGGAGGTTGTATCGCAGCTTTCCGTTAGCGTCCGTGGCGTTGTCATGACGCCGCAAATCTTTAACTTGTTGCGCCGCAGCAACCGGGTCATCATCAGGAAGTGTTGGAGGGGCCGCAGCAACCGGGTCATCATCAGGAAGTGTTGGAGGGGCCGCGCCATCAAATTTCCTTGCAGATTCATCCCTTTCCTGTTCATTTCAGATCCAATCTTCATGGTGGGATCCAATCCACACCACTGAAGTGCTTCCCTAGTCTTGGTAGTGGGAACTTCTTCTTCTTCATGAGTTCTTGGGAGTTGAAGAGTTTTCTTCAAGCTCTTCAAGGTAAGTTTTACTTTAGCTCCCTGAACTATAGATTTGATCTTAAGTCCAGTCGAATCTAAAGTAGCTGTGCCATAGAATTCCAGTATTTCTTTCTTTCATATCTTTGTAGGTTCGGATACCAGAAATTCCAAACCATTTTCTGCAATTAGGGTTACTACTGTTTGAATCCCGTGTTCCGCATTATCAAAAGCATTGCAAATCAGCTCATAGCCTTCGTTGACGTTATCTTCAAGCTTTGGCGCCATTGGGGTTGACAAAAATCTTGGATTGAGAAGAGAGAATTTGTCGACACAAGGTTTTGTTCTCGAAAATATGGAGAGTGTGTCGACAGGGTTTGTTGTTGACCTATTTATAACCTTCTAAATAATGAAGTTCAAAAGTCACGTCAAAATTCTCTTAATGTGTCGACACTGTTGAGATTGTGTCGACACAGACTTCTAATGTCTCGACTGAGTGTTGACTGCTATATGTCGACAACAATTCTATTTGTCTTGGTCGTGTTCGACGAAGAGCGCGTGAAGTCGGACGATTTGAGGTCGACGATGTGTTGTTGAATCTGCGCTCAACGATATGTGTCGATTCTGCGCTTGACGAAATCTGTGTGTTGATTCTAAGTGTCGACACCACTTCTGGATGTGTCGACACTACTTCTCTAAAGTGTTGACACCAATTTTTTGGATGTGTCGACATCACTTCACTGGAGTGTCGACACCAACTACTATGTGTCGACACAGACAAATTTTTGTGTTGACATAATTTTACTTAGCGAAATTTGTTAAACTAATTTATGTTCAACATTCCTAATTCAATTTTGAAATTATGGAATTTAGTTTCATCTAATGGCTTTGTGAACATGTCAGCAATTTGTAAATCAGTGTTAACAAATTCTAAAGAAATATCTTCTTTTTATACACGATCTCTAAGAAAATGGTATCTTATTTCTATATGCTTTGTTCTACTATGAGAAACATGATTATGAGCAATAGAAATAGCACTAGTAGAATCACATAATAATGGATTTCTACTTACCTGAATACCATAATCTTCTAACTGATGTTGTATCCACAACAGCTGTGCACAACAACTTCCTGCAGCAACATACTCAAACTCAGCTGTGGAAATTGTCACACTAGTCTGCTTCTTACAGCTCCGTGTCACCAATCTGCCTCCTAGAAATTGACAGGTACCTGTTGTGCTTTTCCTATCTACTTTGCATCCTGCAAAGTCTGCATTTGAATAGCCTATTAGTAGAAAATCTCTATTCCTAGGATACCAAAGGCCTAGATTAGGTGTGCCCTTAAGATATCTCAAAATCCTTTTGACAGCAGTAAAATGAGATTCTTTAGGGCAGGATTGGTACCTAGCACAAACACATGTAGCATACATGATGTCTAGTCTACTAGCAGTCAGATATAGGAGGGAGCCAACTATCTGTCTTACAAAGACTCATCTACAGGTTTCCCTGCATCATCTTTTCTTAGAGATATACTTGTCCCCATTGGAGTTCTCATGGTAGTCGATGACTCCATACCATACTTCTTAATTAACTTCTGGGTGAACTTAGACTGAGATATGGACAGGCCATCATCAATCTGTCTTACTTGGAGTCCCAAGAAGAACTTAAGTTCTCCCATACTGCTCATTTCAAATTTCACTTGCATAAGTTTTGCAAACTTTCTACAAAGATATTTTCAGTAGAACAAAATATTATGACATTAACATATATTTGGACTAGGATGATCTTTCCTTTGGATTCTCTAAGGAATAGAGTCTTGTCTATTTTCCCCCTTGAGAATTTGTTCTCAATGAGGAAAGTAGATAGGGTTTCATACCAAGCCCTTGGAGCTTGTTTCAACCCATATAAAGCTTTCCTAAGTTTATAAACATAATTAGGATTCAGTGGATCAACAAAACTAGAGGGCTGTTCTACAAAAACCTCCTCTTTTAAGTCTCCATTTAAGAATGCTGACTTAACATCTATTTGGAATACTTTGAAGCCTTGATATGCTGCATAGGCTAGGAATAGCCTGATTGCTTCCAACCTTGCCACTGGAGCAAAAGTCTGAACAAAGTCTATGCCCACTTCCTGCCTGTATCTTTTGGCAACTAGTCTTGCCTTGTTCTTCACTATGATCCCACTCTCATCAAGCTTGTTTCTATAAATCCACTTTGTCCCTATGACATTATAGCCATTTGGTTTTGGAACCAACTCCGAGACCTTGCACCTTATGAATTGATTTAACTCCTCCTGCATAGCATCAATCCAGTGTGTGTCTTGAATAGCTTCTTCAAATCTCTTGGGTTCCAGTTGAGATAAGAAGCTTGAGCAAAGAACTGTATTTAAGTTCCTGCTTCTTGTTTGTACTCCATGTCTTGGATCACCAATGATCTGGTTTGCAGGATGATCCTTTAACTATCTAACTGTGGAGATAATCTATCAATAGTTTGACCTTCTTCAATCTCTTCATTATGCTGCACCTCATGGTCTTCATCAGCCTCTTGAGTATCTTGTACTCCCCCTGGATAGCAACTACCATTTCCTCATCCTGCTTTGCAATTGGTTCTTCTCTGATAGTAAGCTGGTCCATCTTCTATTGTATACCTGTGGAGCTACAAGAACTACTAGGCAACTCACTGTTAATAAGTCTATATTCATCAAATATGACATGAACAGACTCTTCTACAACTTGAGTAGCCAAATTGTAGACCCTATAAGCCTTACTATTGTTGTTGTACCCAACAAATATCCCATCTTGGGATTTGGCAGCAAACTTAGGTGAGACTTGCCATTGTTAAGCACATAGCACTTGCAACCAAAGATCCTAAAATAGGATAGGTTTGGTTTTCTGCCTTTCATAACCTCATAGGGTGTCTTTTTGTGGCTTTTGATGATGGAAGCCCTATTGAGCACATGGCATGCAGTGTTTACTGCCTTAGCCCAGAAATATTCTGGGAGATAAGTGTCACTCAATAGTGTTCTTCCAGGCTCAATCAATATCCTATTCTTTCTTTCAGCAATGTCATTTTGCTAAGGTGTTCTAGGTGAGGAGAATTCCTGATGAATCACAAATTCTTCACACAACCTTGTCATACTTTTAGATTGGAATTCAGTTCCATGGTCACTTTTGATTTTGACCACTGAACTATCTAATTCATTCTGAATTTGTTTGACAAAATTGCAGAAGACATTTCGGGTTTCAGATTTCTTCCTCAGAAAGAATACCCATGAAAATCTAGAATAGTCATCTACTATCACGAAAGTGTAGACCTTCCTACCTAAAATATGAACTGGCATAGGACCAAATAAATCCATATGCAAGAGGTATAAGCACCTCAATGAGTCTTTGGTTTCTAGGCTATGAAAGGAGGATCTGGTCTGCTTTCCTTTTTGACAAGCTGAGCATATCCCATCCTTATAACACTTAACTTGAGGACCATTCCTCACTAACTCTTTACTAAAGAGTTGGCTAATAGTCTTGTAGTTAAGATGAGCTAGCCTCTTATGCCATTTGACACAATGAGAGGCTTTCTAATCAGCCACAAGACAGATAGGAGAATTTTTATTCTCACACTCAAAGTTTAGGCAATACACATTTCTATTTCTATAGCCAGTCAATATGACTTTTTGATCACTAGACCTCTTGATATGACACCCATTCTTGATAAATGAAATGTCATATCCAAGATCACTCATCTGACTTATGCTGATCAAGTTATGTTTCAACCCTTCACATAAGCCACTTGAGTGATTGTAATTGAGTTGTTAGAAATGTTACCAAAATCCTTGATGACTCCTTTTTCAGAACCACCAAAGATTACTTTAGGCCCATTCAATATTAGTGAGTAGTCCTTCAGCAATCCCGTTGTTCCAGTCATGTGCCTGGAACATCCACTATCCAAGTACCATATAGGGGTATGGCAACTTAGACTCACCTGCAACAAAGATTACTTAACCTTAGAACCCAAATAACTTTTGGGTCCTTTGTTCAAGTTAGCCTGAAACTTTACAAATCTTCCTGCAGCTCTTCTAACAGGTAGACTGCTATCCTTTCTGACACTGGTATTGTGCTAACAGTCTAAGGCATAATGGCCTATCTTGTCATAGCACCAGCACTCATACTTATTATACCTCTTTTTAGGTACAATCTTAGCTGTATTGTTTGCAGCAGATCTTTTATTTTGTGCTGGGGCTTTGCCTTTATTATTGGACTGGGCAGCCCATATAGTTCTCTTAAAGCCTAATCCTGCTTTACCCTTTTGAGACACAAAGTCATCAAATAAGGGTAGTACATATTTTGGCTTAGAGAAACAAGCCACTATCTCCTTCTCTTTCTGAAGTCCATCTTCCAGACTTTTGAACTGATCATTTTTGAATGTGATTGTTCCAATCTGAATAACAGTTATGTTTTTCAGCCTGGCAATCTCATTCATCTTTTGATCTAGCAGCTTCTCTGAATCAGATGCAGCCAACTTAAGAGCTGCAATTTCCTTAGCCTGATTTTTGGCCAGGTTTTTGCTTCTCTTGAGTGTCTGAAACAAATCCCCATATTCATCTATAAGCTGATGAATATCTCCTTCAGATTCAGACCCATCCATATCTCTTGATGCAGATGCATCTGATTCTGACCCAGTGTAGTAATAAGAATCTACATATAAACTTTTTACCTTACTGGGACCAGGTTATCCTGGCACTGGTCTTCTTCAGACATAGCCATCAGTCCTTTGCACTGATGGTCTTCTTGCTCATAGATAGAGTCCAGTATTTTCATGAACTCATCCTGTTCTTCTGTTGCAAACAAACCAATATAGGACTCAGCCTCAGATTCAGATTCTGAAGTTGATTGATCTGTCCAACTTTTCTCTTTCTTAGCTACCAAGGATTTCTCCTTCTTGCTCTTGTGTTGAGACTTCTTTTTATCAGCAGACTCCTTCCTTTTGTCTGGACAGTCAGCCACAACATGTCCAGGTATGTTGCAACAATAGCAAATAATCTTTGATGTAGTTGACTTGCTAGGCTTTGTACCACTCCTGTCCTTCCTGGATGATTTCCTCTTCTGAAAATAGTCATCCTTGGACTGAGATGAGGATGGCTTAGATTTCCACTACTTCTTCTTTAAGAATCTCTGAAACTTCCTTGTGAAAGCAGCAAAGTCTTCATCAGAATTACTGCTGTATGAACTGTGATTATCAGAATTTTTTGAGATCACTTCTGCAGCTTTCTTAGGAGAAGATGGAGACATCCTCCATATTCTTCCTTGTGGCTTCTACCTTGAAGGTCACTGACTTTTCTCTATAGTCAACCTTTGTATTTTTCTCTTCCTCCTTTCTGGCCAACAGCTGCATCTCATAAGACAACAATTTGCCAAACAGTGTTGGAGGTGAAATTTCTACAAGTCCGGCCAATTCCCTTATGACACAGATCTTTGTATCCCAATCCTTAGTCAAAGACCTAAGGAATTTGTCATTTAGCTCATATGTACTGAAGATTCTTCCATAGGACATTAGTTCATTTACAATTCTGTAGAACTTCTTATAACATTCAGTTATACTATCAGACTTGGCTTGTCTGAGACTCTCATATTCTTGATTAAGCATAGACTTTCTATCTTGCCTAACCTCTTCAGAACCCTCCATATAGACAATCAATGTGTCCCACATCTCCTTGGAGGTTTTGCAGTGAATTAGATTCTGGAATGTTGAGTCATCTATGGCACTCACTATAATATTATGTGCTCTTTTATCCATTGTAGCCAAGATGATCTCATCCTTAGTCATTTCTGAAAAATCCTTAGGAGTCCTTTGATTAGCATCAAGAACAGAAACCTTCATTGGAATATATGGTCCTTCCTGAACAGTTATATAAATTCTAGGATCAGATGCCTCCATAAATAGTCTGACCCTTTCCTTCCATATTCCAAAGATTTCCTTCCTGCAGATAGACAACTTCATTGAACCAAGTTCTTTATGGTTTTCTCCTGAACCCATATTCTTTAACTTATTTCTGCCTTACAGATCTTACTCAGACTGTTAAGTCTATCTTTCAGGAACCTCCCTCTGATACCACTTGAAAGAATTGGTTTTTAAACACCTAGAGGGGGGGGGTGAATAGGTGCAATTCCTTTTCTTCTAAGGCAGAACTTTTAATTCAGTTAATTAACAAAAACAGATAGTTCTACAACTATCAACGCACAGAAATAATAATACCACACACAATCACAGATTGCACACTGATTTATAGTGGTTCCCCAAGGTCTGGGTACATCCACTTTCCCCCTTCGCCAATCTAGCAGTGTGCTAGATTCGGCCTAACTTCTTTCCTTCTTCTCAGATCCTCAGATCTTACAGCTCAGAACCCAAACAAGGCTCCTACAACTCAGAGTGAGTCCACGCTCCTACAGCTCAGGCAATCTGCCCTACCTCAGCCTTCAATAAGGCCTACAACTCAGAGATCAAAATCTCCTACAACTCAGGCTCACAGCCCTACCTCAGCCTTCAACAAGGCCTACCACTCATAGAACTTACTCTCCTACAACTTAGCCTTTATAAATCAGGCTTACAACTCAGATCTTAAAAAGATCCTACAGAAAATAGATGTTAATTTTAAATCTACCACAACCCTAGTTGAGAGAGAAAGGATGGACGGTTTCTTGATCAGTTCTTGAAAGAATTTGATTTTAGAGATCAACCTGTCTTAGCTTTCTTCAAAGCTTCTTGAATCTGAACACAGTAGGGTTGATCTCCTTTGAAGTTGATCTTCAATCAGCTACTTTCTTGAAATTCAGAAATCAATCTGAATCCTTCTTGGCAGACTGGTTCAGAATCTGCACTTAAGAGACTTGTTGATGTAAGTCCCTTTCTTCACTTGAATAGATGGAGCCCTCTCTCTCCAAATTCTTCTGAAGATTCTTCTGAATTCTTCTTTGAATTCTCTTGACAAACTTTGAGTAGATCACCACTTGAGAATGTCTTCTTAGATCTTCTGTTGAAAATCTTCTTCTGTTTCTCGTGTGTTATATTCTGTATCTTATGTATCTCATGTTACTCTTTTGTTGATAGAGAATGGCTTTATATAGACTTTCGTCATGGTAACCGGCTGATCCGGTTTCTAACGAACTTCTGAGAGCTCTGACAGTTGCAGTAGACCGGTTGGTTATGACAGCTGTCAAGTCTTCCAGTCACTTCTTGAAACTCTGTCTTTGTCAACAAAGTGTCGAGATTGAACTTCATCATGTCTCGACACAAGTAGACTAAGTGTCGAAACAAGCCTTGCTGGTGTCGAGACAGCTCCCTTGTGTTGACACTGCTTCTCGACACAGCTTCTCTAGAATGTGTCGACACTAGTTTCTGTGTGTCGACACAGTCACTTCTTCTCTTTACAAGAATCAACTTTGTTGAAACTCTGCTATGTGTCGACATAAGTCCTGGGTGTCGACACAGTTGATGTCGACGAAGTATTCTGTGTGTCGACACTATCTCTGTGTGTCGACACAGTTGATGTCGACTAAGCCTTTCTGTGTGTCGACTATGCCTTTGTGTGTCGACACAGTTTCTTCTGTTGTCGACACAGCCTTTCCAAGTGTCGACACAATTGACTCCAGGTGTCGATACAGCTTTTCTCCAGTGTCAACACAAGCCTTCATAAGTGTCGACACAGCTTCTTCTGATGTCGACTCATGGACTTAGAAACTTTTCCTGCATTCCTGCATTTTCTTAACCTGCGCATATAAACTCAAAACAACATCAAATACACCTTGATGCATATCATTGAGTAAGGTGAGGCCTTTTTCAAATCTGGTACGCATTTTCTAATGTACCCAACACGTACCTCTCCCTCTATGGTTTAAGGTATTTCCTACCTCTCCCCCTTTCTGGCTTCTTTGAAAAGAAAAAAATTTCTTAATGAGGGAGGTAAGGGGATCATGTACCAGAGAATTTAGCTCTCTATCCTAGCCATAGTCCCATGTTGATACCACTAAGGAAATTATCCTAGTGATCAAATCACTTGATTAGGAGTCATACCTTTTGTGTTGATACACTGATACAACACATCACTACATCACTTGAGGTACCTGTTAACAATGTTCCAATTGAGCCAATGCCATACCTATACCACTTAATGCTTCATGCAGTTGTAGTAAGGGTGATGCTAGCTATTCCTTTTATCCTAAAGCAGCATGCCTCTAAATCAATAATAGTGACTGCATAGCAGTCACTGCCATCCACTAGGGTTAATCTCCCGCTCACACTGTGTATAGTCCTGAGAACCTGCAGATCAGCTTTGATGATCTTTGATCCACTACAGCTGATGGTTGCTTCTTATTAGGATGTTGAACTACTTCCTGTAACTACTGAATTTGCTCCCCCTCAATAAGAGCATCTTCTATCATCCTTCCTGGTAGATGCTTTAGTCTAATCAAGTCTGGATAACACTTGAATTACCTAAAAAACTTGATACCATTGAAGGTATACCACTTGAAAAATTTTCATACTGCTGAAGGTTTTTTTTACCTGTAAGAAGTTGTACAACGTGCAACAATAACAACACAAGGAGAAACTAAGCTATACCAAGTTCAACATACCCAACTCAAACTTGAAGATGTTGAACTTTGCATCATCAAGTGGCTTTATGAGGATGTCAACCACTTGCTTATCTGTAGGGACAAACTCAAGACTGATATCTTCACACTCCACAAGCTCCCTAACAAAATGATACCAAATCTCAATGTTCTTATTCCTGCTATAAGAGACAGGATCCTAGCAATTGAGATTGCACTAGAAGAATCATAGTATAGAGGAGTTCTACTTATCTGGAGATTATAGTCCTGGAGCTATTCCTGGATCTATAACAACTGTGCACAACCTACAAAATATGCATCTGAATAGCCTATTAGTTCAAAATCCCTATTTCTAGGGAACCATAAGCCAAGATCTTGTGTCTTAAGATACCTCAAAATCCTCGTAGCAACAGAGTAGTCAGATTTTTTTAGGGCTAGCCTGGTACCTAGCACAAACACATGTATCATTCATGATGTATGGCCTACTTGCAGTATGATATAGAAGAGAGCCAATTATCCCTCTATACAAAGTTTCATCAACAGGTTTCTCTGCCTTATCTTTGCCTATAGGGATACTTGACCCCATGTGATTTTCATGGTAGAGGCATTATCCATAACAAACTTTTTGATCAACTCACTGGTGAACTTACACTGTGATATGGATAATCCATCATCAGTTTGTCTTATTTAGAGGCTAAGAAGAACTTAAGTTCACCCATTCTGCTTGTAACGCCCCAGATTTTTAGATGTATAATTTAATTCTTTTATTGGCATAAAATTTGACGTCAGGGCGTTACGTTGACGCTTGGTTGGTGGTTAACATTGTCAGAGCGTGAGTTTTGCTCGTTGGTATCCGAGGTTTTGGTTTAGGAGTATTGGCTTGGCTAATTTCTCCTATGTTTTGATATTCCCTTGCGAGTCGGGATTCATTTTAGAACACGGTGGAGCCTTTTTGGGAATGATGACATTTTATATTCGGGAGATTTTTACCAGAGATTGGTTTGTAGGATTTCATTTTCTACCTCGTCGTTGGATTCGTAGCGTCGACATTTATCTATTGTGTGATTTTCATAGAAATCCGAGTTGGTGCGAATTTTGGGTCGTTTGGACGATTTTTTAATAATAAACTATTGTAATAAAACTTGTATTTCTATGTATAAATAGCCGTGTGAATAAACAAATCCTATTCATCATCTTCTCCTGGAAACCTTCGTCCTGTTGCCAAAGAGGGAGAGCAACGGACACTCCTAAGCTTTCAGCCGTCGATTTCTAGAGCTTTGGTGCTCGATATCGTCGTTGCAGGGTAGATCCAGAAAGTTCTCACCTAGATCTACGTTTATACGGTAAGATTTTCCCGTTTCGTGAAATTTTGGTTGTTCGGAATTTCGTTTTAACCCTTTTTCGTCCTGAAAACTTTCAACAAGTGTTACTTAGGTGATCATGCGACCATAACCTTCAGGAGGAGCGTTTGTGTGGCCGGGTTCGGCGATTTGAGGCAAGTTGTGGTACCCCCATGCTTATTTTTATTTCACATTTTATTAATTTCCTCCCGGTACAGAAGCATAATTAGGGTAGGGTCTCCTCCTTGTCAAATTCGTTTTTTGTAAATCTTGGGCCAAGTGGTGATTTATGCCCTTGCCAAGCTTTCATGTTACTGTTTTTGTCCTAGTAGGAGAATAGTGGTTAGCTTAGCAGCAAAATAGTGGTTGTGGTGAGGGAGCATTGTTACAGGAGAAATCACTTCCTATGTGAGCATAACAATAAGTTGTGCTTAGTCTAGGTTTAGATGTTGTCAAAAAAACATTATTAACACTATTAATTAAATTATTGAAAAATCAGTGGTTGTTGTAAGTCTATATCCTCTGTTTAGGTATGATAGCATTTCTGCCAAGTTTCTGTCCTAGGCGTTGAGTATAGCCTTATCACTGATATTCAGTTACTAGCCTAAGTATAAAAGCGTTGACTGTGTTATACACACTCAACGAGGCATTGAGTGTGTTGAATACAATCAACGCCATCAGATTTTAACGCCCGTATAAAAGCATTGAGTGTGCTGTACACAATCAACGCGACCTTGAGTGTGTTGAATACACTGAACGCCATGTAATACCCCAAATCCCAAATTTAGGTTTACGCTGGGCAGCACGGCCTGGGACACGGGCGTGTCACAGGCCGTGTCCTGCGCAGTTGAACAGCCTGTCGCGTGCTTGAGGAAATGCACTTGACGAAGTTCTCGAGAGGGAAAACGCCCTGCGACACGGGCATGTCAACGGGCGTGTCCTGCGCAACAACTTGAGTGATTGTCTCGAGTAGGTCTCGAGTGGGTCTCGAGAGCCATTTACGGGCGTGTTAGCCATGGGACACGGGTGTGTCAGCCATGAGACACGTGCATGTTCTGCTCTGTGTCTACTTGAGTGGGTCTTTAGGGGGTGTCTCGAGTAGGTCGTAATTGTCTCGAGTATTACTGCGACACGGGCATGTCAGACATATGATACGGGCATTTCATGCCCAACTACTCGAGTGATTAACTCGAGTGGGTCTCGGGAGCTAGACACGGGCATGTCTGCTATGTGACAAGGACATTTCAGCCATGTAACACGGGCATGTCACATGGCCGTGTCCTGTTCTGGATATGTCGGTTCGTGTGCTGCTTAAGGTACACACCCTGTGACACTGGAGTGTCACAGGGCGTATCAGACCCGAAATAGCCATTTTCAGGAAACTTTGTAGCAGTTCATTTCATTTCTCTAGGATCAGATGGCCCAGATTTCTCCTTGATGCTTTATGGCCAAAACTGAGAAGAGAAGACTCATTTTAATTTGGTCATTCCTTTCTAAAAGCGTTAGAGAGAAGGGAGAGCAAGGAGGAGGAGGAGGAGGAGAAGGAGAAGGGATCCGACTACCGGTGGAGCTTGAGAGTTCCGAGCTAAGGTCCGAGGCCAGATTTGTGGAGGCAAAGCTACTGCGGTGCTTTCCAACCGGCTAGAATTCTATGGCTCCAAAGAGATCGTCAAGGGTAATGATCTTCCTTCTTAGACATGTGAAGTCCTTCCTTTTAGGCATGTGCATGGATTCCCCCCCCCCCTCACCAGAGGGTGGATTGTGAAGGGATTTCCTTGGGTTGATTCATGGAATCCCCAGTACTGTTGCATATAGATCCGAAGTATGTAGTACGGAATAGACATACTGTGTGAAGCCCATCTGGAGAGGTTGGTCTGGATTGGTGATGTTGCATTTACACAACAGAGAAGACTCAGCAATGAAACGTGTAGTTTATGGAGTCGATGGGTTGGACCTATGAAGGGCGGTAGCAGGAAGTACTGGAGTGGTAGTCCAGGAAAAGACCCTTGTGATGCTTGCGATGCTTGATGAGTTGTGCATGTGAAGGATAGTAGTAGGAAGTACTGGTGTGGAAGCCCAGGAAATTTCCCACAAGTGTGTGTGTTGTATGCTTTGGAAGACCAAAGTTTCTGGCACTACAGGATGTTGCAGGGTTTGGTCAGAGTTGGGTGAAGAAAGTGAGTTCTGCGGAACCCGCTAAGCGATCGTGAAGGACAATAGCATGAACTCCCCTTGTTGGTTGTGAAGTCATTCCTTGGTGGACAGTGTGGCTATTGTGAGCTTGATGAGCTCTTGAAAAGGCCTCATGCCGAACAGGAAAGGTAAAACCGACCCGCGCCTTATATTTTGCCTCGAGTACGTTGGTATTCCATGATGGCAAGCCGACTTGAGCAATGGGGGGTGGCTGATCAGTACCTGCGTTATGTCCTTCTGACTTAAAGACCGGAAAGTGCGGTCAGTTGGAGCGCATAATGAGAGTTTTAAGCTTGTGCGCCGGCAAGACTAAATGCTCAATTTTACCGTCGGGTGTTGGACCTGGAATGCTGGTGGGACCCTGGTTCTCCGGTACACCAAGAATGTTCCCTGAGTACACAGATCGTCGGGCTGCGTGGCTGACGGTTGTGATTGATTGTTTGTGCGTGAGAGCATAATGTGTGATATTTTCATATCTTCCTATGAATTGTTTTGCCTGCATGGAAGGAAGACCACTACCCCGGGAATGGGGTAGGGTCATTATAAATTGGTCAGCTGAATGCTGACTGTTGCCTTATTTTCCACCATTTGGTGGGTTGTCCCTATGCAGGTGATGGAGAGCCGAGCGGTACATATAAAGGCTGAAGTCCCTGCTACTCTGTTGTTGCTGCTGCTAGCCCTTGAAGTCTAAGCTTAAAAATATTATGTTTTGCTCATATGTGGCCGGCCTGCGCGCTGATGTTTGGAAGCCACTCTTGTAAAGAGCAACTGTAAGGCCATAAGGCCAAATGATATTGTATTTGGTGCACATTCCTATATAACTGTGGGTATTTATATCATTGGACATTCATGGTTGGAGTTCAGTATTTATGTTAAAAACTTCCGCTAGAATGCTATGATTTAGGATGCGCAACTCTGATGCTAACCGTGACTCCGCCGTCTGTTTTGTGGCATTTTGTGTGGGGTCCCCGCCGGACCTTCTATTATATGCTACGTGAACGGATGGAGTAATTACATTTTTGGTATTAGCTATCTCGGTCTTTCCCTTTCGACTTCATCATCAAATTCTTTTGTGGGGTGGCGAGCATGTGTCAGTGCGAACCGCATTAATGCTAATGAACACTTGAATGTCCACTTAGGAATGCAAATACACTTGTTTGAGGAACCTGCACGTTCCTACCTTATTGTTATTGCTTGTGCGAGGTCGCTAATATGTGTCTTGTTCACCTATACATGACTCGTAGTGGTGCTGGGCAGTCGGAGCCCGAGCCTCCTGAAGAGAGTACGACACCTGCTGAGGTGCCTACAACTCCCCCTTCTGCGAACACTGTCCGCTTAGTTACTGAGGCACTGTTTGCGATGTTTCAAGCACATCCTGGTAGGCAAGCGTAGCCGGCAGTGGTGTAAGAACAGGTTGCGGTGAGGCCAGAACCTGTTGGGTCTGTTGATCCTTGAGCAGCTGAAAGGCAGTTAAAGCAGATCATGAGCTTCAATCCCCCTACGTTTACGGGTATGGGATCCCCTAAACAGGCAGAGGATTGGTTGTCGCGCGTCAACCGTATATTGACGGCGATAGGGACGGAGGAAGATCAGAAGGTCACCTTGGTCACCTTGGCCACCTTCTTATTGGAAGGAGAGGCTCAGTTATGGTGGGATGATATCGAGATACACAACTTAGTGGGCAGGCAGTTAACACAAGTGTCGATTGAGGAGTTCTCGTGACACTTCCTGGAAAAGCACCTAACAGCGGCACAACGCATTGCCATGGAAAATGAGTTCCAATGGCTAATGCAAGGAGAAGGTAGTGTGGAGACGTATCTGCATGAGTTAACACGATTGGGACGGTATGCGTTCTCCATCTTCGCCGATGAGCAGCGGAAAAACAATAGGTTATATGAAGGATTGTAGGATGAGTTATGATTCCTGCTTTTGAGTTCCGTGAACCAAGGATTTCAGGCGTTGGTTGATACTGCGTGTGCGCTGGAGAAGGACATGAAGCGAGTGCAAGGAAAATGGGCCTTGGCTGTGACAAAGCCATAGTTTAAAGAGCCCCGACCTGGAAAATCGTATTATAAAAAGAAATGGGGCAAGAGGTCCAAGTCGTCTGGACAAGCTCCTTCTACAGTTGCATCGGGTGCAACGTCAGGGGCCACTTCGAGGCCAGAGACTCATGCCTGCTTTATTTGTGGACGAGTGGTGTATATCGCCCGTGACTGTCGGGCTGCTCTGCCAAAGGGAGAAAAGAAGGCTGGAGCGTCTTATGCTGAGAAGAGAAAGGCAGTGGTGGAGTCCTCTACATCCCAGGCGCAGCCCCGAGTCTAACACCTTGGCCAGCAGGAGGCCATCAAGCAAAGTGACGTCATCACAGGTACGAGTTAAGTTATTGAATGCTTTTCTTATTGCATGTTTTGTATGTGGCTTTTGTGTGATGTGGTTACCACAGTCTTTGTTATGATTCGGAACACGCTAGCGAGAGAACTATTTGATACGGGTGCTTCACATTCATTTTTGTCTAAGGACTTTGTAGCTCGAATTGGAGTACCTAGTCATGTGAAGACAGAGAGCGTAAAGGTGGTATTACCGAATGGTTGTTTGATGTTTGCGAAAAGGTCTTGCGATGTCGTGGTTTAAAGGGGAAGTTGGGATTTCTGTTTGACTGCATCTGTACTGCCGATATCGGAATTTGATGTTTTTTTTTTGGTATGGACTGGCTCGCGGAGCACCATGCATTTATTGATTGCAAATCAAAAGAGATCACACTGGGCCAAAATACCGGGCTTGATACTAAGTTTGCTGGTATGCGAGGAGTGAGCGGGACCTTTATGTTTGCACTCCTAGTCGTCAAGGCTGTTCGGAAGGGCGCGAAGTTATTCTTCACGCAGATTTAGGTTGTTGAGACAAAGGCCAATGTGATTGATGTTTCGATTGTATCGGAGTTTGCGGATGTATTTCCTAAGGATCTCTCTGGGCTACCACCACAGCGAGAGATCGACTTTACGATCGAGTTGGTGCTAGGTGCGAAACCTGTGGCCCGCTCACCATATCGCGTCGCGTCAAAAGAAAAGGCTGAATTGAAACTACAATTACAAGAGTTTATGGAGCAGGGATATATACGCCCAAGTATGTCACCTTAGAGCGCACATGTTCTGTTTATGAAAAAGAAGCACGGTGGTTTGCGGTTATGTATTGACTACCGTGAATTGAATAAGCTGACAGAGAAGAACAAGTATCTGATTCCACGGATAGATGAATTACTCGATCAGCTAGTGGGATCAACCGTCTATTCTGAATTAGATTTGAAATCTGGGTATTACCAGTTGAGGATTCGGGAAGGTGACATTCCCAAGACTGCATTTGGAACACGCTACGGTCATTATGAGTTCACAGTAATGTTGTTTGTGAAATGTAATGTGCCATCAGTATTCATGGACCTAATGCACCGAATGTTCCGAGAGTATTTGGACTTATTTGTGAGTGTATTCATTGATGATATTTTGGTATACTCTCAATCTGAAGCAGATCATGCAAACCACTTACGGATGGTGTTGCATACCTTGCAGAGGAATAAGCTCTATGCCAAGTTCTCAAAGTGTGAGTTTTGGCTGTCGTCGGTGGCTTTTCTTGGCCATGTGGTAAGTGGAGATGGCATAGCAGTGGATCCATCAAAGATAAGAGCCATACAGGAGTGGCCGATGTTGTCTTCGGAGGCCGAAGTCTGGAGTTTCTTTGGACTGGCAGGCTACTATAGACGTTTTGTTGAAAACTTCTCGCGGATCACTTTGCCTCTGACCACACTGACGAGGAAACAACAGAAGTTAGTTTGGATGGCAGACTGCGCGCGAGCTTTTGAAGAACTAAGAGTCATTTGACCACGGCGCCTGTGTTGACCTCGCAATATGGTACGAACGGCTATGAGATCTATAATGATGCTTCAGGGAGCGGCTTAGGCTGCGTTCTTCTGCAGTTTGGAAAAGTAATTGCTTATGGATCGCGCCAGTTGAAAGTGCATGAGCGAAATTATCCCGTTCACGACTTGGAGTTGGCGGCGGTAATCTTTGTACTTAAGTTATGACGACATTATCTTTATGGCGTAAAAGTGGATATCTTTACGAACAATAACAGCCTAAAGTACTTGTTGGATCAGAAGGATCTGAATATGCGACAATGAAGGTGGATGGAGTTTCTTGGGGACTACATCTTTGATATTCATTATACTCCCGGGAAGAGAAACGTAGTCGCTGATGCCTTGAGTCGTAGGACTCCGACAAAGGAAAATTGGTTGCAGATGCACGATGAGCGTCTGATCCAGGAGTTGGAAGTGTTAGAGATTTCTTGTGTTGATAATAATTCCACAGCTGATGCATGTTTTAACTGGACTGAGGTACAATATGACCTTGCGGACAGAATTCGACGAGCAACGGAGCTGGATGAAAGTCTCCAACGCTATGCAAAAGATGGGCTAGAGAGCCAGTTCTCCTAGGAGGATGGCCTTTTGCGTAAAGAGGGTCATTTATGCGTCCCGAGTATGGGTAAGTTGAGAGAAGAATTAATGTATGAAGTCCCCTTTACAAAATACTCAATTCACCCTGGGAGCACAAAAATATTCAAGGACATGAAAAAGTTGTTCTGGTGGCTAGAGCTAAAGAAGGATATACCTCATTATATTGCTAAATGCCAAACTTGTGATTTGGCGAAAGCGTAATGCCAGAAACCTGGAGGTTTCTTGAAGTCGTCACCGATTCTGGAATGGAAGTTTGATGATATTTCAATGGACTTTGTGCATAGGTTGTCGAGATCTCAACGCGGGAATGATTCAATCTGGGTGATTGTAGACCGGTTGACAAAAGTGGCTCACTTCCTTTCGAACAAACGAGATGATTCAGTGGAAAGTTTGGCGAAGCTCTATGTGGAGCAAATTGTTCGGCTACACGGTGTTCCCCGTAGCATCGTGAGTGATCATGATGAGAGATTCACATCGAACGATTGGAGGCTATTCCATGAATTGTTGGGAACAAAGTTGACGTTCAGTACGGCCTATCATCCCCAAACTGATGGGTAGACTGAGAGGACCAACAGAACAATGGAGGATATGCTCCAAATGTGCGTCCTAGATTTTGGAAGGAGATGGGAAGATCATCTCTATATGGTGGAGTTTGCCTACAACAATATCTACCAATAGATCATCGGTATGGCACCGTTTGAGGCTTCGTATGGTCGGAAGTGTCGTACACCGTTAGCTTGGGCAGAAGCAGGTGAATCCAAACTATATAAATGTAAAGAAGTTGATGAAGCTAACTTGATGATATACGCAATTCGGGAAAGGCTACAGATGGCCCAGGATCGACAAGCGAAATACTACAACGACAAGAACCAGAATGTGGAGTTCGCGGTGGGCGATTGGGTATATTTAAAGATCAAACCCTTCAAAGGCATGTCCAGGATTCGACAGCTGAAAAAGTTAACTCCGAGATATCTTGGTCTGTTTGAAGTGGTGGCGTGAATTGGGGAAGCGGCCAATCGGTTAGCTCTTTCTGCAGAATTGAGTGGATTGCATGATGTGTTTCACATATCTATGCTTCAGAAAGTCATCAAAGATCCAGCACAAGTGATTGAGAATGATCGTGTGCCGGTGGAGTATGGGATAACGATGAAGGTGAGGCCCATTCGGATCAAGGATCGAGCCGATAAATAGTTGCGGAACAAGACAATCGAGATGGTCAAAATCTGGTGGAACAACTATGGCCGTGAGGAGCTAACATATGAGCGAGAGCAGACCATACGAGCTGAATTTCCCAAGCTATTGGTGGAAACTGTTGTCTAGTGCTCCCCTTTGTTGTTACATAGATTTTGAAATTACAACATCTTGCTTTTTGTTGCAAATTTCGGGACGAAATTTCTTGTAAGGAGGAGAGGGTTGTAACACCCCAAATCCCAAATTTTTGTTTAGGCTAGGCGACATGGCCTTGGACACGGGCGTTTCATAGGCTGTGTCCTGCTCGGTTGAGCAGCCTATCGCGTGCTCGACGAAATGCACTCGACGAAGTTCTCGAGATGGAACATGCCCTGCGAAACAGGCGTGTCAGCAGGCGTGTCCTGCCCAACTACTCGAGTGATTGTCTCGAGTAGGTCTCGAGTGGGTCTCGAGAGCCAGACACGGGCGTGTCAGCCATGGGATACGGGAGTGTCAGCCATGAGACACAGGTGTGTTCTGCTCTATGTCTACTCAAGTGGGTCTCGAGGGGGTGTCTCGAGTAGGTCATAATTGTTTGAAGTACGACTGCGACACGGGCATGTCAGACATATGACACGGGCGTGTCAGACATATGACACGGGCGTGGCATGCCCAACTACTCGAGTGATTATTTAGAGTAGGTTTCGAGTGGGTCTCGAGAGCTACACACGGGCGTGTCAGCTAGGTGACACGGGCATGTCAGCCATATGACAAGGGCGTGTCACATGGCCGTGTCCTGTTCTGGATAAGTCGGTTCATGTGTCGCTTAAGGTACACGCCATGTGACACGGGCGTGTCACAGGGCGTGTAAAACCCTAAATAGCCGTTTTCAGGAAACTTTGTAGCTGTTCATTTCCTTCCACTGGGATTTAATGGCCCATATTTCTCCTTGCTTCTTTAAGGCTGAAACGTAGAAGAGAAGACTCATTTTAATTTGGCCATGCTCTTTCTAAAAGCGTTAGAGAGAAGGGGGAGCAAGGAGAGGAGAAGGAGAAGGGGAAGGGATCCGACTACCGGTGGAGTTTGAGAGTTTCGAGCTAAGTTCTGAGGCCAGATTTGTGGAGGCAAAGCTGCTGCGGTGCTTTCCAACCAGCTAGAATTCCATGGCTCCAAAGAGGTCGTCGAGGGTAACGATATTCCTTCTTGGACATGTGAAGTCCTTCCTTTTTGGCATGTGCATGGATTCCCCCTCCCCCACCACTAGAGGGTGGATTGTTAAGAGATTTCCTTGGTTTGATTCTTAAAATCCCCACTAGTGTTGCATATAGATCCGGAAGTGTGTTGTATAGAATAGGCATGCTGTGTGAAGCCCATCTGGACAGGTTGGTCTAGATTGGTGATGTTGCATTTACACACCGGAGAAGAGTCTGCAATGAAACGTGTAGTTTATGGAGTCGATAGGTTGGATATGTTAAGGGCAGTAGCAGGATGTACTGGAGTGGTAGTCCAGGAAAAGGCCCTTGTGATGCTTGTGATTCTTGTGATGCTTGATGGGTTGTGACTGTGAACGATAGTAGCAGGAAGTACTGGTGTGGAAGCCCAGGAAAATACCCGCAAGTGTGTTTGCTATAAGCTTTGGAAGAAGAGTATTTCTTGCACTGCAGGATGCTGCAAGGTTTGGCTGGAGTTGGGTGCAGAAAGTGAGTTTTGCGGAACACGCAAAGCGATCATGAAGGATGCTAACATGAACTCCCCTTGTTGGTTGTAAAGCTAGTCCTTGGTTGACAGTGTGGCTATTGTGAGCTTGATGAGCTCTTGAAAAGGCCTCATGCCGAATAGGAAAGATGAAACCGACCCGCGCCTTATATTTAGCCTCCAGTACGTTGGTATTCGGTGATGGCAAGGCGACTTGAGCAACGGGGGGTGGCTGATCCGCACCTGCGTTATGTCCGTCCTACTTGAAGACGTGAAATTGAGGTCAGTTGGGGCGCATAATTAGAGTCTTAGGCCTGCGTGCCAGAAAGACTAAATGCTCAATTTTACCGTCGGGTATTGGACCTGGAATGATGGTGGGACCCTAGTTCGCCGGTACACCAAGAATGTGCCCTGAGTGCACGGATCGTCGGGCCGTGTGGCCTACGGCTGTGATGGATTGTTTGTGTGTGAGAGCACAATGTGTGATATTTATATATCTGCCTATGAATTGCTATGCCTGCAGGTAATAAATACCACTGCCCCAGAACGGGTTAGGGTCGTTATAAATTGGTCAGCTGAATGATGACCGTTGCTTTATTTTCCACCGTTTGGTGGGCTGTCCCTGTGCAGGTGCTGGAGAGCCGAGCGGGACATATAAAGGCGGAAGTCCCAGCTGCTGTTGCTGATGCTGCTAGCCCTTGAAGGCTAAGCTGAAAAATATTATGTTTTGTTCATATGTGGTCGGCCTGCACGCCAATGTTTGGAAGCCACTCTTGTAAAGAGCAACTGTAAGGCCATAAGGCCAAATGATTTTGTATTTGGTGCACATTTCTACATAACTCTGTGTATTTATATCAGTGGACATTCATGGTTGCAGTTCAGTATTTATGTTAAAAACTTCCGCTAGAATGCTATGAGTTTGGATGTGCAACTCTGATGTTAACCGTGACTTTGCCGCCGGTTTTGTGGCATAAGTTGTGGGGCCCCGGCCAGACCTTCTATTATATGCTACGTGAATGGATGGAGTCGTTACACACCATCAGATTTTAATGCTAAGTTAAAAGCGTTGAGTGTGTTGTACACACTCAACACGACATTGAGTGTGTTTAAGACTCTCAACGCCATCAGAATTTAATCTAAGGCAAAAGCGTTGAGTGTGCTGACTACACTCAACGTGGCGTTGAGTGTGTTGAATACACTCAATGCCATTGATTTATTTTTAGCTCGAGTATAAAAGCATTGAGTGGGCTGACTACACTCAACGCGGCGTTGAGTGTGTTGAATACAATAAATGCCATCGTTGTATGTTGAGAAATTGACTATGTTGTATGTTGACAACATAGAACGTTTTCACGGTGTGCGTTGTTACATTGTTAGTGACCGAGACGAGCGCTTTACTTTGAATGATTGAAGTCTAATCCACCAGTTGTTGGGTACTAAACTGATGTTTAGTAGGCCTTTCATCCGCAGACGGATGATCAGACTGAGACGACTAACAGGACAATGAAGGATATGCTCTATATGTGCGCCTTGGATTTCCGGAAGAGGTGGGTGGACCATCTCTATATGCTTGAGTTCGCTTATAATAATAGCTATCAAGCTAGAATTCAGATAGCACTCTTCGAAGCTTTATAAGATAGAAAATGTGGTACTCCTTTAGCTTGGTCGAAAACCGGTGAATCGAAGCTATATAAGAATAAAGAGGTCGAAGATGCAAATTCGACTGTACACACTATTCAAGAGCAATTGTTGGTGGCTCACGGTAGGCAAGCAAAGTACTACAATGCCAAGCACCAAAACGTGGAGTTTGCGGTTGGCAATTGGGTCAACCTCAAAATTAACCATTTAAGGGTGTATCGAGGATCCGACGCTTGAAAAAGATGAGTCCAAGATACCTTGGGTCATTTGAAATCGTTGAGCAGATTGGATAAGCTGCCTATCAGCTAAAGCTTTTAGTAGAACTCAGTGGTTTGTATGATGTGTTTTATATATCGGTGCTGCAGAAGGCTATGTGAGAGCCTGCACAAGTGGTTACTGTAGAGCAAATTTCGTTCGATGTTGGGTTGACAACGAAGGTCGAGCCCATTTGTATCGAGGACACGGAGATAAGAGACTAAGGAACAAAGAGATTCGAATGGTCAAATTCCATTGGGACAACTATGGCCATGAGGAGCTGTCATGGGAGCACGAGCAGACCATGCGAGAGGAGTTCCCTGATCTGTTCTATTGTGGTAAATTTATTATGATTTGTACTTCTATGTTGTTTTCGGCTATGTTGGATCCCTAGTTTGATTTGGGCTAGGTTCACTAAGTTAAGATCATCTGACCCAACATGTATAGCCAGGGTCATGGTTATGTCTTAGAGTATAGGCCAAGTCCTTAGAGTTAACACTACATGGACCAGCCATCAACAGACTTCATAAAGACTCAAGACTTAGAGAAATATCAAAGACTCAAAAAATGAGTTCGGCGTTCGTCGAACTCAGGTCGATGAAAGCGGTGCTCAGCTCGACGATCTCAGAGAAAATTCTCTAAGCAGAGCTCGACGAACTTGGGACTCAAATCGACGATTTATGGACACTACTTCAACATTTCAAGTCCAGAATTTCTCTGAACTCCACTCGACAAACTTGGTATTCAGATCGACGATCTATGGTATTCTACATCAACATCTTATTCCAGAAACAAGTAAATATTCGATGTCCAGTATCATACTATAGTCGACGAATTCACCTTCTCACCTCGACAAACTTAGATCACATTCCTTGCAAGACTTATCTAGCAGTTATAAGTTCTCAGGTCGACGAATCTAGTTCTCAGGTCGACGATTTCTGGCAACTCCACTTCAACACTTCATTCCAGAGACATCTAAAATATTCAAAGTCCAGAAACACTTTGTTGAACTCCAATCGATGAACTTAAATTTTCAGCTCGACGAACTTGATGCACAGAATTGGCAAGGTTCTAGAGAAAGCAGTCATCTGTTCTTAGGTCGACGATCTTGGATCTCAGCTCGACGAACAACTATTATCAGATCGACGAACTTAACCTCTCAGCTCGATGAACTATGGACTCAGCTGGACGAATTCTGTTCTCTATTCGACGAGTCCATGCTTAGTTATTTTCATCCATCTGTCCTTATTCTATTACAATAATTCCTGAGTAATTAATGCTAAAATATTCTCTGAATACTACCGTTAGATGGGGCATAGATTATGGTCTTCTTCAGGATTATTGTTTTCCGTTTTTCAATGGGACATTTGGGGAAATCATTCAATGCAAAATATTCTCCAGGCCGTCAGCAATGAATGTAGAAGAAATTCAAATTTCAAAAGGAAGATAATCTGGAAAATATAAAAGGGATTTTCTTCCTTCTCTCAAGAGAACAGTCTGAGAAAAAATACAGACAGAGAAGATAATACACTGGCTCTGTAATATAACAACAATCATATAGAATACAGTTACATAGAGAAACAAGCTCTAGACCAGAGACACCAGCAATCTGAAGAAGGAAGAAGAACAACCATTCAAAATCAATAGTCTTCATCCCTCTTCTTCCAGGGATTCTTCAAAGGATAAAACCTACAATATCTGTCAAGAAGTTCCTGGAGCTCATCTGGTCAAGGCAATAGTTTGAAGGTCTATCACCCTGCAGCAAAGCTCCAACTTCCTGAACCATTCTACATCTCAGGGGGAACCTTTGCTAACATCAAGTCCACAGAAGTCTTCTCAGTTGTATTTTGAGAAAGAGAAGACAAAATAAATCTCTCATCCCCCACTATATAAAGGGTTCTTAACTCCCTTCAAAAGTAATCCTTGGTTGAAAGTCACCTGATCAAAAGACTTGAGGTTTGGTTTTTGAGCACTGATCAAAAGCTCATTGGTGTCAGGCACCTGATTAAAAATCTGAGTGGATTACTACCAGGGTGGTAGAAGAGTGGATGTACCCAGGTTGGGGAACCACTATAAATTTCTTGTGTTGTCTCGTTGCTCATTTCTTTTTATTTCTTATTGTGGCTGTGCTAGTTAGGATAACTGTGTTTGTGTTTGTTTAGTTTATTTTCTGCAGCACCTGTGGTAGATTCACTTAACTTAGGATAGTTTAATTCATAAGTTTTATTTGTAGCAAAAAGTCATAAAAATCTAAAGATACTCTATTCACCCCCCCCCCCCCCCCCACAGAGTATTCCTGATCTAACCCCTCACTTTCAATTGGTATCAGAGCCTGGATTCCTTTGGTTATATAAGCTAACCCTTGAACAAAAATCATGTGTTAGATCTATCTTTTCATTTCTATTAGATATTCACACACAACATGACATAGAACAAAGACTATGCTAGCACCAGACCTCTAGTTTGCAACCTAATAGGTTTGCCATCTAGAAGGCAAGAATCAAGTTATATATGAACTCTATTGATGAGGATATTTTCAATGTCGTTGTGACAGGTCCTCCTCAAGCATCTACCTCTATAGCAACCTCAAGCACAAATGAAGTTCCACCACCAGAGTGGACTGAGTCCCAGATGAAGGCAAAAATTGCTGATACCAATGGACATGAATATTCTGGCCCAAACAATGTCAGATGACATTTTTCAAAAAGTGGCTGAATGCACATCAGCAAAAGCCATCTGGGATTCCCTCAATCAAATGATGGTTGGATCTGCTGATGAAAGAAAGGATATGAGATCCAATCTCATATCCCAATATGAGAATTTCAAGAAGGAGGAAGCAGAATCAATAGCTGACATGTACAATAGGATGAGCTCAGTCATCAATGAGCTAAAAGCCTTGGATAAGGACATCACCCTCACAGAGGTGAATGACAAAATCCTTATGTGCTTTCCGAGCTCATGGGATTCAAGGATCTGGCCCATCAAGGATGTCAGGAGACTAAATGAGATTTCCACCGAATCTCTTTTGGGAAAGATAAAGTCCTATGAGTAGCTCATCAAATCCAGAGAGGCAGCTGAGCAAAGAACACCTTCACCAGCAAGGAAGGAGCACAGTATTGCATTCAAGGCTGCTGAGGAGACATAGACTCGAACAGTAAATGAAGAGCTGATGAGTCTACTTGCCAAAAGATTTTACAAGATGGCAAGAAAAGAATTCAGGAAGAGATCATCAAGATTGGATGACCAGCCATGGTATGACAAAACCCCCACTAAAGAAGTGGTTTGCTTTGGCTACAGGAAACCTGGACACTTCCTCTCATAATTTCTAGAGAATCAAAAGAAGGTGAAGAGGAGAGAGAAGGATACAAGAAGACAGCAAAGCTGCAGGCCTTCCTCAAGCAGACACAAGAAGAAGGAGAAAGGCTTTGTACCTGAAAGCTGGAGTGAAACAGAAGATGAATCCTCATCTTCAAACTCCAGTCAAGTAGAAGAAGAGGCAAGGGCAAGGGAAGTGTGCCTCATGGCCATTGATTCCTCCAGAAACCAGTCAGATGAAGATGCATCTGACAATGAAGAAGCTTCATAATCTGAAGCTGACCATATATTTTCTTCTTTTGATTATAGTTCTGAGTTATTCAAATATAAATTTAAAACTATGTGCATTGATCTAATAAATTCAGAAAAAGAAATTAAGACACTTAAGGAAAAACTAGGAAACCAAGAAAATGTTATCTCTGAAAACAATAGGATAAAGGCTGAACTAAATGAAGCTAATGAACTAATCAATTCCTTGAAGACACAAATATGTGAGTTCAAACCACTTGAGAAATCTCTCAATGGGAGAAGCCTCAAGCTGATGGACATTACAAGCACTATTAATGCCAGACTAAATGACAAGCTAGGCTTGGGTGCTTCATCAAGTTTGCCCCCCATTCTTAAAAAGAATATTATGTCAACCCCCATCAAGTTTGTTTCTGCTAAAGGCAAAGAGATAATAACTAATAAACAATTCACAGAAGAAATGCCCAACCTTAAAAATCAAAATAACAGAAACCAGAAAATAAGTAAAAAGCAAAGCTCAGTAGATTTCGTCGAACTCAGATCGATGAAATGTGGCCAGTTCGTCGAAATTTAGTCGACGAACTCTGAATGCAAACCTTAGATATAATTATTCGTCTAATTGCGATCGACGAACTCTGTATGGTTCGTCGAGCAGAGATCGATGAACTTGGGGCACGAAAAATGACCACGTTCATTCTCTGGGCAGAGATCAACGATCTCATCCCAATTCCTTGAACTCTGGTCGACGAACTCACAATATTTCGTCGAACCCAGAAAGACTTAACAAAAATTATAACTATAACAACAATTCTATTAAACCTAGAAAACCATTTAATCCATTAGCTGATTGAGTAATTCCACCCAGAAGATATCATCCTTTAGGATACAAGTCTCAACCAGAATTCTCTGTAATATCTAGTTTTTCATATCAACAATATAAAGGACCCAAGGTAACCTGGGTCAAGAATAACTAACTAATTTTACTGCAGGAAAAGGGTTGTCCAGTGATTAATCAAATCTGGTACCTGGAAAGTGGATACTCCAAAGACAAGACTGGCAGTAAGGACAACCTAATCAATTACAAGTCCAAGCTGGGAGCAAAGGTAATCATTGGTGATTCAAAATGTGGCCAGTCAAGAGGCTATCGAGAAGTGAAAATTGGAGTAGTCACCTTGAAGAAAGTGACTTATGTCAGAGGACTCAAGCATAACCTCATCTCTATAAGCTAATAATGTGATGAAGGTTATCAGGTATATTTCAACAGAACTTCTTGTATTATTTCTAATAAAGAAAATCAAAACGTTTTAATTGGAAATAGACATGGAAATAAATATTTAGTTGATTTCTATTATGCCAATTCAGACATTTGTTTGCTTAATATTGTTTGCAATCAAAAAGAACTTTGGCATAAAAGGCTAGGTCATGTTAACATGAAAAACATTTCTAGGCTATCTAAAGGCAGTCTTGTAAGAGGCTTACCTTCTGGTCCCTACAAGAAGGAAGGCCTTCGCAGGGCTTGTCAACTAGGCAAGCAAACTAAAACTAGCTTTAAGTCAGTTAATAAAAGAGATTCACCTAGGATTTTGTATTTGCTACACATGTATCTCTTTGGACTCATTGTTGTGAAAAGTCTAGGAGGGAAATCCTACACTTTAGTTATTATAGATGACTTCTCAAGGTTCACTTGGGTGTTCTTTCTGAGATCTAAGTCAGATACCTTTAAAGTTCTTACAGATTTTCTCAGGACCATACAGATTGAGTACTCTACTCATGTTGCATTGTTTAGAAGTGATCATGATACAGAGTTTGAGTCTCTTCTTATACATGAGTTCTGTGAGAAAGAAGCTATCAGGCACTGCCTCTCAGCTCCTAGAACTCCCCAACAAAATGGGGTAGCTGAAAGGAAAAATAGGACCCTAATTGAAGCTGTAGGTACATTACTTGCAGATGCTTACATGCCCCTATCCTTTTGGGCAGAGGCTGTAAGCACAGCAAATTATGTCCTGAATAGAAGTTTAATACATAAACTAAAAAATAGGACTCCCTATGAATTACTTAAAGGGAAGAAACTTAAAATCACCTATTTTAAAGTATTTGGTTGTATATGCTATGATATATACATAATAACAACAAAAAATATATTAGAAAGTTTGAAGCTAAGGCTGAAGAGGGAATTTTTATAGGATATTCCCAAGTAAGCAAAGCTTATAGGGTATTTAACAAATCCTCCTTGAAAATTGAAGAATCTATACATGTAAAATTTGATGAGGCTAACATGTCTTGCAAGGAGAAAGAGATTTCTACCAATAACACTTTGTAGGTACCTCACTTGTGTGAGAATTTGGATGGACTAAGCCTCACCCAAGAGGCCCCAACACATCCTTCTCCACAAGGTGGTGTAGGGTAGACCGTGATACGTGCTCGACTATAGTAACGGAAACTATCGTCAAAAAGAATAAAAGCAAGATAGGCGGGCTCCGACCAAAAGCGAACGAAAAGGGGTCGGGTTGGCTCCAAAATCCGAATGATAAAATCAATATAGAAGGATTCCAGCCGGACTCGATACAACGTCCTTAAGACCTACCTCTCCAACAAGCACACAACTCACCACACCTATACAAGCATCTATTATACCAACTTAAGCCGTTTCAAATGCAGCAATAATTTTATTTCGGAATAGCGGCAAACTTCAAATGGCGGTCGAGTTTCAGTTGAGATTAATTCCCTTGTTGAAACAAAGTGTTCCAATCTTGGAGAGCAAGTCAAGGCTAGGCCAAGTCTCGCTCCCACAACGGATCTTCCCAATTCGGAATACAAGAGATTCAATAACAACGAAGCAGGATCAGATTTTGCAAGCGATGTATTTTAAAATCATTGAAAAGTCGGTTCGCAAAAGCCTCCACAAACTCAAAGCAAGAATCACTAAAGATGAAGAGATTACCCAACCAAGAACATCAATCACACAGGATAGGTGGGAGATTCACTCTCTCCATGGAACCACCAACGTTACACCGAATGGGGCTGCAATCCTTCTTCCTCGGAGTCGCACCGAAGGAAGCCACGCTGGCGTCGCACCAAAGAGGCGAGGAAGGAAGCAAGGGGGGCAGCTTCACACCACAAGGCCGGCGGCTTGGAGTCTCTCCTTGGCCGAATTTCTCCTAGGGAGTTTCTTTGGATTCAAATTCTTCTTCCTCTCTATTAATTCTCATAAAGAGGTCTCCTTATATATGAGTTACAAGTACATAGGAGTTACAAACACATAGGAGTTACAACAAGCCCTTAACCATCCATGATGGAGATGTAATCTCATCCATCCGTATAGTTAAGTACGCACCACAAACTATGAAATGTCCAAAAATAAAAATTACATAACATTTATGTATATAAAATTATCATCCAAACATGGAATAATTTTATATTCATCAATATTAAATAAAAGTGCATGAAATAACGTAATTAATTATTCACGGCGGATTTTGCATGCCGCGGGTGGAGGTTGTAACGCGGTCTTCCTTTAGCATCATCATGACACCTAAGATCTTTGTGTCGTTATGCCTCGGCAATCGGGTCATCATCAAGTAGTGGCGGAGGGGCCGCGGAATCAATCATCCCCCACTCAATATCACGTATCTCTGATGCGTGGGCCGAGAGATAGCGGCGGAGAAGCTCGACATCCAAACGTTGAAGCTCTATCGCGAGTACCCATGAGTCGTCTGAAGGGGGACGGTCACGCCAACGGATGAGGAAGCGGTAGGTAGAACCATCAGGAGAAGTAAGTGGCTCAGCAGAAAGTATCATATTTGGAGTGAGAAATGTCTTGGGAAACTTGGGAAACATGTCAGCAGTAGGAAAAAAAGAAGGCAACGTACCATCCGATGTTATACCTGCGGGGGCCGAAAGAGAGAGATCATCCAAACTACCACCCCCCAACCCATTAGAAATTTTAGTGGAGGGAGAAGCCGACAAAGAATTCAACTCAGGTGGAGGTGAAACAAACGGCTTCAAATCCGAGACATTAAAAATAGGGGTGATACCCCAATCAGCTGGCAAATCCAACACGAAAGCATTGTCACCTAGCTTCTTTATAATCCGAAAAGGGCCGGCGTGCTTTGGTGCTAAGTTTTTAACGGTGCCAGATGGCAAGCGTTCGGGAACTAAGAGGACTAGGACTAAATCGCCGACTTTGAAGTGCAACACCCTCCTATGTAGATTAGCGTGCGTCTGATAAGACTTGTATTGAGCAGTCAAGGTAGCTCGTATACGTGCATGTAGGTCATGAATATGTTGGGCGAAGGATTGTGCAAACTGACTTGTCTTGTATGTTGGGGGCAACGAAACCAAGTCAAGAGGCACAGGGGCCTTGTACCCGTGAACAATCTCGTTTGGAGACAGACCAGTGGAACGATCTTTGGAATTATTATAGGCCAACTGGGCGTGGGGAAGAAGAAGATCCCTTGTACCTTTGTGATCCCTCACAAGGCATCTAAGAAGGCTTCCCAAGCTCCGATTGACCACCTCCGTTTGCCCATCGGTCTGAGGGTGATTGGCGGAGGAAAACAATAACTTGGTACGCATTAAGACATAAAGTGTTTTCCAGAAATAGCTCGTATACTTAACATCTCTATTCGAGACTATTGTCTTCAGCACTCCCCTGTGACTAACTACTTCTTTAAAATAATATTTTGCAATATGAGATGCGTCGTTGGTTCTAGCGCACGGAATAAAGTATGCCATTTTAGAGACCCTATCCACAACGACAAGAATGGAGTCGTGATAGCGGAAATTAGTTGGTAGGCCTAAGACAATGTCAATGCTCATGTCTTCCCATGGTGTAGAAGGTATAGGCAAGGGCGTATATAATACTACATTGGTTTTGGTGCCCTTGGATACCTGACAGGTACGACAACTACTAACTACCCTTCCCACCATTGCCTTAAGTTTTGGCCAATAGAATTTCTCCTCAAGTAGCGTAATGGTCTTGTCCCTGCCGAAGTAGCCACTCAACCCTCCACTATACAATTCCCAGATGATATGGATGCGTAATGATGACTGCGGAATACACAACTTCATATGTCTAAATAGATAGCCATCCTTAATGACGAACGCAAATATAACTGTGGGGGAGCTATCTTGGGCAGACAGATATGCGTCCTGAAAATCCGGGCATGTGGCGTACTCATCCTTGATTCGCTCGAATCCTACGACATTAACCTCCATAGTGGTGAGTAACAGGGTTAGGCGACTAAGAGCATCCGCGACTCGATTGTCAGCTCCCTTAAGGTGTTTGAGACTAAAAGTGTAACCCTTTAGGAAAGATACCCACTTAGCATGACGCGGGCTGATTTTATGTTGTCCATTGATGAACCGCAATGGTTCGTGATCGGAGAGGATCACAAACTATTTAGAGAGGAGGTAGTGCCTCCAATGGTGTAAACATCTAATGACGGCATAAAACTCCCTATTGTAATTTGAGTAATTCAATTTGGCGCCCGCTAACTTCTCACAAAAATAACTCACAAGGTGTCCTTCCTGACTCAAGACACCTCCTATTCCCACGCCAGAAGCGTCACACGTAAGCTCAAAGACCTTTGTGAAGTCAGGTAGATGTAAGACAGGTGCCTCAGTCATAAGCTCCTTAATGTGTTGGAAAGCGATAATGGCGGACTTCTTCCAAGTAAACTCACCTATCTTCATGCATTCACTAATGGGGGCCATAATGCTACTAAAGTCTCGAATGAAACGGCGGTAGAAAGTAGCTAACCCATGGAAACTCCGCACCTCTCGTAACGTGGTCGGTTCGGGCCAATCCTTAATGACTTTAACCTTGTTAGGGTCAACTCTAATGCCTTCCGAACCGACTATGTAGCCTAAGAACTCCACTTCAGTGACATAGAATGTGCACTTCTTGAGATTAAGGAATAAGGTTTCCTTCCGCAAGGTGGAAAGAACCGACCTCATGTGGGAGACGTGATCAGTAGTGGTGGTACTAAAGACTGAGATGTCATCAAAATAGACGACCACAAACTTCCCCATGTAAGGCTGAAAGACTTGTGTCATCATCCGGGAGAAAGTACTGGGGGCATTGGATAGCCCAAAGGGCATCACAAGCCACTCGTATAACCCATCCTTTGACTTGAGCGCAGTCTTCCATTCGTCCCCCTCACGGATCCTGATCTGGTGATAGCCACTCCGCAAATCTAACTTTGAAAAAATGGTAGCGCCAGATAAGACATCTAGGAGGTCATCTAATCGCGGAATAGGAAATCTATTTTTGATGGTAATCATGTTGATAGCACGGCTATCAACACACATTCTCCACGTACCATCCTTCTTGGGAGCAAGAAGGGCAGGTACCGCACATGGACACATACTAGTCCTAATGAACCCCTTTTTCATCAAATTGTCAATCTGGGTTTGTAACTCTATATGGGCGGCGGGATGAAGCCTATAGTGGGGTTGGTTCGGTAAAGTGGAACAAGGGATAAGGTCTATCGCATGATGTATATTCCTCAGCGGTGGTAACACCGAAGGCCGCTCATCCGGGTACACGTCCTTATATTCGTCGAACAATACCCGTAACACTTTAGGCAAATCGTCCAATGCTCTCAAATCCCCTTTTGCACTCATAAGAACTAGTGAGTACATCATCCCGTCAAGAAAGGGATCCTTCACAAATTCTTTTCTACCCACTAGATTCAACGTCTTCCTCTCGACCGGAACAGTGATGTCCTTAGCTAAAGCTACCGGCTCCTTCGGGACGGTCGACCTCAAGGTAATGACCATACCATTAAATTTAAATTCGTACGTGTTGGATCTACCAAAGTGTGTCAAGTCACGGTCATAAAGCCAACGGCGGCCCAACAACACGTGGCAGGCGTCCATAGGAAGGACATCACACCACACCTCATCAGTGTACGATTTGATCGAGAGGGGTACAAGGTATCGCTTGCTGACCGGGACGGTAACCTTATTAATCCAAGCTACGTGGTAGGGAGTTGGGTGGGCGGCTTAGTCAAGTGCATACGTGTAACAACGTTCTCAGAGACGACGCTCACACAACTGCCACTATCAATGATCAACTTGCACAACTTCTCGCCACTCTTAAAGATCAGGGAAAATATACTCATCCTCTTCCAGTCATCTAACGGACGGGGAGTGGTCAAGATACAACGCAATACCATAAGGGGGTGATCGTCCTCTAAATCACTTGGGACCCCTTCTGGGTCACTCTCCTCAGCATCCATCCTAGACATAGACGGTGTCGTGTATTCCGATCCTAGCCTAGTGCGCATTCAGGTTTAGAAAAATCTTGGGAAGATGATTTTTCCTAGGGCTGAAGCTATATTGGAAATATGATACTTTTATAGATTCCTGATTGAGGAACACATGAATCGTTAAAAATTGTTTTTTTGAAATTTCGCTGAAAAATAAAGATTTTAGCCCGCTATTGGCAGACCACCGAAAATAATTTTTTTGTTTTTCTAAAGATTAGATTGACCAACCAGGAATGCAGCAAGGATGTTTGCAACGTGGGAGTTGAAACAACCTCCCTCTGATACCAAATTGGTGTAGGGGAGACCGTGATACGTGCTCGACTACACTAACAGAAACTATCGTCACAAAGCATAAAAGCAAGATAGGTGGGCTCCGACCAAAAGCGAACGAAAAGGGGCCGGGTTGGCTCCCAAATCCGAATGATAAAATCAATATAGAAGATTCCAGCCGGACTCGATACAACGTCCTTAAGACCTACCTCTCCAACAAGCACACAACTCACCGCACATATACAAGCATCTATTGTACTAACTTGAGCCGTTTCAAATGCAGCAATATTTTTATTTCGGAACAGAGGCAAACTTCAGTCGAGTTCCAGTTGAGATTAATTCTCTTGTTGAAACAAATTGTTCCAATCTTGGAGAACAAGTCAAGGCTAGGCCAAGTCTCGCTCCCACAACGGATCTTCCCAATCCGGAATACAAGAGATTCAATAACAATGAAGCCAGATCAGATTTTGCAAGCGATGTATTTTAAAATCACGGAAAAGATGGTTTGCAAAAGCCTCCACAAACTCAAAGCAAGAATCACTAAAGATGAAGAGATTACCCAACAAAGAACATCAATCACACAAGATAGGTGGAAGATTCACTCCCTCTACGGAACCACCGGCATCACACCGAATGGGGCTGCAATCCTTCTTCCTCGGAGTCGCACCAAAGGAAGCCATGCCGGCGTCGCACCGAAGAGGGGATGAAGGAAGCAAGGGGGGCGGCTTCACACCACAAGGCCGGCAGCTTGGAGTCTCTCCGTGGCCGAATTTCTCATAGGGAGTTTCTTTGGATTCAAATTCTTCTTCTTCTCTATTAATTCTCATAAAGAGGTCTCCTTATATAGGAGTTACAAACACATAGGAGTTACAAACACATAGGAGTTACGACAATCCCTTAACCATCCATGATGGAGATGTAATCTCATCCATCCGTATGGTTAAGTACACACCACAAACTATGAAATGTCCAAAAATAAAAATTACATAACATTTATGAATATTAAATTATCATCCAAACATGGAATAATTTTATATTCATCAATATAAAATAAAAGTGCATGAAATAACGTAATTAATTATTCACGGCGGATTTGGCATGCCGCGGGTGGAGGTTGTAACGCGGTCTTCCTTCAGCATCATCACGACACCTAAGATCTTTGTGTCATTGTGCCTCGGCAACCGGGTCATCATCAAGTAGTGGCGGAGGCGCCGCGACATCAACAGGTTGATGAAGACAGTGAAGAAGAACAACTGGAAGAAATTCCATGTCATCCAACAGCAAATATAATTCCCCAAGAGGAATTAATTCAAAATGCTGTTGTTGAACCAACTCCACCAAATGAGCTTGTCACACTAAGGGATCACCCTAGATCTCAAGTGATTGGAGACATATCAGCAGGTGTATAGACAAGGCATCAACTCAACCAAGATTTGATGCATGCCTATTTTCTCTCTCAGGTTGAACCTCAATCTATACATGATGCTGAGCAAGATCCCCACTGGATTATTACTATGCAAGAGGAAGTAAATCAATTTGAGAGATGCAGAGTTTGGGATTTAGTTCCACGACCCCAAGACTACCCAGTCATTGGAACCAAATGGGTATACAGAAATATACTAGATGCCCAATATACAATTGTGAAGAACATGGCTAGGCTTATTGCTCAAGGATACATGGAAGAAGAAGGCATAGATTATGATCAAACCTTTGCAACAATTGCAAGGTTAGAGGTCATCAGAATTTTCCTGGCCTATGCTGCCTATAAGAAATTCAATGTGTATCAGATGGATGTGAAGAGTGCATTTCTGAATAGAGTACTTAAAGTAGAGGTTTATGTGGAATAACCTCCAGGTTTTGTCTCTCCTGTTAAAATTAAACAAACCGCAGACGCCCCCTTGGATACCCTGTTGAAAACTCAACAAACCGAAGGAGAATACGCCCACTTATAATGTTGAAAGTTTTCCCGGATCGTGGAGTTAGCAGGGGTTATCTCAACAAAGCAGTAACAACCAGCAACACATGCAGCACAAGCTTCTTTATTGATCAAGAGCAAACTTCTTTACAAGGCGAGACATACATGGCGAGACATGCTTCACCAAAACCCAACACCGGGAGAGCAGAGACAGTTACAAAGACAAGAACAAAAAACAAGCCGCGCGGACTCAATCAACAAGCCGCCGACCTACTGCTGTGGAGTCCGCTCAGTCCGCCAGGTCGCCAGACCGCAACCCAAGCCGCGCGGACTCACCCCTTATTCCAATGCTTAGCTCTTCACCGCCGGTCTGCACGCCGCCAGACCGCACAAGCTGCGTCACCGAATGGAACAGTCTGCCTGAAGCAGGCGACTTCCTGAACCCCGAACCAAGTCGCCAAAGAGAAGACCGCCTGGTCGCTATCCGCGACCTGCTGTTTACCGCCTGTTGCTTAACCGCAGAGTCCGTACTGTCCCTGACCGCAATCAGAGCCAAGTCCTGGCTTTCCAGCGCTATCCGCACAACCTGCACAGCACAACCCGGTCAACTCTCTATCCGCGCGGACACAACGTCCAGACCGCAGCAACTTACGCGAGCTCAAATACTGTTCACTTACTTTAGTCTAGGTTCCACACTTCCTGATGTGACATGGGTCCTATTTATAGGCATGACGATGAGTATGGTCACCGCCCTAGCCGATAGGATCACCGCCACAACCCGCAGCTAGAACAAGTGTGTCCGCCAGCCCGCGGACACACATTCCAGTTCGCCGCTCCAGTGCAGATAGCCAGTCCGCCCCAGCTTCTCCAAGGCCGGACTCCAATATCCAGCCCGCCTTGCCGCCAGAGACCAAGCCAGGACCACCACAGCCGGACTCCACAATAGCCGTGTCCGCCATTCTGCGGACAAGGCATCAGCCCGCAAAACCCAAGCCCACAGCCTCGCCATCAAGGCACCTGCCGGACTCAGCGGACACCCGGCTTCCGTCCGCATATCCCAAGTCCATTGCCTCATTGCCAAGGCACCTCCGGACTTAGCGGACACGCCAATCCAGTCCGCTAACAGCAGACTCCAGTCCGCAACTCCTGAGTCCATAACCTCGTCACAAGGCTAAACGGGACTCAGCGGACTCCGGCTCCAGTCCGCACGCTCCTGCACAAGCAATTCTCCAGTCCGCATTTCCCCAAGCTAGCAAACAAGGCAACAACACTTCTTCTACGCTTGGCGGACTGAGAAACCAGCCCGCGCTCCACTGCGCGATCTCCCCGGACTGAGCCAACCTGGACTTGGCTCAATTCCCACCAAGTCCAGTCCGCTGGCCACAAGGGCCAGTCCGCACTTACTGGCGGACACTGGATCTAGCCCGCCATACCGGGCGACCTCCAGTTTCTGTCCGCGCTGACCGGCGGTCTCCGCGGCTTCCCGCTGCACCAGAGCAAGACCAAGGCAACTGCCAAACCGGTCTGCCGAGCTCCAGTTCTTCAGTCCGCTTTATGCCGGACTCCGCGGATAGCATTTCTATCCGCCCGGTTACTTCCTGGGAGTCAACCGCCTGCTGAGCATACACTGGCCTGTTAGACCGCCGCTGCTGTCCGCGTAGTCCGCGCGAACAGACCGCCCAGGCCGCCACAGAGCAAACCGCCTGCAACATCCCTGCCGACCTAGCAGTCCGCCAACCCAGTCCGCGTAGTCCGCGCGGATAGGTTTCCCAAGCCTTCCATTCACCCACTTTCACTTCACAGAATTCAACACTCCCCCTTGAAGTGAGAAGTGGTGAATAACTCCAGCAGCTCCCGTAACCTTGCACCTGGTCCTTCCGATAGCATCTACGAAGAGATGTCCAAGACATAGTCCTCGCCCCGTATATCATGGACCATGAGGGAGCCCTCCAGCATCTCCAAAAAGGAGTCATGCTTCCCTCTGCCTTCTTCAGCTTCAACCTCCACTCATGCATCACAGGAGTATCACCAACTTCCTTGGATACTGAAGTCCAAGCCTCGTTGCCTCTGAGAGAAGTCACCTCATCAGACTTGGTGTCAACCACCTCCTTGATTCTAGTGGGGTCATCACAGCCAGAAGTACCTTGCTCGACCTGAGGGCTAACAAGGAAACACGGGACCAAGTCCGCCATGTTCCCTTCACAATATCGAGCTGGTGGCTTACTGATCCTCTTCGATCTCCGAAGAACCTGATCATGGCTAACCACCTCCGCTGCTATTGAACCAGCTCCGTTCCCGGGCAAACCCGGAACAATGCTCCCTTTGCTCCCTGAACAAGACGCCTCCTTACTGGAACCAAAAGCACCTGGAGCAATGCTCCCCCTGCTACCTGAACCAGAAGACTCCCCTCTTGAACAAGAACTGCCTGGAACATCGCTCCCCTTGCTTCCTGAACCGGAAGCCTCCGCCTTCGAGCCAGAAGATCCTGGAGCATCGCTCCCCCTTCTTCCCGACTCTGACGCCTTTGCCCCGGAGCTAGAACAACCTGGAGCACCTGGTGACTCAGGCAACTCCACTTCCTTAGCAGCAGCCTCCTTCAGCCCACCATCTGACCTGCTTATCTCTAGCTCCACATAAGAGCTACCCCAATACGGCGTCAACTCATCAAAAACAATGTCTCTCGACACTATGAGTTTCTTCGTCGCAGGATCCATACACCTCCATCTTCTTCTCTGCTCATCATACCCAACAAAGACTAGCTTTGTCTTGAGAGCACCCGGAGAGTGTATATAGCAGGTAGATCCAAACACCCGAAGGTGCTTCACTGAGGGCTTCACTCCGAACATCAGCTCATAAGGAGTCTTCATTATGATCGGACTAAGAGGCATCCGGTTGATGACATGAGCAGCACAGGCTATTCCCTCCGCCCAAAGAGCCTTCAAAACGCCTTTACTCTGAAGCCAACACTTGCAGGTCTCCGTTAACCAACGGATCATCCGAGCTGCAATACTACCCTGTTGTGAAGTATGTCCACAAGAAAGCTCCATCCGGATCCCTTGCTTCCTGCAAAAGCGTGAGAACTCGGTTGAGCCAAACTCACCACCGATACTTGTCCTCAACACCTTGATCCTCCGGCCAAGCTGGCCTTCCACAAGCTTCTTGAACTCCACAAACAAGCGTACCATGTTGGTCTTCTTCTTCATAAAGTATACCCAAGTATACCCAGAATAGTCATCAACCAATATCAGCATGAACCTGCTGCCTCCAAGACTGGCCGTGACAGTCGGTCCCACCAGAGCACAATGGACAACCGCCAATGGTGCATTACATCTGGATTGTGCTTTGTCAACCATGAAGCGATAGGCTCCACTTTCCTGACATCCCGCACACCCCCGACCATCGCCATAGGATGACAATCTAGGCAAGCCTCTTACGAGTCTTCTTTCCGCCATTGCTTTCAGCTTGTCCATCCCTACATGCCCCAGTCTTTCATGCCAGATAGCTGCACTATCACTGGCATTCCTCCGATCAACTCCAGAACTAGTTGAAATCCCAACTACGTTCTTCTCCTTCCTCCCTACCTGAGCAACGTTCGCCGAGAGCAAGACAACCTTGCACTCCTTCCGAAGATGACCTTGCTGCTTGCATTTATAGCACCTTGGTCCTTCCTTCCTCTTCCTATCACGCCTAGGAGAAACACTCCTTTCTTCCTGATATGAAGTAGAGGGACCATCTTCAGCAGCAACCTTCACCTCCTTCCTGAACAACCCATCAAGGGAAGTCCAGACCTCCGCAGCTGACCGACATCCACTGATGTGGTCCAAGAGCTCCGATGAGATCACCTGCTTGAGAATAGACTCCGCTTTCGCATTTGCCTCCTTCCAAGCACTCATCGCCTCAGCATTGCCAGCAGTATCCTCTTGTCTTCCTGCTCCGCATACAACCTCCCAAAGGTCCTCGCCAAGAAGAAAGCTCTTCATACAGGACTTCCACCGTTCACAGTTCGTCTCTGTAAGGAGATCAATACCAAGACAACTTGCATCCTCCACTGCCATGGTTCTACCACTGGTTTCCTCTACATACGAGCAACTACTTCCATTGAGCACTGCTTGACCACTCCAACAACCTCGCTTTGATACCATGTTAAAATTCAACAAACCGCAGACGCCCCCTTGGATACCCTGTTGAAAACTCAACAAACCGAAGGAGAATATGCCCACTTATAATGTTGAAAGTTTTCCCGGATCGTGGAGTTAGCAGGGGTTATCTCAACAAAGCAGTAACAACCAGCAACACATGCAGCACAAGCTTCTTTATTGATCAAGAGCAAACTTCTTTACAAGGCGAGACATACATGGCGAGACATGCTTCACCAAAACCCAACACCGGGAGAGCAGAGACAGTTACAAAGACAAGAACAAAAAACAAGCCGCGCGGACTCAATCAACAAGCCGCCGACCTACTGCTGTGGAGTCCGCTCAGTCCGCCAGGTCGCCAGACCGCAACCCAAGCCGCGCGGACTCACCCCTTATTCCAATGCTTAGCTCTTCACCGCCGGTCTGCACGCCGCCAGACCGCACAAGCTGCGTCACCGAATGGAACAGTCCGCCTGAAGCAGGCGACTTCCTGAACCCCGAACCAAGTCGCCAAAGAGAAGACCGCCTGGTCGCTATCCGCGACCTGCTGTTTACCGCCTGTTGCTTAACCGCAGAGTCCGCACTGTCCCTGACCGCAATCAGAGCCAAGTCCTGGCTTTCCAGCGCTATCCGCACAACCTGCACAGCACAACCCGGTCAACTCTCTATCCGCGCGGACACAAAGTCCATACCGCAGCAACTTACACGAGCTCAAATACTGTTCACTTACTTTGGTCTAGGTTCCACACTTCCTGATGTGACATGGGTCCTATTTATAGGCACGACGATGAGTATGGTCACCGCCCTAGCCGATAGGATCACCGCAACAACCCGCAGCTAGAACAAGTGTGTCCGCTAGCCCGCGGACACACATTCCAGTTCGCCGCTCCTGTGCAGATAGCCAGTCCGCCCCAGCTTCTCCAAGGCCGGACTCCAATATCCAGCCCGCCTTGCCGCTAGAGACCAAGCCAGGACCACCACAGCCGGACTCCACAACAGCCGTGTCCGCCATTCTGCGGACAAGGCATCAGCCCGCAAAACCCGAGCCCGCAGCCTCGCCATCAAGGCACCTGCCGGACTCAGCGGACACCCGGCTTCCGTCCGCATATCCCAAGTCCATTGCCTCATTGCCAAGGCACCTCCGGACTTAGCGGACACGCCAATCCAGTCCGCTAACAGCAGACTCCAGTCCGCAACTCCTGAGTCCATAACCTCGTCACAAGGCTAAACCGGACTCAGTGGACTCCGGCTCCAGTCCGCACGCTCCTGCACAAGCAATTCTCCAGTCCGCATTTCCCCAAGCTAGCAAACAAGGCAACAACACTTCTTCTACGCTTGGCGGACTGAGAAACCAGCCCGCGCTCCACTGCGCGATCTCCCCGGACTGAGCCAACCTGGACTTGGCTCAATTCCCACCAAGTCCAGTGCGCTGGCCACAAGGGCCAGTCCGCACTTACTGGCGGACACTGTATCTGGCCCGACATACCGGGCGACCTCCAGTTTCTGTCCGCGCTGATCGGCGGTCTCCGCGGCTTCCCGCTGCACCAGAGCAAGACCAAGGCAACTGCCAAACCGGTCTGCCGAGCTCCAGTTCTTCAGTCCGCTTTATGCCGGACTCCGCGGATAGCATTTCTATCCGCCCGGTTACTTCCTGGGAGTCACCCGCCTGCTGAGCATACACTGGCCTGTCAGACCGCCGCTGCTGTCCGCGTAGTCCGCGCGAACAGACCGCCCAGGCCGCCACAGAGCAAACCGCCTGCAACATCCCTGCCGACCTAGCAGTCCGCCAACCCAGTCCGCGTAGTCCGCGCGGATAGGTTTCCCAAGCCTTCCATTCACCCACTTTCACTTCACAGAATTCAACATCTCCAACTCATCCTTATCATGTATTTAAATTGCATAAAGCTCTTTATGGTCTAAAGCATGCTTCAGGAGCTTGATTTGAGACCCTAGCTAGCTTTTTGATAGAGCATAAATTCATTAGAGGCATAGTAGATAAAACCTTATTCACTAGACATCATAAGGATCAAACCTTGTTAGTACAAATATATGTGGATGACATCATATTTGGGTCTACTGACTCCAAATTATGCAAGAGGTTTCCTGACCTCATGCATTCTAAATTTGAAATGAGTAGCATGAGTGAGCTCTCCTACTTCCTTGGTCTCCAAGTGAAGCAGCTCCCTGATGACATCTTCATCTCCCAGGCTAAATATGATAAAAAGCTTATAAAGAAGTTTGGGATGGCTGATGCCTCAACAAAGAAAACACCCATGGCTACAAATGATGTAATAGACTCTAATGTACATGAGAAACCTGTGGATCAGAAACTATATAGGGGCATTATTGGGTCCCTTCTATACCTTACAGCAAGCAGACCTGATATTATGTTTGCCACATGCCTTTGTGTTAGGTTCGAGGTGAACCCTAAAGAATCTCCCCTAATTTTCTTAAAAATAATTTTAAGATGTATAAAGAGTTGTCCTAGTCTAGGCCTATGGTATCCTACTGAGTTAGAATTTGATTTAACTGGATATTCAGATACTAACTTTGCTGGATGCAGGGTAGACAGAAAAAGTACTTCAGGAACTTGCCAGTTCCTAGGTATGAGATTAGTGTCTTGGTTCTGTAAGAAACAATCTTCTATGTCCACTTCAACTGCTGAAGCAGAATACATTACAGTTGGTAGTTGCTCTTCACAGATGTTGTGGATTCAGAATCAAATACTAGATTATGGTATCAACTTAAATAATTCAACTCTATTCTGTGATAACACAAGTGCTATTGCCATAGCACAAAATCCAGTCCATCACAGTAGGACTAAGCATATATGAATTAGGCATCATTTCATTAGAGAGTGTGTAGACAAAAACAATATTAAACTTGTCTATATGTACACTGATTTACAAAGAGCTGACATTTTCACCAAACCTCTGGATGAAAAAAACCACTTATTCTTTATAAATCAGCTTAGAATGATCAATGGAGAAGACTTACTTTAGTTTCTGTCTACACTCGACGAATTTTCCAAAGTTCGTCGAACGGAGTCCGACGAACAAAGAGAAGTTCTTGAGATATTCGTCGAACGGAGGTCGACGAGCTCTCTGTGAGTGAAGTTGTGTTCGTCGAATGGAGATCGACGAAGTTGCTTCAGAAAGCTTTCATCGAACAGAGCTCGACAAAATGTCTTCAAATCTTTAGACTGAGCTCGACGAATTATTTAACAATCAATTATTTCGTCGATCTCAGGTCGAAGAATTTCTTAATTTTTCGTGGAATGGAGTTTGTCGATTCATATTCTGGAAAACCTTATATCTAGGTTTTATTCGACCTCCGTCCCGCGCTTTCAGTTCCTTTACACTTGATAGTCATTTTTCTCTTACAGGTACTCTAATGGTGATTCCAGCAGGAACTCTTACATCAATGAAATTCGAGAAAGGCTTTGATGTCGATTTCGATTCCTTTCAACATTCTGACCCTATATTCCTAACAATCCTGCAACTCCTCGAAGACCAGCTACTGAAAAATCTGCTATCCACAAGGATCAAGATATCTGTAATAGAAATCAGGGAGTGGGTCTATACTTCCTTTACCACAGAACAGAATATAATGACAGGAACGATATAGGGTAATGTCGTCTCCCTCACCCCTATAGTGTTAACTGAAATCTTTGGATTAAGCAATGGAATAGAAGAATTGGAGATTGAGAATGAAGCATATGATGAGATGCTCACTCTCATGGGTTATTCTAGAGGAAACCCTAACAAGCTGCTGAAGAAACACCTGTCTGCTGAGTTCAAATTCCTAGCAGATATAGTGGGAAAAGTGTTGCTTGGCAAGCACACTGCTCATGACTACATCACCAGGCACCAATTCCTGGTTATGTGTGTTGTGGTCAATAAGAAGAAAGTAAACTGGGCTCAGATCCTATTTGATCTGATAAAGAAAAAGAATAATAAAAAGGAAGTATGTTTTGGAAGAATATTAGGGATCTTCTTAAAAGAAAAAGCTGCTGAATCCATGGTCACCCAGACCATATTCATAAATGCCAGCAAGAGGCTCAGATGTGCCCTTTTTGTTAAGTGGGAGAGGACCATCACAAATCCCTCCAAGGCTTCCTCTTCCACCAGGGCTTCTGAAAGTACAAGGGCAGATCCAGCCACTTCCCACCCTTCTGAAGAGATCCCCCCTACACCTCCATCCTCTTCCACCATTCCTTCTCTCCAATAAACACAACAACAACCACAAGAAAAACTACAACACCAACCACAACAACCTGTTCACATTCCTCCTCCAGCTACATCTCCTACAACTTCTCCAGAAATAGATCTTACTGACATCCCGTCTTCCCCACCTCAGGAATTTCAACAACCTTCTCCCTCTCAATCACAACAACCAACCCCACCTCAGTACCCCCATGATACACACATTTCATCACCACCTTCATCTCCTTTACCACACCATCTGGACAACAACCCATTCTTTACTCTAACTACATCCCCTCCTTATACTTCCTCTCTTCCAGATGTCCACATGCAAGATGCTATCCCTCCTACTCCACCATCAACTTCCATTCCTCCATCTGTTTCCACTTAACCACCTTCCATTCCACCATATGCAAATCTACCCTTGGAACCCTCCACCATTTCATCTCTTATTGCACTGCTTACTCCTCTCCTCAAAAATCTTATAGCAGAGGCCATTACACCTCTTGCTTCTTCTATTTCCTCCTTAGCTGCCCAAATCACTACCCTCTCTGCTGCCCCCTCTTCAGTAATGGGCCTGGCTTCAGTTACCACTGAAACCAGGCAGGGGGAGATACTTGATGAAGAAGCAGCAGTAGTAACAGCAGCAACAGCAGTGCCAGCAGCATCAACAGCAGTAACAGCAACAACAACAGTACAAGCATCATCAACAGTAGTAACAATAGTAACAGCAGTACCAACAACAGAATTAGCACCTGATACAGCAGTAACAGTAGCATCAGAAGAAGCATCATCAGATGCTGATGATGAATTCTTTGATTTGATTCATTTCATTAATACTGACATGGATGTGGATGAGACTACCACAGAAGAAATAACGATTGTTGGTGATTTATTATTAATCCCACAATAGATTTGTCAGATTTATTGAAGGTCTTTGATACAGCTTACTTCAATATACTTCCAGAAGACAACATTAAGCCATCAATGGCTATAGTACCATACACCTCACCAATAAGCCCCAAGGTTTCCAAGCAACTTAAGGCTACCTTTGTTGTTCCTGAAGCTCCAGCCACTCCATCTCCTCCAAGAGCTATTTCCCCCATAAGTTCATCTCCTTCTGCTCCAGTTTTTGTAATGGATGATTCCCCTATGCTTGATCTAGATGAACTGATCATGGCTGATATAGAGGAGGAAAATAAGACAGTTGCTGAAAGCACTATTATTAATAGCTCTCCAGCTCCTGCTCCAGCTCCAGTTGCAGCTCCTCCTCCAGCTCCCTCCCAGCCAGAGAAACCTGAAATATCTGCTGAGGCCTTAAAAGCATTAAATGCATTATATTATAACCCTCAGGACTCCACTGATGATGATGAGGATGCAGATGAGAACTCAGATGAGGAGCCCAAGAAAAAGAAAGTTTCCAAGAAGAGGAAAGCCCCTCCACCTCCTGCTCCAAAGCCCAACCCAGCAAATGAAACACCTTATTACGTACTCCAGAAGATTACTCCCTACAAGGGCATGCCAGCATGGATGTATCTATCTAAGAATGAACAAAAAGAAAGGAAAAGAAGTAGAAGATATTCTCTTCCCCACAAAAATTCAGGAAGGATCCTCCTCCACCTCCTCCTCTAGCTGCTGGTGCTTCAGGCACAATATCTCAAAGATCTACACAATTTCAAACATACCAAAGACAATAAAGTAGATCTTCATCTTCAGGAAGCAGCTATCAAATACATTACTCATCTGGCAAGCAGCACCAGCAACAACAACAACAACATCAACAAAAAAACAGCAACAACTCCCTGAACATCAAAAAGCTGAAAGCTCCAATAGACCTGCTTCCCCTGTACCTTTTGAAGATCCTGAAACAGCTACAACAACAAGGATGGCCAGGTTCCAGGAACTGGTTGGCCTTTCCATGATAAACAAAGCTAGAGTTGAAGGGAAGGATTCATCTGAATACACAACAATGTCCAAGTACAGGAAGGAAGAGCTGAACAGGTTTACTAAAGCTAATAGATTTTTCAATGTTGATGACTATATGAAACTGCATCCAGAAGTAGTAGTGCCCAGGGCTACATCTCTAAAAATCATAGGGGCTGCTGACATGACTATGACAAAGGTTCAAGCTGCAGATCCCAATAGGGAAATCATATTCACTCAGTTTGGAGAAAAAGGCAAAGAGGAGAAGCACAAGGAGAAAAATCAAAAGAGATGATATTTGAACTATCTTTAATATTTCTGAGTTAGTTTGAAAACTGCTTTTTATATTTTCTGATACAAAGCTTATTGTATATATATCTGTTGCATATACTAATTTTTCCTACCAGATATATGTTTTCTTGCTTTGTAAATTTTTATTTCATTATGAGTCTGTAATTAGTGACCTCACCCAAATAGGGGGAGATTGTTGGATGCCTAGTTTGATATGGGCTAGGTTCACTAAGTTAGGAGCATCTGACCCAACATGTATAGCCAAGGTCATGGTTGTGTCTTAGAGTATAGGCCATGTCCTTAGAGTTAACACTACATGGACCAGCCATCAATAGACTGCATAAAGACTCATGACTTAGAGAAATATCAAAGACTCAGAAAATGAGTTCAACGTTCGTCAAACTCAGGTCGACGAAAGCCGTGCTCACCTCGACAATCTCAGAGAAAATTCGCTGAGCTGAGCTCGACGAACTAGGGACTAAAATCGACGATTTATGGACACTACTTTAACATTTCAAGTCCAGAATTTCTCTGAACTCCACTCGACGAACTTGGTATTCAGGTCGACAATCTATGGGTATTCTACTTCAACATCTTATTCCAGAAACAAGTAAATATTATAAGTCCAAGATCAGACTCCAGTCGATGAATTCACCTTCTCAGCTCGACGAACTTATATCACATTCCTGGCAAGACTTATCTAGCAGTTAGAAGTTCTCAGGTCGACGAATCTAGTTCTCAGGTCGACGATTTCTGACAACTCCACTTCAACACTTCATTCCAGAGACATCTAGAATATTCTAAGTCATGAAACACTTTGTTGAACTCCAGTCGACGAACATAGATTATCAGCTCGACAAACTTTATGCATAGAATTGCCAAGGTTCTGGAGAAAGCAGTCGTCTATTCTTATGTCGACAATCTTGGATCTCAGCTCGATGAACAGCTATTATCAAATCGACGAACTTAACCTCTCTGCTCGACTAACTGTTGAATCAGCTCGACAAATTCTGTTCTCTGTTCGACGATTTCGGACTTAGTTATTTTCATCCATCTGTCCTTATTCTATTACAATAATTCCTGAGTAATTAATGTTGAAATATACTCTGAATACTATAGTTAGACGGGACATTGATTATGGTCTTCTTCAGGATTATTGTTTGTCATTGTTCAATGGGATAGTTGGGGAAATCATTCAATGCAAAATATTCTCCAGGCCGTCAGCAATGAATGCAGAAGAAATTCAAATTTCAAAAGGAAGATAATCTGGAAAATATAAAAGGGATTTTCTTACTTCTCTCAAGAGAACAGTCTGAGAAATAATACAAATAGAAAAGACAATACACTGGCTCTGCAACATAACATCAATCATACAGAATACAGTTACATAGAGAAACAAGCTCTAGACCAGAGACACCAGCAATTTTAAGAAGGAAGAAGAACAACCATTCAAAATCAATAGTCTTCCTCCCTCTTCTTTCAGGGATTCTTCAAATGACAACAACTATAATATCTGCCAAGAAGTTCCTAGAGCTCATCTGGTCAAGGCAACAGTTTGAAGGTCTATCACTCTACAGCAAAGCTCCAACTTCCTGAACCATTCTACATCTCAGGGGGAGCCTTTGCTAACATCTAATCCACAAAAGTCTTCTCAGTGGTACTTTGAGAAAGAGAAGACAAAATCAATCTCTCATCCCCCACTGTATAAAGGGTTCTTAACTCCCTTCAAAAGTTATCCCTGGTTGCAAGTCACCTGATCAAAAGACTTGAGGTTTGTTTTTTTGAGCACCTAATCAAAAGCTCATTAGTGTCAGGCACTTGATCAAAAATCTGAGTGGATTCCTACCAGGGTGGTAGAAGATTGGATGTACCCAGTTTGGGGAACCACTATAAATTTCTTGTGTTGTTTGGTTGCTCATTTCTTTTTTTTGCTGTGGTTGTGCTAGTTAGGATAACTGTGTTTGTGTCTGTTTAGTTTATTTTCTGCAGCACTTGTGGTATATTCACTTAACTTAGGATAGTTTAATTCATAAGTTTTATTTGTAGCAAAAAGTTTTAAAAATCTAAAGATACTCTATTCACCCCCCCCCCCCCCCCTCTAGAGTATTCCAGATCTAACCCCTCACTTTCAGGCTAATTCTGGATTTCGGGATGAAAACTCTTAAAGGAGGGGAGAATTGTAATGCCCCAGAAATCTTGAAAATGGGAAGGAGTTTGTTTCAGGAAGTTACCACCAGGCGGGTTTGTTAACGTCAGCGGTATCCAAATGAATAAATTCAACCTTCATTTCAGGTAGGTACCGCTCGACGGTAGAAAAGTAACGCGCGGCGATAGCACTCGACGCACTCGACTAAGCATTGAGAACCTGACGTGGGGCAGTAGTGATCTATCGCATGACGCTAGTTGGCCACATGTCAGTAAGGCTGATACGGTTTTGAGTAGCAGAGAAATGTCGATTGGGATAAGAGGCCACCGCTTATGATATTGAGCGGCGGAAGCAGATACCGCGCTATGGTAGCTTCCTGATAAAGGCTATGGATAAGATTATTTTCTCATTCACTCTCTCTCTCTCTCTCTCTCTCTCTTTCTCTTTTGATTCTGGAGGAAGGAGAACAAAAAAGCCAGGAAACAAGAGCAAGGGTGTTCTATCCCTATGTAGGAGACATTCGTGTGATCAAATTTGCGAGTGGAAGCCAGATCCGCAAAAAAGAAGCTATAGTGATCAGTTCGATCTAGAAAAAGGGCAAGCGAATGGCTCCTAAGCGATCAATGAGGGTAATGACTTACTCCTTGGACAAGTGAAGTCCACAATTTAAATACATACAAGGAACCCCTCTCCAAAAGGTGAAGAAAAGGGTGGTTTCCAGCGAGTAGATCGTTGTGATCCCCGGAAGAAATTGAATATAGAATCCAGAATTAAAGTACGAAATAGGCATGCTATGTGAAGCCCATCTAGACAGGTTGGTCTGGATTGGTGATGAATTGTTTTTCTTGTCGGATATGACTCTGTGGATAAATGTGTCGATAAATGTGTAAAATTCGGAGTCATTGGGTGTGCAGGATGCTGTAGTGATAGTACTGGAGATGATCTCGAGTAAAATACCCAAAAATGGGGATGAAACGACTTCTGTCCCCTACCGCGTGGCAGTAGTGCTACCACTAGAGATAGCTCCTAGTGAGCTATGTTTGTGAGGCCTGTCTCTTGGAGACCTGTGGGCCACTGTTTGAAGCTGTTGAGACATGTGTGTGCATCTCTTAGGCCGTGAGAGCCATTGATTGTATCATTATGAGCTCAAGTCCTGGGGACAATGTGGGCAACAATTGAAGCTGAGAGCCCGAAGAGCCCAACTATTGAGGCCATGAGATCCATTGTTTATGTTGATTGTGAGCTCAGGTCCTGAGGATAATGTGGGGGGCAATTGAAGTTGTTGAGCCTAAAGTGCCCAACTAAAAAGGCCTAAGAGCTGAACGGGCAAGGGGAGGCTGACCCATGTCTTGTCATGGGACTTGATTTCTTTGGCTTTCATCAATGACATGGCGATTTGAGCAAAAGGATTAGGCTAAACTGTACCTTCGTTATGTCTTTCATCGTTGGCATAATGAGTGTCTTAGGCCCCTGGCCGGAAAGACTAGAATGCTTAAGTGAACCATCAAGTCTGGGACTGTGGATGGTGGTGGGATCCGGAGAATTCGGGTATACCAAGAATGTGTCCTGAGTGTAGGGGGAGTTTGCCTGATCGAGCCTACTTACGTGGTGTATGGAGCTTAAATGCACATATTTGTTGCCAAAAGATATATGTTGTTACTTGCGAGGAAGGAGAATCGCCGTCCCGAGTAAGGTGTGAGGTCGTTATAATTTGGTCAGCGAATGCTGACTGTTGCTCTTTTTTCCACATTTTGGTGGGTTGTGCTATGCAGGTGCAGGATAGTCAAGTGGAATGTAGCGGGCTGATGTCCCATATGCTGCAATTGGCTGGCCCTTGAAGGCCCAAAGGTGAACGTTTATTGTTTTCATGTGTGGTCGGTCTGCGTGCCAATGTAAGAAGACACATTTTGTAAAGGAAACAGTTGTAATTCCTTAAGGCCAAAACATGTTTCTATGTGTATAGTGGACATTCCTGGTATATGGGTTCTAAATCAATAAACTGCTTCCGTTAGAATACACTCTGAGTTAGGATGTATATAAGATGGTATGGTTTCCATGAGTAACTCCGCTGACTATACGGAATATGAATAACATAATGCAGGTACAGTTTAGCCTAATCTCCTTGCTCAAATCGCCATGTCATTGACGAAATCTGAAGCAATCAACACCCATGACAAGATGCGGATCAGCCTCCCCTTTCCCGTTCGGCCCTTTGGCCTTTTTATTTGGGCACTTTAGGCTCAAAAGCTTCAATTGCCGCCCACATTGTCCCCAGGACGTGAGTTCACAATCAACATAAAAAATGGCTCTCGTGGCCTCAATAGCTGCTCTCTTTGGGCTCTCAGCTTCACTTGACGCCCACATTGTCCCCATGACCTGAGCTCACAAGGATCCCATCAACGCCTCTCACGACCATAATAGCTAGGCACACGAGGCTCAACAACTTCAAACAATATCCCCCAAGTCTCCAAGAGACAGGCCTAACAAACATAGCTCAATAGGTGTTATCGCTGGCAGTAGCACTACCGCCGCGCTGTAGTCAACAGAAGTCATTTCTTCCCCATTTTGGGGTATTATCCTAGAGATCATATCTGAAAGTGAGTGGTTAGATCTGGAATACTCTAGCGGGGGGGGGGGGGGGGGGGTGAATAGAGTATTCAGGGTTTTTATAAAATTTTCAAACTACTTCAATATAGTCCTAGTGCTGTAGGAATAAAATTAAAGCACAAACACAGTTATCCTAACTATCACAGTGACAACAAGAAATAAAAGAAAAGAGCAACCAGATATTAAAAGAAATTTATAGTGGTTCCCCAACCTGGGTACATCGACTCTTCTACCACCCTGGTAGGAATCCACTCAGATTTTTGATTAGGTGCCTGACACCAATGAGATTTTGATCAGGTGCTCAAAAACCAAACCTCAAGTCTTTTGGTCAGGTGACTTGCAGCAAGGAATAACTTTTGAAGGGAGTTAAGTACCATTTTTACAGTGGGGGTGAGATATTGATTTTGTCTTCTTTTTCTCAATGTAAAATTGAGAAGAATTTTATGGATTTGATGTTGGCAAAGAGCTCCCCCTGAGATGTTGAATGGTTCAGGTAGATGGAGCTTTGCTTCAGGGTGATAGGCCTTCAGTCTTTCAGCTTTGAGCAAACAAAGTACAGGAACTTCTTGATAGATAGAGGATTTGTTGTCCGTTGAAGTGTCCTAGTGTATAGAAGAAAGAAGGCTCTTGATTTTGATTTGATGTTCTTCTTCTTCAGATTGCTGATATTCTTTTATTCTTGATCTTATATTTCTGTATCAGCTTTCTATCTCTTTTTATTTTAGAGTGTTGTCGAGAGAGAGAGAGAGCAGTTGAAGATTCTTGATTACTGATTCACAAAAACTTACTGACTGTCTCTGTGTGTCTGTTTCTAAGGAAGGAGAGATGGAAAATCTCTTTTTGTATATTCCATATTATCTTCCTTTCGAAATTTGAAATTCTTCTGCATTCAATGCTGACAGCCTGGAGAATGTTTTGCATTGATTGAGTTTCCCCAACTGACCCATGGAAAAATGGTAAGCAATAATCCTGATGAAGACCGTAATTAATGCTCCGTCTCACGGTAATATTCAGAGAATATTTTAGCACTAATTACTCAGGAATTATTACAGTAGGAAAGGGACTGAAGTATGGAAATAACCAAGTCTGGATTCGTCGAACAGAGAACAAAAATCGTTGAGCTAACTCTACAGTTTGTCGAGCAAATGAGTTGTGTTTGTCGACCAGATGGCTTCTGTTCGTCGAGCTGAGTTCCAAAATCATCGAGCTGAGAAGAGATAACTTCATTCTCTTGAACCTTGCCTTTTCATCGAGCTGAGAATTTAACTTCGTCGACCAGAGTTCAGTGAAGTGTTTTTGGACTTAGATATTTCGGAATGAAATGCTGAAGTAGAGTATCAAGAAATCGTCGACCTTAGAACTGGGTTCGTCGAACTGAGAACTTGTTTCGTTGGAATGTATCGACACAAGTCCTATGTGTCGACACAATTGCTTCTTGTCTCGACATAGTTATTTCTTTGACATAAATTTGGAGTATGTCGACACAGGTCCTGTGTGTCGACACAATTATTGTCGACAGATGTTCTGTGTATCGACACAAGTCCTGTGTATCGACACAATCTGGCTTCTAGTGTCGACACAGTTGGTGTCGACAGATGTTCTGTATGTCGACACAAGTCCTGTGTGTCGACACAATCTTGATTTTGGTGTCGACACAGTTGATGTCGATAGATGTTCTGTGTGTCAACACAAGTCCTGAGTGTCGTCACAATCTGGCTTCTGGTGTCGACACAATCTTTCCCAAGTGTCGACACAATTGCTTGATTCTCTGGCAGTCTGTTGAAGGTTGGTCCATATGATGTTGATTCTAAGTACTTGGCCTAGACTCTAGAACACAACATTGACCCTGGCTATACATGATGGGTCATATGATCCTAACTTAGTGAACCTAGCCCAAATCAAACTAGGGATCCAACAATCTCCCCCTATTTGGGTAAGTTCACTAACTACAGACTCATAATAAAATCAAAAAAATTACAAAGCATGAAAACATATATCTGGCAGGAAAAATAAACACATTCAACAGATATATATATATACAGTAATCTTTGTATCAAGAAATTAATAAGTTGTTTCAAAACAACATAAACTTATCAGTTCAGTTTTCACTTTCTCTTCTTCTTCTCCTTGTGCTTATCCTCTTTAGCTCTTTCACCAGGCTTAGTAAATATAATTTCCCTGTTGGGATCAGCAGCTTTCACCTTTGTCATTGTCATATCAACAACCCCTATGATTTTTAGAGATGTAGCCCTTGGGACCACAGCTTCTGGGTGCAGTTTCATGTAGTCATCAACATTGAAAAATTTATTAGCTTTTTCAAACCTGTTCACCTCTTCCTTCCTATATTTTGACATGGTAGTATACTCTGATGGATCCTTCCCTTCAGCTCTGGCTTTGTTGATCATAGAAAGGCTAAAAACCTCTTGGAACCTGGCCATTCTAACTGTTGTTGTTTCAGGATCTTCATATGGTACAGGTGGGGAAGCAAGTCTGTTGGAGCTTTCAGCTTTGTGATGTTCTGGGAATTGTTAATATAGATGTTGTTTATGTTAATATTGTTGAGGTTGGTGCTGCTTGCCTGGAGAGTAGTATCTCTGCTGGCTTCTTCCTGGGGATGAGGACCTACCCTGATGCCTTTTATAAGTTTGAAACTGAGTAGTCCTTTGAGATGTTGTGCCTGAAGCACCAGCAGCTAGAGAGGAGGAGGAGGAGGAGGGTCCTTCCTGAATCTTTGTGTAGGAGGAGGTGAATACCTTCTGCTTATCTTTCTTTCTTTTTTTCATTTTTAGATTGCCACATCCAAGAAGGCATACCCTTATAAGGAGTTATTTTATGAAGGATATAGTAAGGGGTGTCATTTGCTGGATTGGGCTTTGGAACAGGAGGTGGAGGTGCTTTCCTCTTTTTATAAATTTTCTTTTTCTTAGGTTCCTCATCTGAGTCTTCATCTTCATCATCATCATCAGTGGACTCTTGAGGATTATCATATAGAGCATTTAAGGCTCTTAGGGCTTCAGCATAAATAAGGGGTTTCTCAGCTTGAGAGGGAGCTGGAGGTGGAACTTCAACTGGAGCTGGAGAACTATCTATGACAGTACTTTCAGTAACTGCCTTATTTTCTTCGTCAATATCAGCCATGATCAAAGCATCAAGATCAGGCATAGGAGAATGATCCATAACAAAAATATGAGCAAGAGGTGATGAGATAATGGGGGAAGTAACTCTGGGTGGAGATGGGATGGCTGGAACCTCTGTTGTGGAAAAACTGGCTTTTAGTTGCTTGGAAACTGTGGGGCTTATAGGAGCGGAATAAGGAATTATAGCCAAAGATGGCTTAGTACTGTCAGCTGGAGGAAAGCTCAAGTAAGCTGTATCAAAAAATTTTAACAAGCATGACAAATCAACCGTGGGATTAATGATATAATCACCACCAGTACTGATTTCCTCTATTACTGACTCATCTATGTCCATGTCAGTTTCAATAAAATGAATTAAATCAAACAAATCTTCATCATCTGGTGCTGCTGCTACTATTTCTGCTGGAACTGCTGCTACTGCTGGAACTGCTGCAGCTTCTTCATCAAGTATCTCCCCCTGCCTGGTTTCAGTGCAAACTGGAGCTAGGCCCCTAACTGAAGAGGGGGTAGTAGAGAGGGTAGAGATTTGGGCAGTAAGAGATGATATAGAAGTAGCAAGAGGTGAAATAGCCTCTGCTATGATGGTTTTTAGGATGGGAGTAATGAGGGTAATGAGAGAGGAGATGGTGGAGGGGTCCAATGATGGAGTTGCAGATGGTGTGTCAGAAGGTGTTTGAGTGGAAACAGATGTAGGGATGGTAGTACTTGGAGGGGTTGGAGGAGGAGCATCTTGTATTTGGTCATCTTGTGGGGAAGGAGAAATGAGGGGGATAAAAAGTTTAAGGATGGTATGGAGGACAAATGTGGTGGAAGAGGAGATGAAGATGGTGTTGGAAGTGGTGATGGAGATGGTGTAGCATGGTGAGATTGAGTTGGTGTTCCATGTGGAGATTGAGGTGGGGTAGGAAGATGAGTATGAGGTGGAGATGTAAGGATGGGGGATGGTGGAGGTGCGGGAGTTTGAATGATTGTGTGGGCTGTGGAGAGAAGTTGTGTTTGAATTGCTGGAAGGGATGGGGGTGAAGGAATGATCTCTTCAGAAGGGTGGGGAGTGGATGTATCATCCCTTGTACTTTCAGAAGCTTTTGTGGAAGAGGGAGCCATGGAGGTCTTCGTGATGGTCCTCTCCCACTTGCCAAAAAGAGCACAAGTTATCCTCTTACTGGCATTAATGAATATGGTCGGGGAGACCAGGGATTCAACAACTTTCTCTTTCAAGAAGATCCCCAGGATCCTTCCAAAACTAACTTCCTTTTTATTATTCTTTTTCTTAATAAGATCAAAAATGATATGTGCCCAGTTCACCTCTTTCTTGTTCACCACTATACACATAACCAGAAATTGATGTCTGGTTATATAGTCCTGTGTAGTGTGCTTGCCCAGTAAGACTTTCCCAACTATATCTGCTAGAAATTTAAATTCCGCAGAGAGATGTTTCTTAATTAATTTGTTAGGTTTTTCTCCAGAGTAACCCATTAGACTTAGCATCTCATCATATGCTTGATTATCAATCTCTAATGCATCTTCTCCATTACTTATCCCAAAGATTTAAGTTAAAATGGCGGGAGAGAGAGAAATAGCATTACCCGCTACTGTTCCAGTCAGTGTGTTGTCATCTGTTGGAGAGGAAGTATATACTCATTCCCTGATTTCTAATCCAGATATTTTGATCCTTGTGGATAATAGAGTTTTTAACTTCTGTTCGTCAATAAGTTGCAGGATTTCCAGAAATACAGGGTCGGAATGTTGGAATAAACCGAAATCAACATCGAATCCGGTATCAAACTTCATTGCTGCAAGGGTTCCCGCTGGAATCGCCATTTGAGTACCTGCAAGAGAAAAACGACGATCAAGTGCAAAGGAATTGAAAGCGTGGGACGATGGTCAAAGAAATCCTAGATATAGGGTTTTCCAGAATATGAATCGACAAATTCCGTTCCATGAAAGTTAAAATATTCTTCGATCTAAAGTCGACGAAATAATTTAGAGTTAAACAATTCGTCGAGTTCAGTCTGAAGATTTGAAGACATTTCATCGAGCTCCGTTCGACTAAAGTTTTCTGAATCAGATTCGTCAATCTCCGGTCGACGAAAATTGGTTCATTCACAGAGAGTTTGTCAATCTTCGTTCGACGAATGTCTCAAGATCTTTTCCCAGATCGTCAAACTCCATTCGACGAACTGTGAAAAATTCATCGAGTGAAGACAGAAACTAAACTAGGTCTTCTCCTTTGATCATTCCAAGCTGATTTATAAAGAACAAGTGATTTCTCTCACCCAAAGGTTTGGTGAATATATCAGCTGTTTGTAAATCAGTGTAGATATAGACAATATTAACTTTGTTTTTGTCTACACATTCTCTAATGAAATGATGCCTAATATCTATATGCTTGGTCCTACTGTGATGAACTAGATTTTGTGTTATGGCTATAGAACTTGTGTTATCACAAAATAGAGTTGAATTATTTAAGTTGAGACCATAGTCCAGTAATTGATTCTGAATCCACAACATCTGTAAACAGCAACTGCCAGCTGCTATGTATTCTACTTCAGTAGTTGAAGTGGACACAGATGATTGTTTCTAACAGAACCAAGACACTAATCTCATCCCAAGGAACTGGCATGTTCCTGAGGTGCTTTTTCTGTCCACCCTGCATCCTGCAAAGTCAGCATCTGAATATCCAGTTAAATCAAATTATGACTCAGTAAGGATACCATAGGCTTAAACTAGGACAACTCTTTATATATCTCAAAATTCTTTTTAAGAAAATTAGGTGAGATTCTTTAGGTTTCACCTGTAACCTAGCACAAAGGCATGTGGCAAACATAATATCAGGTCTGCTTGCTGTAAGGTATAGTAGGGACCCAACAATGCCCCTATATAGTTTCTGATCCACAGGTTTCCCATATGCATCAAAGTCTATTACAGCATTTGTAGCCATGGGTGTTTTCTTTATTGAGGCATCAACCATCCCAAACTTTTTTATAAGCTCTTTAGCATATTTTTCTTGGGAGATGAAGATGCCATAAGGGAGCTGCTTCACTTGGAGACCAAGGAAGTAGGAGAGCTCACCCATGCTACTCATTTCAAATTTTGAATGCATGAGGTCAGAGAACCTCTTGCATAATTTCGAATCAGTAGACCCAAATATGATATCATCCACATATATTTGTACTAACAAGGTTTTATCCTTATGATGTCTAGTGAAAAGTGTTTTATCTATAATGCCTCTAATAAACTTATGCTCTATCAGAAAGCTAGCCAGAGTCTCATACCAAGCTCTTGGAGCTTGCTTTAGACCATAAAGAGCTTTATTCAATTTAAAAACATGATAAGGATGAGTTGAAGAGACAAAACCTGAAGGTTGCTCAACATAAACTTCTTCTTTCAGCACTCTATTCAAAAATGCACTCTTCATATCCATTTGATACACCTTGAATTTCTTGAAGGCATTATAGGCCAGAAAGATTCTGATGGCCTCTAACCTTGTAACTGGTGCAAAGGTCTAATCATAATATATCCCTTCTTCTTGTCTGTATTCTTGAGCAACAAGCCTACCCTTGTTCCTCACAATTGTACCTTGGGCATCCAGTTTATTTCTGTATACCCATTTGGTTCCAATGACTGTGTAGTCTTGGGGTCTTGGAACCAAATCCCAAACTCTACATCTCTCAAATTGATTTAGTTCCTCTTGCATAGCAATGATCCAGTGGGGATCCTGCTCAGCATCATGTATAGATTGAGGTTCAACCTGAGAGAGAAAATAGGCATGCATCAAATCTTGGTTGAGTTGATGCCTTGTCTGTACACAAGCTGATATGTCTCCAATCACTTGAGATCTAGGGTGATCCCTTAGTGTGATAAGATCATTTAGTGGAGTTGGTTCAGCAACAACATTTTGAATTAATTCCTCTTGTGGAATTGAGTTTGCTATTGGATGAGGTTCAGTCACTTCAGTTTCTTCTTCTTCACTTTCTTCTTCATCTTATGGAGAAGGATGTGTTGGAGCCTCGTGGGTGAGGCTTAGTCCATCCAAGATCTCACACAAGTGAGGCACCTGCAAAGGATTACTGGTAGAAACTTCTTTCTCCTTGCAAGACATGTTAGCTTCATCAAAAGTAACATGAATAGATTCTTCAATTTTTAAAGATGATTTATTGATTACCCTATAAGCTTTGCTTACTTATGAATATCCTAGAAAAATTCCCTCTTCCGTCTTAGCTTCAAACTTTCTAATGTATTTCTTGTTGTTATTATGTATATAACATATACAACCAAATAATTTAAAATTGTTGATTTTAGGTTTCTTCCCCTTAAGTAATTCATAGGGAGTCCTATTCTTTAGTTTATGTATCAAGCTCCTATTCAGGACATAGTTTGTTGTGCTTACAGCCTCTGCCCAAATGGTTAGTGGCATGTACGCATCTGCAAGTAATGTTCCTGCACCTTCAATTATGGTCCTATTTTTCCTTTCAGCTGCCCCATTTTGTTGGGTAGTTCTAGGAACTGAGAAGCAGTGCCTGATACCTTCCTTCTCACAGAACTCATGCATAAGAAGAGACACAAACTCTCTACCATGATCACTTCTAATCAATGCAACATGTGTAGAGTACTCAATCTGTATGGTCCTGAGAAAATATGTAAGAACTTTGAAGGTATCTGACTTAGATCTCAGAAAGGACACCCAAGTGAACCTTGAGAAGTCATCTACAATAACTAAAGTGTAGGATTTCCCTCCTAGGCTTTGCACAACAATGGGTCCAAAGAGATCCATGTGTAGCAAATATAAAATCCTAGGTGAATCACTTTTATTTACTGATTTAAAGATAGTTTTAGTTTGCTTGCCTAGTTGACAAGTCCTGCAAAGGCCTTCCTTCTTGTAGGGACCAGAAGGTAAGCCTCTTACAAGACTGTCTTTAGATAACCTAGCAATGTTTTTCGTGTTAACATGACCTAGCCTTTTGTGCCATAATTCATTCTGAGTATTAGCTATGTTGAGTAGGCAGATATCTGAATTGACAGAATAGAAATTAACTAAGTAGATGTTGCCTTGTCTATTTATAATTAAAATAATTTATTTTTCTTTATTAGAGATATTGCAGGAGGTTGAGTTAAAGTGTACCTGATAACCTTCATTATATAATTAACTTATGGAGATGAGGTTATGTTTGAGTCCTCTGACATATGTCACTTACTTGAAGGTGACAACTCCAATTTTCACTTCTTTATATCCTTCTGACTGGCCACACTTTGAATTACCAAAGATTACCTTTGGCCCCAGCTTGGACTTATAGTTGATTAGGTTGTCCTTACTGCAAGTCATGTGTTTGGAGCATCCACTGTCCAGGTACCAGGTTTGATTAATTACTAGACAACCCTTTTCCTATAGTAAAAACAGTTAGTTGTTCTTAACCTAGGTTACCTTGGGTCCTTTATATTGCTGGTACGAAAAACTAGATATTACAGAAAACTCTAGTTGAGTTTTGTATCCTAGTGGGTGATATCTTCTAGGTGGAATTGTCCAGTCAACTAATGGATTAAATGGTTTATTAGATTGATTAGAGTTGTTGTTGTACTTATAATTTTTATTAAGTCTTTCTGGGTTCGACGAAATATTATGAGTTCGTCGACCAGAGTTCGACGAATTGGGATGAGATCGTCGATCTCTGCCCAGAGAATGAACATAATCATTTTCTGTGCCCCACATTCGTCGATCTCTGCTCGATGAACCATACAAAGTTCGTCGATCACAGTTAGACGAATAATTATAGTTAAAGTTTGCGTTCAGAGTTCGTCGATTAGAGTTCGACGAATTGTTTATGTTTCGTCGATCTGAGTTCGGCGAAATTTGCTGAACTTTGTTTTTACCTACGGTTTTCTGGTTTTTGTTATTTTGACCTGTTGATTTGGGAATTCCTTCTATGGTTTGTTTTTAGTTTATTATTTTTTTCCTTTAGCAGAAACAAACTTGATAGGGGTTGAGAAAATATTTTTCTTGAGAATGGGGGGCAAACTTGATGAAGCGCCCAAGCCCATCTTGCCATTCAGTCTGGCATTTACAGTGCTTGTGATGTCCATCAGCTTGAGGCTTCTCCCATTGAGAGATTCCTCAAGTTGTTTAGCCTCACATATTTCAGTTTTTAAAGAGTTAATCTGTTGATTTGCTAGATTTAATTCTTCCTTTAACGTAGTGTTTTCAGATGTCAGTATCTCTTGACTAGCTAGTTTTTTCCTAAGTGTTTTAATTTCTTTTTCTGAATTTATTAGATCTATGCACATGATTTTAAATTCAGATTTGAATGATTCAGAATTATAGTCAAATGAAGAAAATACCTGGTCAGCGTCAGATTCTGAAGCTTCTTCATTGTCAGACCCTTCTTCATCTGATTGGCTCCTGGAAGCATCAATGGCCATAACGCAAACTTCCTTGGACCCTATTTCTTCTTCTTCTTCACTGGAGCTAGCAGATGTTGATTCATCTTCAGTTTTACTCTAGGATTCAGCTACAAATCCTTTCTCCTTCTTCTTGTATCTGCTGGAGGAAGGTCTTGAGCTGTGTTGTCTTCTGGTATCCTTCTTTCTTCTCTTATCCTTCTTTTGATTTTCTGGATAGTCTGAGATGAAGTGTCCAGGTTTCCTGCAACCAAAGCAAACCACTTCTTTAGTGGGGGTTTTATCATACATTGGCTTGTCATCCATCCTGGATGACTTTCTTTTGAAGTCTTTCCTTGACAGCTTGTAAAATCTTTTAGCAAGTAGACCCATCAAGTTTCATTTATTGTTGGAGTCTCTGTCTCCTTAGCAGCTTTGAATGCAATGTTGTGCTCCTTTCTTGCTGGTGGAGGTGTTCTTTGCTCAGCTACCTCTCTGGATTTGATGAGCTGTTCATAGGACTTCAGCTTTCCTAATAGAGATTTAGTGGAAATCTCATTCAGGCTCCTGGCCTCCTTGATTGGCCAGATCCTTGAATCCCATGTGCTTGGGAAGCACATAAGGATTTTATCATTCACCTCTGTGAGGGTGATGTCCTTGTCCAAGGTTTTCAACTCATTGATGATTGAGCTCAACCTATTGTACATCTCTGCAACTGATTCAGCTTCTTCTTTCTTGAAGTTCTTATATTTTGATATGAGATTGACCTTCTATCTTTTCTTTCATCAGCAGCCCCAGCCATCATTTGGTTGAGGGAATCCCAAATGGCTTTGGCTGATGTGCATTCAGGCAATTTTTGAAAGATGACATCTGACATTGTTTGTGCCAGAATATTCATTGCCTTGGCATCAATAATTTTTGCCTTCTTCTAGGCCTCAGTCCACTCAGGTGGTGGAATTGCATTATTGCTGGATGTTGTTATAGAGGTGGAGGCAGATGGTTGAGGAGGACCTGTCACAATGGAATTAAAAATATCCTCATCAATAGAATTCATATATAACTTGATTCTTGCCTTCCAGATGGCAAACCTATTTAGGTTGCAAACTGGAGGTCTGGTGCTTACATAGTCTTTGTTCTGTGCCATGCTGTGTGTGAATATCTAATAGAAATAAAAAGCCAGATCTATCTTAGGATCTTTGGTTCAAGGGTTAGCTTGTACAACCAAGGGAATCCTGCTTTGATACCAATTGAAAGTAAGGGGTTAGATCTGGAATACTCTAGAGGGGAGGGGGGTGAATAGAGTATTCAGGGTTTTTATAAAATTTTCCAACTACTTCAATATATTCCTAGTGTTGTAGGAATAAAATTAAAGCACAAACACAGTTATCCTAACTATCATAGCCACAACAAGAAACAAAAGAAAAGAGAAACCAGACAACACAAGAAATTTATAGTAGTTCCCCAACCTGGGTACATCCACTCTTCTACCACCCTGGTAGGAATCCACTCATATTTTTGATCAGGTGCCTGACACCAATGAGCTTTTGATCAGGTTCTCAAAAACCAAATCTCAAGTCTTTTGGTCAGGTGACTTACAACCAGGAATAACTTTTGAAGGGAGTTAAGAACCCTTTTTACAGTGGGGGTGAGAGATTGATTTTGTCTTCTCTTTCTCAATGTACAACTAAGAAGACATTTATGGATTTGATGTTAGCAAAGGGCTCCCCCTGAGATGTTGAATGGTTCAGGTAGATGGAGCTTTGCTTCAGGGTGATAGGCCTTCAGTCTTTCAGTTTTGACCAGATAAAGTACAAGAACTTCTTGACAGATAGAGGATTTGTTGTCCTTTGAAGTGTCCTGGAGTATAGAAGAAAGAAGACTCTTAATTTTGATTTGATGTTCTTCTTCTTCAGATTGCTGATATTCTTCTTGTCTACATCTTGTATTTTTGTATCAGCTTTCTATCTCTTTTTGTTTCAGAGTGTTTTCGAGAGAGAGAGCAGCCGAAGATTCTTGATTCCTGATTCACAAAAACTGACTGACTGTCTCTGTGTGTCTGTTTCTAAGGAAGGAGAGATGGAAAATCCCTTTTTGTATATTCTATATTATCTTCCTTTTTAAATTTGAAATTCTTTTGCATTTAATGCTGACGGCCTGGATAATGTTTTGCATTGATTGAGTTTCCCCAACTATCCCATGGAAAAATGGTAAGCAATAGTCCTGATGAAGACCATAATTAATGATCCGTCTAACGGTAATATTCAGAGATTATTTTAGCATTAATTACTCAGGAATTATTATAGTAGGAAAGGGACAGAAGGATGGAAATAACAAAGTCTGGATTCGTCGAACAGAGAACAGAAATTGTTGAGCTGAGTCTATAGTTCGTCGAGCTGAGGAGTTGTGTTCGTCGACCAGATGGCTTCTGTTCGTCGAGTTGAGTTCCTAAATCGTCGAGCTAATAACAGATAACTGCATTCTCTAGAACATGGCCTTTTCATCGAGCTGAGATTTTGACTTCGTCGACCAGAGTTCAGTGAAGTGTTTTTGGACTTAGATATTTCTGGAATGAAATGCTGAAGTAGAGTATCCATAAATCGTCGACCTGAGCACAGGGTTCGTCGAAGTGAGAACTTATTTTATTGGAATGTGTCGACACAAGTCCTGTGTGTCGACACAATTACTTCTTGTCTCGACATAGTTGTTGCTTTGACAGAAATCTGGAGTGTGTAGACACAGGTCCTGTGTGTCAACACAATTGCTGTCGATATATGTTCTGTGTGTCGACATAACTCCTGTGTGTCGACACAATCTGGCTTCTGGTGTCGACACAGTTGGTGTCGACAGATGTTCTGTGTGTCGTCACAAGAACTGTGTGTCGACACAATCTTGCTTATGGTGTCGACACAGTTGATGTCGACAGATGTTCTGTGTGTCGACACAAGTCCTGAGTGTTGACACAATCTGGCTTCTAGTGTCGACATAGCCTTTCCCAAGTTTCGAAACAATTGCTTGAGTCTTTTGCAGTCTGTTGAAGGTTGGTCCTTGTGATGTTAATTCTAAGAACTTGGCCTAGACTCTAGGACACAACCATGACCTAGCTATACATGATGGGTCATATGATCCTAACTTAGTGATCCTAGCCCAAATCAAACTAGGGATCCAATAATATCCATTACTATCACTGCAGTATCCTGCACACCCCATGGCCTCAGATATTTCACGTTTATCTACACGTTGTGGATATTCCTGCTGTTAGAAGAGTTACTGTTGGAGCTTTCTTTAGAAACTGTATCAACCTTCTTATTCTGTATCTGAGCACTCTGCTATTGGTGATTGATCAACCCCCTGTCCCATCTGTCAAACATCTTAATGTTCATCCTTCTCATATGAAGGATCGTAGCAGCAAGCCTCAGATTCATAATTTTAGGAGTAGAGTTCAGCAGGAACAGAGATAGGATTCTACCAAAATTTGGTTTAAGTAAACATACAATTATTCTATCAAAAATGACCTTACCCTAGTTGGTTTTCTAGGTAAGGATTACCTTTGACATTAATTCAGACATTTTTTTTGAAAATCTTATCATGTGATCCAGTTTTGCAAATCAGTGCCTTTCCTATGATGTCTGCCAATAATTTTCCTCTTAAGTTCATCTCTTTTCTGATGACAGAACCACTAGTGCGTTTGGACAGGCCACACCTTTTCAAGGCAGACTTTACATAATCTTGGAATGGTTCATCTTCTTCCTCAGTTTCATTGAGCTTAGGGAGCTTCAATACATTGCAAATTTTTCAAACATTGACTTTAAATTTATCTATTGATGGAAGTTTTAATCTTATTGGAGGAGGAGTTCATATTGGTATTAACATACAGTTCCAATACATCTCTCTTCCAGATGGCGCATGGATTTAACAACACAAATTCTAGTTCTGCGACTATTAGAAGATGAATAACAGATATGATTTCTTCAGGAGCATCACGAAATCCATTTTGTATGACTTCACTGCCCTCGAGCAGGAAGTCAATACTCTTGGGAGCTATTGGACTTGAGAGAGTGATCGAGGAGGAAAAGTCAAAGCACGATGTCTAGGGTACGGGATAGAGTGATTTGAAAGGGCAATAAAATGATAAAGTTTATTCTAGGCACAATTTTTATTTATACCCTACCCTATTCAAGAAGGTAGAGAGGCACATACCTTGTCGTGATTTACACTTTTGATGGATGGCTGTGATTAAATCTGATAAACTTGACACTTGTTCAACCCATCAGAGTATATACGTCGAGTGCACTCGACACACTCAATTTCTGGTGTTGATTCAATGCTATAAATGCCCGGTGTTAACTCGATGCTCTCAACGCCTGGTTAGTTAATCTTTTACTCCCTTATGCTCTCCTGCAAAAGGTTAGACACCAAATGCACACATATTTTAAAGAAATGTTTTACAAGGATCAAGCTACTTCAAGTTCAACATTCCCAATTCAAACTTGAAACTGTTGAACTTTGCTTCATCAAGAGGCTTAGTAAAGATGTCAGCCACTTGTTTGTCAGTGAGGAAAAACTCAAGGCTGATATCTTCTTTCTCAACACGCTCTCTTATAAAGTGATATCTACTTTCAATGTGCTTAGTTCGGCTGTGTGATGCAAGATTTTTAGCTATTGAAATAGCACTTATGGAATCATAGAACATAGGAGTTTTACTTGGCTGGATGTTGTAATCTTGAAGTTGATGTTGTATCCATAGGATCTATGCATAGCAACTCGATCCCTTCTGAAATGTATTCAAATTTAGCTGTGGAGATAGCTACACTGGTTTGCTTTTTGTTGTTCCAGCATACCAGCCTTCTCCCTAGAAATTGGTAGGTACCAGAAATACTTTTGCTATCTTCTTTGTAACCTGCAAAATCTGCATCTGAGTAACCTGTTAGTTCAAAGTCATTATTCTTAGGGTACCAAACACCAAGATCAGGTGTGCCCTTGAGATATGTAACGCCCCTATTTTTACTAAGTATAGCTCTCTAAGAGCTACCACCTGACGTTAGTACTAGCGCCGACAGTAGCATAGCCGATTTAATTATCATGGTTCTCTATGTGCGGCAGCAGTGATCTTTCATCGTAAGCATCGTAATGACACGACGGATTGTTGGAACCCTTGTTTGGATTTGTGCTAGGTCCACTCTTAAGATGTTTTGACCCCGATGTATAGCCTGGGTCTTTGTCTAGTCTTAATTAGATCCTTTTAGGTCAGTATTTTCCAGACCAGCATTATAGTGGACTCAGACTTAGACTCAGAAAAATTTATGGATTATCTGCATCTGTTTGACTATAGTCGATCTCCCATCGATGATCTCAGAGTTCTCTACTATGAACTGAGCTCGACGATCTACGAGCTCAGGTCGATGATCTTGTGCTTCTCAGCAGTTATCTCAAATCTACGATAGTTGTTCACAGGTTGACGATCTCTTAACCCAATTCAACGATCTCTGAACTAAGCTCTATGATTTTATGCTGCCTCTAGTTATCAGTTCTCTCAGATCGGTCAAAAGTATTTATTTTGGTTATGATAAATTATTTTAAGGCAAATATATTCTGATAATTAATGCTGACATTCTCAAGGCTGATAGCCGTATTTCATGAAGCATTAATTATGGTATTCACAGAATATTCTGTAAAGACAGTTATGGAAGTGCATTTATGATTGCCAGCCAATCTAGTCGTTTGGGCTCCTAAATTCTTGTAGAGAATTAAGTACTGTCTTGGGAATTCAAATTCAGGCCGTTGGTCATTCTGATCAAAAACAGAGAACTCAAAAAGAAAGAGACAATAAGAATTACAGAGACAGTCAGTTAGGAAACAATCTTTTTGCTCTCAAGATCTCTTGCTTTTGCTGAAACAAGGAAAAAGAAGAACTTGTTCAACACCAAATTCTCTCTAGTCTTCTTCTTTCTTCAGGCTTTAGAAATCTACAGAGAGCTCAAATCAACATCAATCTGAATACCTACACCCTGGACAAAGCTTCCATCTTCCTGAATCTACTCTATATCTCAGGGGGAGCTTTGGCATCATCAAAAATCCACATAGTCTTCTCATTGTGTTTGAGAAAGAGAAGACTGTCATCTACTTTTCTTTATCCTCTCTTGTACAGGGTTATTACTCCCTTCAAAAGTAAACTCCTTGGTGATAGGGCACCTGATCAAAAGACTGAAGGGTTTCTAGATCTACCTGAAGAAGATCTTGTTGTGATAGGGCACCTGATAAAAAACCTAAGTGGATTCCTACCAGGGTGGTAGAAGATGGATGTACCCAGATTTGGGGACCCACTATAAAATTTCTTGTGTCATCTGGTTGCCTTGTGTTTTCTTTTTATATTGTGTTGTGATAGTTTCTTGTGCATTGACCTCTTCAATATAAGTTTCAATATTTTAATTCTGCAATAAATCTAAATAATTTTTTTTACACTCTATTCACCCCCCCCCCCCTCTAGAGTAAATTATATCTATCCCCCACTTTCAATTGGTATCAGAGGGTGTGTTTTTAAGGTTATACAGGCTAACAACTGAACCTAAGATCTCTGATAGATATCTGTTTACTCTATTATTTTTTCTTGATATACCATGACACAGTACAAGGATTTTGCAAGCATCAGACCTCCAGTTTGCAACTTGCAAAAGTTTGGAATCTAGAAGGCAAGAATCAGGCTTTATATGAATTCTATTAATGAAGATATTTTTGCTTCTATCTTAACAGGAGTACCTCCACCACCAGCTACTCCTGCAAGTAATTCCACAAACATTACTACAGTACCTCCTCCAGACTACAATGATGCATATAAGAAAGCAAAGATTGTTGATGCAAAAGCCATGAACATACTACACAAACAATGTCTGATGATATATTTCAGAAAGTAGCTGAATGTGAATCAGCTAAGGCCATCTGGGATTCCTTATACCAGATGGTTGCAGGATCAGCAGATGAAAGGAAGGACAGGAAAGCTTAACTCATCTCCCAGTATGAAAATTTTAAAAAGGAGGAAACTGAGCAAGTTTCTGAGATGTACAATAGACTCAGTATCATTGTTAATGAGCTAAAAACTCTTGACAAAGACATCTCAGTCAAGAAATAAATGACAAGATTCTCATGTGCTTCCCCAGCTCATGGGACTCTAGAATCTGGCCTATCAGAGAGACCAGAAACACACATGAGATGACTATAGAATCAGTCTTAGGAAAGCTGAAATCCTATGAACAGCTGCGGAAGACAAGAGAAGCTGAGTAACAAAAGATTGTCACACTAACTGGGAAGGAGCAGAATATAGCCTTTAAAGCTTCAGAAGAATCAGAAACTTCTCCATCAAATGAAGAGTTGATGAGTCTCTTTGCAAAGAGATTCTTCAAGATGGGGAGAAAATAATTCAGAAGGAAATCATCAAGGAGTGATGATAAACCAAGGTATGACAAAACCCCTTCTAAAGAGATTATCTGTTTTGGTTGCATGAAACTTGGACATATTCTTCCAGAATGTCCAGAAAATAAGCATAAGGAAAGGAGAAAGGAGAAAGACTCCAAGAAGCACTCCAGCAAACCATCCTCCTACAAGCACAAGAAGAAGGAGAGAGGGTTTGTTGCAGAAACATGGAGTGACACTGAAGAATCATCATCCTCCAGCTCTAGTGAAGATGAAGAAGAAGCAAAGGCCAAAGAAATGTTCTTAATGGCCATCAATGTTTCATGGCATGTCTCAGAAGAACAAGAATCTGAAGAATGCTCAGATTGTGATCAGGTATTGGAAGACTTTGACTTTACCTCTGATTATTTTAAAAATGACTTTAAATCTATGTGTAGTGATCTGATTAGATCTGAGAAGGAAATCAAACTTCTCAGAGATAAACAATTTAATTATGATAGCTTTGTATCAGAAAACATTAAATTGAAAAATGAAATAGACATGTAAAGTGAACAAGTCACTTTTCTGAAAGTTGAATTAAGTAAAGTAAAATAGCTAGAGGAATCACTGAATGGAAGAATCAAACAGCTAGTAGAAATTACCAGCACACTTAATGCTAGACTTAATAGAAGTAAGTTAGGATTAGGTGCATCATCCATTGAACCACCAATTATTCAGAAAAACCAACTTTCACAACCGATAAATTTATTTCAGATAAAGGTAAGAAGAATACAGAACAAATTAAAATAGTTAACAAAGTTTTAAAACAAGTTGAGATAAATAAAGAAAAATAAAAAGCTAAGTCTGAACAAAAATCATCGAACCAAGATCGACGATCTCAGCATTATGTGTCGAACGACGATCGACGATCTCAGAACCCAGAGCTTGAGCCTAAACACTCTGCAAACGGGGATCGACGATATCATTATGTATCGTCGAACAGAGATCGACGATCGTAGAACCCAGATAATAGCCACTCTTATTCTGAGAACCAAGATCGATGATATCAATGCAGGTCGTCGAACGCAGATCGAAGATCTCAACTATAATCGTCGAACTCAAAATAGTTTCATCAAAACTATAATCTCAATAGAAATTTCATTAAGAATTCTAACTCTAAACCTTTCAATCCCTTAACTAACTGGATATTCCCACCTAGGAGATTTCTTCCCTTAGGTTATAAAAGCCAACCTGAATACTCTTATATTTCATGTTTTAAATATGAAAAGAAGCCCGGACGCAAGGTTACCTGGGTCCAGAATATATAAGTTATTTTTCCTTGCAGATAAAGACCTATCCTACCATACAGGATAAGTGGTATCTGAATAGTGGGTGTTCCAAGCACATGACAGGAAACAAGGCCAATCTAAGTAACTATAAGGCAAAGCTAGGTCCAAAGGTTATATTTGGAGACTCAAGCTTTGGTCAGACAGAGGGTTATGGAGAATTTACACTTTGAGTTGTCACATTCAGGAAAGTGGAATATGTAAGTGGTCTGAAACATAACTTGATATCCATAGGTCAGCTATGTGATGCAGGTTATGAGGTATATTTTACTGAATCTAAATGCAATATTTCTTTAAACAGCAATACTGTGTTGTCAGGTATTAGGTTAGGCAATATTTATTTAGTTGATTTTAATTCTGCTTGTTCAGAAATCTGTTTGTTTAACCAGGTTAGAAAAAATAATACATTGTGGCATAAAAGGCTAGGACATGTAAATCTAGAAACATTGCTAGGTTATCTAGGGACAACCTTATTAGAGGATTGCCCTCTTGCCCCTACAAGAAGGAAAGCCTTTGCAAGGCTTGTCAAGAAGGTAAGCAAACTAAAAATAGTTTTTAAATCAGTTAATAAGAGTGATTCACCTAGGATTTTGTATCTGCTTCATTTGGACCTTTTTGGACCAATTGTTGTACAAAGCCAGGGAGGGAAGTTCTATACTTTAGTTATTGTAGATGACTTCTCTAGGTTCTCTTAGGTTTTCTTCTTGAGAAACAAGTCTGATAATTTTAAAGTTCTTACAGACTTTCTAAAATCCATAAAGACTGAGTACTCTACTCCAGTTGCATTGATCAGAAGTTATCATAGCACTGAGTTTGAATCTCTTCCTATGCAAGAATTCTGTGAGAAGGAAGGTATCAGGCACTACTTCTCTGCTCCCAGAACTTCTCAACAAAATGGGGTAGTTGAAAGGAAAAACAAAACACTCATTGAAACTGCAGGAACATTGCTTGCTGATGCTCACATGCCTCTATCCTATTGGGTAGAAGCTGTAAGCACATCAAATTATGTCCTGAATAGAAGTTCGATACACAAACATAAAGGCAAGACTCCCTATGAATTACTCAAAGTGAAGAAACCTAAAATAGACTACTTTATAATTTTTGGATGCATCAGTTATATACATAATAACAACAAATATTATCTTAGAAAGTTTGAAGCCAAAGCTACAATGGGAATCTTTCTAGGATATTCCCAAGTTAGCAAGGCATATAGGGTTCTCAATAAATCATCCTTGAAAATTAAAGAGTCTATACATGTTACATTTGATGAAGCTAATATGTTTTACAAGGAGAAGGAAGATTCTACCAGTGATCATTTGCAGGTACAAAGTCTATGTAAAAAGCTGGATGAATTAAATCTCACCTAGAAGGTGACATCTCATCCTTCACCACAAGAAAATGAAGACAGTGAAGAAGACACTATGGAAGCAACTGAACTTCCTCCAACAGCAAAAGTAATTCCATAAGAGGAATTCCCTCCAATTGTTGTTGCTGAACCAACTCCACCATCTAATTTTGTCACACTTAGGGATCACCCAAGATCCCAAGTAATTGGAGACATGTCAGCAGGTGTACAAGCAAGGCAACAACTCAACCATGATGTGATGCATGCCTATTTTCTCTCTCAAATTGAGCCTGAATCCATAACTGATGCTGAGCAAGATCCCCATTGGATCATTGCAATGCAAGAGGAACTAAATCAATTTGAAAGATGTAGAGTTTGGGACTTGGTTCCAAGGCCAAAAGGCTATCCAGTAATTGGAACTAAGTAGGTTTTCAGGAATAAGCTTGATGCCCAAGGTGTGATTGTGAGGAATAAGGCTAGGCTTGTTGCTCAAGGATATATGCAAGAAGAAGGAATTGACTATGATAGGAACTTTGCTCCAGTTGCCAGGCTAGAAGCTATAAGGATTTTTCTAGCCTATGCTGCATTCAAAAAGTTCACAGTGTATCAGATGGATGTCAAATGTGCATTCTTAAATGGAGAACTTAAAGAAGAAGTGTATGTTGAACAACCTCCAGGTTTTGTTTCTCCAACTCATCCCTCTTTTGTTTTCAAACTGCATAAGGCTCTCTATGGTTTAAAGCAAGCTCCAAGAGCTTGGTATGAGACCTTAGCCAGCTTTCTTTTAGGGCATGGTTTTTCTAGAGGCATGGTAGATAAAACCCTTTTTACAAAATTGCATCATGATAAAATTTTATTAGTACAAATATATGTAGATGATATTATATTTGGTTCTACTGATCCCAAATTGTGCAAGAGATTTTCTAATCTAATGCATTCCAAATTTGAGATGAGCAGCATGGGAGAGTTATCTTATTTCCTTGATCTCCAAGTGAAACAATCTCCTAATGGTATTTTCATTTCCAAATCTAAATATGATAATGAGCTTATTAAGAAGTTTGGGATGGCTGATGCATCTTCTATGAAGACTCTCATGGCTGCCAATACAGTTTTAGACGCTGATGAACATGAAAAACCTGTTGATCAGACTAGGTATTGGGCCATTGTTGGATCCCTACTATATCTAACAGCAAGCAGACCAGATATCGTGTTTGCTACATGTTTATGTGCTTGGTTCCAAGTGAACCCTAAAGAATCCCATCTTATTTTCATAAAAAGGATTTTGAGATATATAAAGTATTATCCTAATCTAGGACTCTGGTATCCAACAGAGTCAGCATTTGAGTTGACTGGATTTTCAGACGCTGACTATGCTGGATGTAGAGTGGACAGAAAGAGCACTTCAGTAACTTGCCAGTTCTTGGGTGATAGACTTGTGTCCTGGTTTTGCAAAAAGCAATCCTCTGTATCAACATCTACTGCTGAAGCTGAATATATGGCTGCTGCTAATTGCTGTTCACAGATTTTGTGGACACAAAACCAACTCTTAGATTATGGTTTCAATCTAAATAATTCAGCCATTTTCTGTGATAATACTAGTGCTATATATATAACACATAATCCAGTGCATCATTCTAAAATAAAGCATATAGATATAAGACATCATTTCATTAGAGATAATGTAGACAAAAGGAAAAATAATCTAGACTTTATCTCCACTGATTTTCAAAGAGCAGATATTTTCACCAAACCCCTTGATGAAAAGAAGCACCTGTTCTTCCTGAATCATCTTGGAATGATCAATGGGAAGGATTAATTTAATTTTTGTCTTCAGTTTTTGGATCTGTTCCTAAATCGTCGAACGGAGATCGACGATCTTCGAACAGCTCTTGAGCTAAATCGTCGACCTGAGTTTGACGATAGCACTGTGTGAAGACAAAAATCATCGACCAGAGATCGACGACTTTGCTTCAGTAAATTAATCGTCGAGCTATGCTCGACCATCAATTTCCGACTGAGATCAGAGACCAAAGATATTATTTGTGTATAAATTAATCTTTGACCTAAGATCGACGTTTTTTTTTATCGTCGGACAGAGATCGTCTTTTCATATTCCAAAAACCTATATGTAGATTTCTCTTCGATCTCTGTACCGCGCTTTCATATTCTATTTTCCCTTTTGCCCTTGATCTCTTCTCTCTTGAGTCTACAAATCTTCCATGGTGATTTCTGCAGCAGCTCTTTCAGCAATGAAGTTCGACACTGGTTTCGATGTCGACTTCAAATCGATCAGTCACTGTGATCCTGTTTTTCAAGAAATGTTACAGTTATATGATGATCAGGGTCTGAATAAGTTCATTTCTACAAGGATCAAACTATCTGTTGATGAGATCAAAGAATGGGTTTACTCTTCCTCAACAAATGACTCCTCAATGATCGGTTTCATTTCAGGACAGTAGGTGATTCTAAACCCTGCAATTCTTACCAAAATTTTTTGAGTTGAAAAATGGAATAGACGAGATGGAACAAGATAGTTCTGAGTATAGCAGGATGTTAATGGAGATGGGTCATGCTGAGGGCATCCCATCTAAGCTCATAAAGAAAAAATTATCTGTTGGTTTTAAGTCCTTGCTGATATTGTGGGTAAGGTACTGCTGGGTAAGCATTCAGCCCATGACAACATCAATAGGCAATAGTTTGCCGTTATGTCCACTCTAGTAATAAGAAATCCATAGATTGGCCCAGTTTGTTCTTTGATTTGATTAAGAGAAAGAACACTAAGAAGGAAGTCTTCTTAGGAAGTATTCTAGGAATCTTCCTTCAGAAGAAAGCTCCAGAGCTACTGGTTTCCACAACCATAGCTATCAATGCAAGCAAGAGGTTGGACTCCACTCTGTTTGGGAAGTGGGAGAGGACAATTCAAAAGCCCTCCAAGGCTGGAACTTCCTCCAATATATCTGAGGACACAAGGGCTGTAACAGCCACTCCTCACCCTAATGAAGATGTTCCTCCTCCTCCACCTCCAGCATCCCCCGTTACTGTTGTTCAAACTCCTCCTTCATCCCCAGTTATCCCTCCTTCCCCACCTACTCAGTCACCATTTACCCGTCACACTATTGATCCTCAAAACATCCACACCATATCCTTTCCAAATTTTGACCTACTCTCACCTCACTCATCTCCATCTCGTCAAAATGATTCACTCATCAACATTGCAGCCTCCCACCCCACTCTCCATTAAATTCTTCGAGAGACTCCCCTATTCAGGATGATATCATGACTGATTTCATTCCTCCTCCCTCTCATCATTCTATTTCAACTCAGACTCCAACTGAGTTTCTTCATGTTGATCCCTCTTTCCTATCTCATCTTCTGGAACTCCTCACTCCAACTCTTCAATCCTTGATCGCAGAGGCTATTTCACCTCTTGTTCAATCTATCTCCTCTCTTTCTGCCTCTCTATCTGCTTTCCTTTTTGCTTCCTCTGCCCCTTCTTCATCCACGGGCCTGATTCCAGTTCTTACTGAAACCAGGCAGGGGGAGATGTCCCATGAAGATGCAGCAGGTTCATCCTTAGCAGAACTTCCAGCTCAGTCTCCTCCAGCAGTACAGGAAGAAGAAGTTTTTCAGGAATTTTGTGTAGATATAGTTCCTTATTCACATTCGCTCATGTCAGATGAGGACACTGATGTGTCAATCCCTGACATTTCTAGTGGTTACTGCTTTATTCATCCCTCCATTGATTTACAATTTCTTTTGCATTCTTTCTCTGGGTTTAGATCAGTCTGGACTTCAGTTGAGATAAACTCTTCCATGTCCATGGTCAGTTATACCAGACCCATGAGTCCTTTAGTTGTGAAACAACTCTTGCAGATTCAGTCAGCTCCAGTTTGTACAGTTATTCATTCAGTTACAGTTTGTACAGATATTCCATCCCCTATGGTTGTTGAGCCTTTGCTTGTTACAGAAGATAAGGATGAGCTTGATGCTCTCTTAATTGCTAATGCACTGCTTGATTTAGTGGCTTCAGGAAATCTGGCCTTAGCCCTAGAGACTTGTTTAATAAATCTCTGTGAGCTTTGTGCTCCTCTAACTGAAGTATATTCTATGGATATTGATCAAGTCCCAAATCCCCTTGGACCTTCCTATTCCATAGATAATAGTCCTCTTCCCTCTCTGGATGATCTTATTATTCTTGACATTCAGGAAGAAGCTAAAGAAACAGCTGCTAAAAAGACTTATGATAAACAGCTGAAGGAAATAAATGACCTATATGACAATCCTCCTGATTCATCTGATGATGATGAGGAGGATGATGATGAGGATGATGATTCAGAGGATGAAAATTCCAAGAAAAAGAAAGTGTCAAAGAAAAGAAAAGTTGCTCCCAAGGCTGCTCCCAAGCCAGGCAATACTAATGATACTCCTTATTACATCTTGAAAGGGATTACTCCATACCCTGGCATGGAAAGCTGGATGTGGTTATCAAAAAATGAACAGAAAGCTAGGAAGAAGAGCAGGAGATACTCACCTCCTCCTCAAAAGTTCAGAAGAGGTCCTCCTCCTCCTCCTCCTCCTCCTACTGCTGGTGCTTCAGGAGCTGTTCCTCAAGCTTCTAATGCATCTTCCAAGCCATCCTCATTCTCTAGAACATATCAAAGGCAAGATAGATCTTGTAGATCTCATTCCCAAGGAAGCAGTCAGCAGCATAGAAATCAAAGTTCTACAGATCAAATAAAGGAAGTTATTTATCAGAAACCCTCCTTCTTTCCTCCTCAACAACAAGTTCTTCCCAAGGTTCAGAAGACAGCTGCTTATCAGTCCAAAAGACATGATGAATCTCATAATCCCAAAGGAAAGTATAGTGTGGTTGCTCCTCCAAGATCTATCTATTCTCAAAGCGATAAATAGCATAACACAATAAACTTTCAGGCTCAATCCACTCAGTTCAAAGCAGTTACAATGTTGCCTCCTCAAGATGATCAACCACTTATTGAAGAGGAAGTTGATCCTAACTTTAGGATGGCCAGGCTTCAAGAATTGATTGGTCTCTCTCAGATTAGAAAAGCTGTAGTAGAAGGAGAAGATCCATCTAAATTGTCCACCATGTCATCCTACAGAGAAAAAGAGCTAGATAAACTCCAAGTTAGAAAGAAAGTCTTTAATCCAGCTGAATATATTGCATTGCATCCAGAAGCAATTGTGCCCAGGACTAGTGCTCAGACAATTCTTGGTGGACAAGACCTGATGACTTCTAAGAAGGATATACCAGATCCACTCAGAAAGATAATATTTTCTAAACCCTCATCTGGTCCTTCATCTGATAATCTATAGTCTGTATCTCTTTTTAATGCTTAAGTGATTATGTACAATGCATTGCTATAACATATCTGTTGATGTTATTTCATCCCTACAGATATTTATCGTCTTTGTATTTTTATTTTTTTTCAGTTTTGTTTTTGAGTGACCTCACACAAATAGGGGGAGATTATTGGAACCCTTGTTTGGATTTGTGCTAGGTTCACTCTTAGGATGTTTTCACCCTCCATGTATAGACTGGGTCCTTGTCTAGTCTTAGTTAGAACCTTTTAGGTCAGGATTGTCGAGACCAGCATTGCAGTGGACTCAGACTTAGACTCAGAAAAATTTTATGGATTATCTACATCAGTTCGACTATAGTTGAACTCAGCTCGACGATCGTCGATCTCCCATCGACGATCTCAGAGTTCTCTACTCTGAGCTGAGCTCGACGATCTATGAGCTCAGGTCGACGATCTTGTGCTTCTCAGCAGTTATCTCAAATCTACGATAGTTTTTCACAGGTCAACGATCTCTTAACCCAGTTCGACGATCTCTGAAATAATCTCTATGATTTTATGTTGCCTCCAGTTATCAGTTCTCTCAAATCGGTCAGAATTATTTATTTTGGTTATGATAAATTATTTTAAGGCAAATATATTCTGATAATTAATGCTGACATTCTCAAGGCTGATAGTCGTATTTCATGAAGCATTAATTATGGTATTCATAGAATATTCTGTAAAGACAGTTATGGAAGTGCATTTATGATTGCCAGCCATTCTAGCCGTTTGGGCTCCTAAATTCTTGCAGAGAATTAAGTATTGTCTTGGGAATTCAAATTCAGGGCGTTGGTCATTCTGATCAAAAAGAGAGAACTCAAAAAGAAAGAGACAACAAGAATTACAGAGATAGTTAGTTAGGAAACAATCTTTTTGCTCTCAAGATATCTTGCTTTTGCTGAAATAAGGAAGAAGAAGAACTTGTTCAACACCAAATTCTCTCTAGTTTTGTTCTTTCTTCAGGCTTCAAAAATCTATAGAGAGCTCAAATCAACATCAATCTGAAGACCTATACCCTGGACAAAGCTTCCATCTTCCTGAATCTACTCTATATCTCAGGGGGAGCTTTGAAATCATCAAAAATTCACATAGTATTCTCATTGTGTTTTAGAAAGAGAAGACTGTCATCTACTTTTCTTTAACCTTTATTGTACAGGGTTATTACTCCCTTCAAAAGTAAACTCCTTGGTGATAGGGCACCTGATCAAAAACCTATTGGTTTTTAGGCACCTGATCAAAAGCCTGAAGGGTTTCTACATTTACCTGAAGCAGATCTTGTGGTTATAGGGCACCTGATCAAAAACCTAACTGGAATCCCACCAGGGTGGTAGAAGAGTGGATGTACCCATATTTGGGGAACCACTATAAAATTTCTTGTGTCGTCTGGTTGGCTTGTGTTTTCATTTTGTATTGTGCTGTGATAGTTTCATGTGCATTTACCTCTTTCATATAAATATCAATATTTTAATTCCGCAATAAATCTAAACAATTTTTTTATACCCTATTCACCCCCCATCTAGAGTAAATTCTATCTATCCCCCACTTTCACGCATCACCTACCGTGTGGTGGTAGTGTGGTACTGCGGGGCGGTAGTTTGACAGTTATGGCACAACCATAATTTTGCATACGATTGGAGTGTTTGAATGGAGGGCTTGTTGGACAAGCCATATTTCGAGGTACCGCATGATGGTAGTTTGTTATCGCGTGGCGGTAGTTTGTTACCGCACGGTGGTAGCGCTCTGTACAAGAATTCATTTCAAAACACAGTCATTCGTCAGTTTCTAATATGATCTGATGGTGTGCAGTGGTTTTGTTTGGCTTAAGTCCATGTGATGAGGTTCTTCCTCATGCTAAACCCTAGGGCTTCTCTTTCTAAAGAGTTAGATAGAGGGGAGAGCAAAGGAAGAAGGAGAAGGAGAAATCTTGCCATTACCGGAGCTTCATAGCCTAAAATCACGAGCTGAGTCCAGATCTACGGATGGCAGCCCGGTATGGTTCTTCCCATCCATTTGGATTTTGCTCTATGGCTCCAAAGAGTACTTCAAGGGTAACGATCTTCTGAATACCACTGCCCCGGGTATTGGGTGGGGTCGTTATACAACGCGTTCGTGGATAGTGGTCAACAAAAGATGACTCATTACTTTCTTTTGTTGCCCACACCATTATGGTTTGTACAGGTACCGGTGTTGTCGAACCGAGCGGGAAATAGCGGGCAGAAGCCCATACTGTACTTCCCTCGAAGGCCCAAGTTTTGTTATAGCTTTCTCATGTATGGCCGACCTGCACACCAATGTATGGAAATCATTTAGTATCTTTAACATTCCATGTGTGTAAGGCCCTAAGGAAAAAGCTGTCATTATAACTTATGTTTAATCATTCTTATAGTGTTGTGGACATTCTAGTTCATTTTGTTATGTTCATGCTTCCGCTATAATGCAACTTTTAGTTAGGGTGTGTGGTTGTTTTTGTTTCAATACATAACTTTACTGAATGTCTGTGGAACATGGAGTGGGTCCCAAGCCGGACCTTATGTTATATTCTACATGATAAATGTGGGCGTTATAATTTGCTATCGGACTATAGGTGTCGATCCATTTTAGCTGAATTCATGGACGAATTTTTTTTAAGGGGTGGAGTGCACGTGTGTTCGTGACCATAAAAATGTAAAAAAACCATGAATATCCACTTAGGAATGAGAAACAGAAATGAAACATACTAAAAATATTATTTGTGGAACCTGAGCTTTCCTTTGATTGTTGATTGCTATTGTTGGGTCCATTGCCCTCAATGTCCTAGATTTGAGGAAGTCAATCGTGTCAGTGATATACATAAAGTTGTATTTGATGTATGCTTCAGTTCATGCATGCAGGGATGCCCTAGCAACAATGATGGGACAGGTAGCCTAAGTGGCAAGGTCAGATAAATACTTACCTAAGATGTGGATAAACAGCAAACTGTCCAAGTCCATAGGCGCTGAGTGAAGGTCATTCACTCAACGCTAGATGACTTATAGCACTGAGTGGAGCCTATACAGTTCAAGCCAAAGTAGTGGAAAGCTGAGAAAGTTGTGAAGTCCACATGCATTGAGTGAAGTCAAATCACTCAATGCCATACAACAAAAGGCTGTGAGACAGGCTAATTGAAGAGTCTGATTTATATAGGGTTTTTCGGGCTCATCTGAGCTTATTTTCATGCTTGTGCACTACTATTTCAGTAGTAATTGCCATATATTTGATTAGGGCCTCACTTAGCCATTGTGCACTGTTTCAGCCCATTTTTGTTTGCGAATTGCACCGAGAGGTCGGGGCTATGTATAAGGGTACTCCATGTGTGGCTTTGGATATTCTTTGTTGTATATTTGGTGCTGGGATCTTTTGATCAAGCTTTGGTTTTGCTGTGCAGGTGGTCAGTTTTCACCTAATTCTGGAATTCTGACTTGTGGAAAACGCACGGTCATGCAATTCCTTAGCACACAATTTCAACTAAATCGTGCGATTTATACAAGTTTTCTCTGGATGGACTGAGCAACCCGTGCGATTTCTTCACGCACGGTTTCTTCGCGAAGGAGACAAACGGTTTACTTGTTGTATTATGGTTTTATAGCGCTCTGTGGTTAATCGTGCGATTTGTTCATGCACGGGAAAAAGTGCCCGTGTGCGAGCAAAACGCACGGTTCCACCTGCTTGGCGTGAATTTCAGGGCTCTGTGGATACCCGTGCATTTTCCTTCATGCATGGGAGAAAGCGCCCTTGTGAGAGTAAAATGCATGGGTCAATGTATCTTCTTCCGCAATCTTGGCCTGGAAGTTAATATTGTATGGTTAACGCACTGTCGTTCGCCAACCGTGCGTGACCATTTTTCTGACATGTTTTATTTAAGTTCAGGAGTTGATTGGAGACAGGAGGAGTTCTCCATTTCTACTCCTCCGAGCGTAAAATCCTTACCCCAGCCGCTTTTTCCTCTCTCCTCCTTGAAAAGCTCATCCGGCCACCGTTCTTCCTCCAAACTTCACCGAAAGCGAAGATCTTCCATTTTTTTCCACTTCTCTATCTCAATAGGAGCATTTGGAGCTCTTTGTCGCCACCATTGAAGAGTTTTTCGGCGACTTCCAGCCTTCACGGAACGTGAAGAAGACGGGGAAAAGGCCTTTGAAGTCGGTGATAGCACTTCAAGCTTCCTCGGATGTCAACCACCGACCGAGCCCGGACGAAGACCGACATCCTTCGAATCCAGCCAAGAATCGTGGCTAGCCTTCACGCGTTGGGTTATAAATCTCCTCTTACTCTAATTTTGATGTTGTTTCTTTTCTTTGGATGTCTGCTAAACTTACTAGGAGCTCTTAACGTTGTTCTTGATGGTTTATTATTGACATTATTGTTGTAGATCTTAGTTTGTCTTTACTTCCTTAGTCAAATTTGGGTTGTTGACTGGTGATACGCCACACTAACGAGTTTTAGGGGCTGGCATGGCAAAGAGGTGTTTTCGACCCTCAATGGTTATTACTGCACGCTTTAATACTCATCAGAGTATTCCACCCTTGCGAAGTGGTGAATGCGACCCGCATAATTACTTTTAGTTGTTCTAAAACACCCCCAACCTTTATTGCGTTTGCAATCACTTTCCAACGAGAAAGATCACACTCCTAATCTACACTGCTCGAGAGATTCGATACTCGGAGGACCACTCCCCTAGTTTATTACTTGACAACAATCGGTGCACTTGTCGAGATTTCATCAAGTTTCTGGCGCCGTTTTCAGGGAGTGTAACCGTTGTGTGTATTATTCCTGTTGGTAAAGTTGTTGCAAATGTTTTCGGTATTTTGATTGGGTTTTGTGTGTTGTATAACAGATCCAAACCCCAGGGATTTAGGTGATGATCTTGAAACCGCACGAGCAAGGCGAGCTCGTTGGCGTGCTGCTGCTGCTGAGGGAAGAGAAAGAATGGAAGAATTAGGTTAAGAAGGAAAAGAAGTTGGTGAACCGGTCGGTGAGGATCAGTAGGTGGTCTGACCCCGCATTAGGACAATGAGAGACTTCACGACCCCTACCGCGGGAAATGTTTACCCTGGTTTTGGCCTGACCATCCTGAACCACCACTTCGAGATAACGCCCACCATCCACAACATGATCTGAAATAACACGCAGTTTTATGGCCTGCCAAGTAAGGATCCACAGCTCCATCTGGTGGAATTCTCGGAGATATGTGGTACCTTCCGCTACGCCGATATTACTGATGACGTGGTGAAGCTAAGGTTGTTCCCTTTTTGCTAAGGGACAAGAAAAAACCTGGCTCCACAATATTGCTCCTGGGAATGCGACTACGTGGGAAGCTCTTTCCTCGAAGTTCTTAGCTAAAATCCACCCGGTCGACAAAATAGTGAACACCCGAAGGGAGATAGATAGCTTCCGACTTCTGGACTAGGAAACATTATCTGAGGCCTCGGAGGGATTTGCTGATATGTAGTGTCGATGCCCCCAACACGGCTGTGAGCCGTGGAATTTGTTTGAAATTTTTTATTTTGCTGTTGAGCCTAATTACATGGCCATGATCGACGTGACGGCTGGAGGCACTATCATGAACCTGACTCCCGATGAGGCTTTGCGGCTCCTTCCTGACACTGCTTCTCAAAGCACATATTGGACTGCTAGAAGAAACATGCCTAGGGTTGCGAGAAATTTGTTTGAGGTAAATGCGATTCATCTGTAAGCTGAGGTGAGCCATCTTACTATGGATGAAATGATGTTGCTGACCAGATCGACCCCTCCTCTAGCTCAGGTGATGGCTATTTCATGCCAGGGTTATGGAAACCCCGACCATCATACTTATGAGTGCCCACTGCAGAATATTTTGTTGATCCCTTAGGCATATCTGCTGATGAGAATGTGAATTTTATAAGTAATCAGAACCGCGCTGCTCATTATAACAATGCTTATAACCCAAATATGAGAAATCATCTGAATTTCTCCTGGAACCAATTTTCACCCGGTCAAAGGTGGCAGGGAGGCCAGCATCATTTTGCTGCTCAAGCTTCTAATAGCCTTCCGCGACCACCGCAAGCGGGTTATAATCAGAACACGAAGGGTAAGCGAAAGAGTGCGTTAGAAGAGATGATGGAAAAATTTTTGGAGATGGCCCAATCCAACATGGCCACTCAGAACGCCTCTATGTGAAACTTGGAGACACAGCTGGGTCAACTGGCCCATATATTCTCTGAGCGTACTCGTGGCACCCTCCCGAGCGACACAGAAAAAATCTAAGTCTGGTGGTGCGCTGCACGTGTTTGTCATTGAGTATAGTTGTTATGGTTTTCGAGCGGTCTCATTTTGGGTGTGTGTATCGGTCTTGTTTATCTTTGTAAACCCCACCTTCGGCTAAGACTCCATTATATTCCAAATCCTATGGATTCGCGCATGAGTCAAACTAGTATCGTGGAGAGAGTGTGAACAGGCAAGCATATGGTCACCGACATTGGTGGATTCCTTTGGAGGTTATCTCGATCCCTTACTTTGGCAATGATCCACTTTGTGATTGCCTGCTTTCTCCTTGCGCGTGACCGAATGATTCCCCTCGATTCTATAGTAGAGTAATAATAATATTTTGATACGCCTTTAGAAATATATAGGTTATTACTGCTGATTGCCTCTTAGATATCTGCAAGGAGAAAATAATCAAACTAACAATCCAACAAGGCAAGTAAACCTATCGAAATGCTGCTAGGGGACACAAGTGTCTTATTAAAATCCGGGAACATTTGAGTAAGCTTACTCACACGAAATCTATTATTTTATCGACGGAAAAATTAGGTTTTTTAGAAGAAAGCTAAACGTACTAAAGGAAGAGAACTACTTGTAATGAAAGAGAGCTACTTGCATGAAAAGATAAAGAGAGCTAAAAGAGCGATTAACTTAAGCTTAATAACGATGAGGGGAAAATGCACTCGATTAGAAATCACCTCGGCAAGAGTGGTTAGAAAAATACGATAAATAAACCTAAGCTAATTAGGGTCAAGGTCCTTGACCGTGGAGGTTCCATGAATATTGACACGCTTCTCTCGAAGGTCGTGCCTAACTGAGTTTAGGAAGGTCCGACTGACTCTCGCCTAAATCGGAGGCCTAAAACTCGCTTTACGCGGTGAACCCCGCTATTGGATTTTACTCCAATCCGAGAGATTTGAACGTCTGCCTCTCTCGAGGGGTGCGAACAACTCCCTTTACTCTTGAGTGCTCATTTCAAACTTTCGGCCTCTCGGCTAGCCCAGAATGAAAGCAAAGGTGGAGAGTATATATCGATGATATACCTCCAACCGGTGATAAATCAAGAGTAATTCAAAGCTAAACCCTAAAAAGAAAAGGTAAGATTCAAAGCATCATAACCTAATCACTCGAACCTCGGATCATCCAGATCGAGTACATGGAGGATTAGTTAATCATGGTGGGGTGGAAGAGGGGGGATGAGTAGAAGAAGAATAATGAAAACAGAGCAGAAATGAAAAAGAAAATAACACTTTTTATTAATGGAAACAGGGATCTTACAGCTTGAAAACCAGAGATTACAAGTGCATGGAAATGTAAACTACACTATCATTAACATTATACTACAGAACAAAGCTAGGAACTAATACAGGGAAAGCATAAAGCTAGAGCTAAGAACTAAAAATGGAGAGACATGCTTAAAAAAGGTCAAAAATACAAAGGACAAAACCTCCCCTCTCAATCCAAAAAGTGTCCCTGAACCCTTAGAGTTGGGCTCTATTTATAGAATTTTTCGTTTCGGGTCACGCCCGCCTGTCACGCCCGGGTCGGGCGTGACCCTGGGGCGTGACACATTCGGCGCGACTTTTTCGGGCTGGAATTTAATTCTGACGAAGTAGTTGAAGTACACGACCACAAGTCACGCCCTGGTAGGGTGTGTACCTAGGGCGTGTTCTTTGCGGCGTGACTTTGTTGAGCTGAAATTGAATACTGGAGGTGACGGGCGGAATTGCTGCAGTACACGCCCATATGTCACGCCCGGGTCAGGCGTGACCCTGGGGCGTGACACTTTCGGTGCGACGGTGGAGCGGGAAAAACGAGCGCGTTGCGGCGATTCCTCGGAACCTGGGGACATGCCTCTAGAACATGCCCGTGTCGGATGTGACACGGGCGTGACCGAGGGCGTGTACACTAAGTTTCCACGGAATGCAGTTTCAGACCAATTGCTTCATTCCTCTAGGTTACACGCCCTAGGTACACACTCGGGTAGGGCGTGACCTTGGGGCGTGTCACAGCAAAATTCGGCTGAAAGACGTGAAAACCTGCAAAAAGCAGAAAAAATGCATTAGCGACAAAAATATATACAAAGGGGAATCAAAATAAGTACTTTACAAGACATGATTTGCTTTAAAACCCCGAAAATATCCTAATAAAATTGACTGCAAACCGTATTATCAAATTCCCCCAAGCTTAAGTTTTGCTTGTCCCCAAGCAAAGATATAAAGACTAGCTAATCATAAAAGTGACTAATTCAAAAAGTTTTAATCATACTTACACAAGTACTATGCGAAATTCTGGGTAGGGAGAATGTAAAATGTAAATCTAAAACAATTATTTTGGTATGGTTTAACTTTTATAAACTTTACTTAATAAAAATAAATCATCCAGAATTTTGACGAAATTCTTTAAATAGATTTAAGCAAGGCAATGAAAATGAAAAGAACGTATTGAGTTATTACTAGATCCAAGCAACGCATTATAATTATATCAATTAAATAACAAAAATCTAAGTTTAAATCCAGAACTAAAACTGATTTACTTTTTTTTCTTTTCTTAGTTGTTAAATAACATTAAAAAAGGGCGTGAATCAAAAGAACTTAATAGGACCGAAACGTTTGGTTTAGAAATATGAATAAGAGTGGAATTCAAATATAAACATGGAGGCTTAAAAATCACACTAAACCAAAACAACGAGTTAAAAAAATTAATTTATTTTAAACAAAATATGTATAAATAATTTTTTTTTATGATTATTTATCTCTTTTTTTATTATTATTTTCATTCATTTTTTCTCTTTTTTTCAATACATTGCATTTGAGTACACTTTTTTCAACAATTTCTCCAAAGATAACACAAAATTTCCTATCAAAAAAATTAGCGAGATTAGATAGGTAGGAATTTGGGCTTTGGTGAAAATGAAATGCTGCGTGGAGTTATCAAATGAATTTGGAAAAAAGGCTCAAAAGCGGCTAACTAGTGGTAAAAGATTTTAGGTTGGCAGGAAAGCTCAAACGTAAACAAAAATGACCTAAATCATTTTCACGCTTTTTTTTAAATTTATTTAAAACATAGAGTCGATAAATTTCAAAAAGCAAGTTCGAGATAATAAAAGAATATTGATGAAATTATCTTGAAAATAAAAATAATATGTGACTTGGATCGTTCATATCTACTACGTTATTCAAAATTTGTTCTTACAAAAATTATCTAAAGACGAAAAGGAAAATAGTGGATGATAAATTTTTAGAGAAAGTAAAGAAAATAAAGAACGAAAAACCATAATAGAAATGCACGTTTTAGAGAAATATTTTACCTTAACATGCTACCGTGAATTAGAAACACAGCATGACCAACATTTTACTTGTGAAATATGATTAAAAAAATGATTAGAAAAATTATAATTAATTACGTTGTTTATAAAGAAGTTTGAGAAAAACAAAACATAAACATGGGGTACTTATTGAAATACCAAAATGCAGCTAGATATATATATATATATATTTTTTGAATTTTTTGGATTAAACGTAAACGAGAATTATAAAGAAGCACTTGGTCGCCCGGCGTAAAGATTTTTGGGTGCCTAAGATGTCGATCATGTAAACGCTTCGTCCGCTCTTTATAAAGTCTGTTATTTTCATATGCGTAAGAGCGCCACTCGTCGAGTCTGTTAAGTTGATAATACGGTTTGCAGTCAATTTTATTAGGATATTTTCGGGGTTTTAAAGCAAATCATGTCTTGTAAAGTACTTATTTTGATTCCCCTTTGTAAATATTTTTGTCGCTAATGCATTTTTTCTGCTTTTTGCAGGTTTTCACGGCTTTCAGCCGAATTTTGCTGTGACACGCCCCAAGGTCACGCCCTACCCGGGTGTGTACCTAGGGCGTGTAACCCAGAGGAATGAAGCAATTGGTCTGAAACTGCATTCCGTGGAAACTTAGTGTACACGCCCTCGGTTACGCCCGTGTCACATCCGACACGGGCGTGTTCTAGAAGCGTGTCCCCAGGTTCCGAGGAATCGCCGCAACGCGCTCGTTTTTCCCGCTCCACCGTCGCACCGAAAGTGTCACGCCCCAGAGTCACGCCTGACCCGGGCGTGACATATGGGCATGTACTGCAGCAATTCCGCCTGTCACCTCCAGCATTCAATTTCAGCTCAAAAAAGTCACACCGCAAAGAACATGCCCCAGGTATACGCCCTACCAGGGCGTGACTTGTGGGCGTGTACTTCAACTACTTCGTTAGAATTAAATTCCAGCCCGAAAAAGTCGTGCCGAATGTGTCACGCCCTAGGGTCACGCCCGACCCGGGCGTGACAGGGGGCTTGACCCGACCCAAAAAATTCTATAAATAGAGCCCAACTCTAAGGGTTCAGGGACACTTTTTGTATTGAGAGGGGAGGTTCTGTCCTTTGTATTTTTGACCTTTTTTTACGCATGTCTCTCCATTTTTAGTTCTTAGCTCTAGCTTTATGCTTTCCCTGTATTAGTTCCTAGCTTCGTTCTGTAGTATAATGTTAATGATAGTGTAGTTTACCTTTCCATGCACTTGTAATCTCTGGTTTTCAAGCTGTAAGATCCCTGTTTCCATTAATAAAAAGTCTTGTTTTCTTTTTCGTTTCTGCTCTGTTTTTATTATTCTTCTTCTACTCATCCCCCCTCTTCCACCTCACCATGATTAACTAATCCTCCATGTACTCGATCTTGATGATCCGAGGTTCGAGTGATTAGGTTATGATGCTGAATCTTACCTTTTCTTTTTAGGGTTTAGCTTTGAATTACTCTTGATTTATCATGGGTTGGAGGTATATCATCGATATATACTCTCCACCTTTGCTTTCATTATGGGCTAGCCGAGAGGCCAAAAGTTTGAAATGAGCACTGAAGAGTAAAGGGAGTTGTTCGCACCCCTCGAGAGAGGCAGACGTTCAAATCTCCCGGATTGGAGTACAATCCAATAGCGGGGTTCACCGCGTAAAGCGAGTTTTAGGCCTCCGATTTAGGCGAGAGTCGGTCGGACCTTCCTAAACTCAGTTAGGCACGACCTTCGAGAGAAGCATGTCAATATTCATGGAACCTCCACGGTCAAGGACCTTGACCCTAATTAGCTTAGGTTTATTTATCGTATTTTTCTAACCACTCTTGCCGAGGTGATTTCTGATCGAGTGCATTTTCCCCTCATCGTTATTAAGCTTAAGTTAATCGCTCTTTTAGCTCTCTTTATCTTTTCGTGCCAGTAGCTCTCTTTCATTGCAAGTAGTTCTCTTCCTTTAGTACGTTTAGCTTTCTTCTAAAAAATCTAATTTTTTCGTCGATAAAATAATAGATTTTGTGTGAGTAAGCTTAGTCAACTGTTCCCGGATTTTAATACGACACTTGTGTCCCCTAGCTGCATTTCGATAGGTATACTTGCCTTGTTGGATTATTAGTTTGGTTATTTTCTCCTTGCAGATATCTAAGAGACAATCAAGTTTTTGGCGCCGTTGCCGGGGAGGCAACGCTCGTTGATAAATTGAAAACACGAATATATTAATTTTATCACTTCTCTTTCTCACCCTCCTTAAAATTTTTCCGCCTACTCACTTGAGTTAAATGGCTGGATTTTGTTCAAGCAAGTGTGCGTATTTTTAATTTTTCCGCCTACTCACTTGAGTTAAATGACAGGCTTTATTTCAGTAGAGTGTGCGTATTTTTAATTTTTCCGCCTACTCACTTGAGTTAAATGGCTGGAATTATTTCAGTAAAGTGTGTTTACTTTCTGTAGAGTGGGTGTGTTTTAATTTTCTGTCGAGTGCGTGAGTGTAGCTTTTATTTTCCGCCTACTCGCTCGGAGTTAAATGGCTGGATTTTAATTACCGCCTACTTAATAGAAACCCACATCACAAATTTTTCTACACCACCTAACTCTCTCGAAAAGGGAAAAGTGGCTCTAAATGCCACTATCTTGTCTAGTACCTTGCGAACCCTTCACCGGGTATCCCTTGGGAAGTTCGGGAGTTAAAACTTAAAAAAAATCTATTTCAAAAAAAAAAATTTCGAACTTCATTAGCTCTTTTATTTTCTAGTCTTTCTTCTCCTCTCTTCTTTTAGTGTATGACCCGCGGAAGTCCGTCGGTTACTATGGACCTGGACCACGAAATTTAGCGTACTCATTGGAGAAGATTGCGATTTCAAGGCCCTACTACCCAAGTGTCGGTTGAGGATTCCGAGTCATTTTCTACCTTAAGAATGGCAGAACCCAACGTGGAGGAAGCCGTGGAAAGGCCTATGTCCTATTATGCACGACCGAATCTCGAGGGTACAGAATCTAGTATAGTTCGCCCTGCAATAAATAATAATAATTTCTAACTGAAGCCTAGCATAATTCAAATGGTGCAGCAGTATGCGCAATTTGACGGGCTTCAAGTTGAAGACCCGAACGCACACATAGCCAGCTTTCTTGAGATTTGTGACACCTTCAAGATAAATGGTGTCACAAATGATGCTATTAGGCTAAGATTATTTCCTTTCTCTCTTAGAATTAAGGCTAAGCAGTGGCTGAACACCCTTCCTAAAAATAGCATAACTACTTGGACGCAATTAACTGAAAATTTTTTGGCCAAGTATTTTCCGCCTGCTAAAACTGCAAAACTTAGGAATGACATTTCTGCCTTTGGACAAATAGACTCTAAGACCCTTTATGAAACCTGGGAAAGATTTAAAGAATTATTAAGACGATGCCCACATCACGCTCTGCCTGTATGGTTGAAGGTGCAGACGTTCTATAATGGGCTAAATCAAAGCACAAAGCAAATGATAGACGCAGCTTCTGGCGGTACTTTAAACCATAAGACCCCGGAAGCAGCTCTTGAGCTGTTTGAGGACATGGCCATGAACACTTACCAGTGGAATGTGCCTAGTACCCGCCCAAACAAACCTGCAGGTCTCTTTGAAGTGGACAACGTCTCCCAACTCGCACTGCAAGTTGAAATATTAAGCAAAAAAATTACGGAGATGACTGCTTCCTCCGCCCCTCAGGTATGGGAATCTGCAACTCCTCCCGCCAAACATTTGGATTATGTAAATAATATGCCTAGAACCGCTTTTAATAATTTTTCTACTGCAAATTATCATCCTCCTGGTTTTAATTTTCTGAATAGTTATAATCCTGTGTTAAGAAATCATCCGAATTTTTCGTGGAGCAATCCTTCGAATGCTGTGCGCCCGCCACTGCAAAGTGATTTTTCTGCACCACCACCACCTCCTCAAAGTTTTCCAAAACCTCCAAATTTGGAGGAAATGTTTTCAAAATACATGAATGCTAATGACGCTATGATTAGAACCTTAACTGGAAGTGTTAAAAATTTAGAAAATCAGGTAGGACAGCTCGCTAAAATGATTTCTGAGCGACCTGTAGGGTCTCTTCCTTCCAATACCGATCCCAACCCGAGAGAGCAAGCGAAAGCTATAACTCTTCGGAGTGGGAAGAAAGTTCCCGGTACGATAAGTGAAGAGCCCAAGGCAATCTCCGCTTCCGCTTTAAAAAATCAAAGCTCTGTTCCCGTTTTAAAAATTCCACCCTCTGCCGAAGAAATTATCACTCCTATTTTAGAAAAACAACTCACTCCACCACCCACCTTTAAAAATAATCCATCCCCGCCATACCCTTCCGAACTTAATAAACAACGACAGGATGATCAATACACCCATTTTTTAGAAATGTTTAAACAAATCCACATAAATCTGCCTTTCCACGAATCCATATCCCAGATTCCTAAGTACGCAAAATACCTTAAGGACCTCCTAACCAACAAGAAGAAGTTAGAGAACCTTTCTCATGTTACGTTAAATGCCGAGTGCTCGGCGGTTTTGACAAACGGATTACCGAAGAAAATCATTGACCCGGGTAGTTTCTCTATCCCGTGTGTCTTTGGCGATCTCTTTGTCAAACACGATTTAGCCGACTTAGGTGCGAGTATTAATCTTATGCCCCTCTCGTTGTTTAAAAAGTTAGGAATTTGTAGTCTCAACCCCACACGCATGAGTACCCAGCTCGCCGACAGATCAGTCAAATACCCGTTAGGAATAGTGTAGGACGTCCTAGTCAAAGTTGACAAGTTCATCTTCCCGGTGGACTTTGTCATTTTGGACATCGAAGAAGACGTCGAGGTTCCCCTGATCCTTGGCCGACCCTTCCTTGCCACCTCCCGAGCTATCATTGACGTAAGCAATGGTAAGCTCTTCCTTCGAGTGGGCGACTATGAGGTAACTTTCTCTATCACCCCCTCGATGAAGAACACACTAGCTAATGATGACTCCTGTTTTTTCATGGATACCGTAAGTGAAGAATCCTTCTCTCACACCTCTGATTTTGAAGAAGAATTTTCCAATTTTTGTTCCTCTCCTACTCCTCCAACTGAATCTCTACACCTAAGTGAAGAATCCTCCACCCGCCTTTCTGATTTTGAAAAAGAATTTTTTGATTTCTGTTCCTCTTCTACTTTTCCAACTGAATCGCTGCACGAAGCCGCCATGGCCGCTAGCAACACCCCTTTTAATTTTACATATAAAAAAGTGTACGAGGACATAGTTTTTGAAAAAGAACAAGTTTCCAAAACCTCGTATGAAGACCCCCCCTACCTTGGAACTGAAAGAACTACCAGAGCACCTTCGATACGCTTTCTTAGAAAAGAACTCCAAGCTGCCTGTCATAATTTCAGCCTACCTCACGGATGCACAAAAGGATAAACTTCTTTTAATTTTACAAAAGCATCGCCAAGCTATTGCTTGGCAGATATCTTATATCAAGGGCATAAGCCCATCTTTCTGCACTCATAAAATCTTAATAGAAGATAATTCACGTAACTTTATACAACCTCAGCGCCGTATAAACCCAAACATGAAAGATGTAGTTAAGGGCGAGGTTATGAAATTGTTAGACGCAGGAATTATCTATCCTATATCCGACAGTAAGTGGGTTAGCCCAGTACAGGTAGTACCAAAGAAGGGAGGGATAACGGTCTGTTGGAACACCCTATTACTAATTTGGGTCAGGATCACTATGTCTCTAGGAACCTTTGTTTGACCTTCTGTATAGCTTTATAGGTCAATTAGAATTGAGTCTAAGGGTTAGAAGTCTAGGATTGGAAGCTGCCCTGAAGACCAAGCTTTTCTGTGTGGAGACTAAGTCTGATCGTCGAGCTCAGCACGACGATTCGTCGAACTCAGATCGACGATCGTCGAGCTCAACTTCGGCAGATCGTCGAGCTCCACTCGACGATCGCTGAGCTCAACTTCACAATATCGTCGAACTCCATTCGACGATCGGTGATCTCAGTTCGACGATTTTGACTCTGCCTTAGATCTTTATCTCTGAGCTCAGTTCGACGATCTTTGAGCTCAGATCGACGATTATTTTGCTGTTTGAGTTTTCCAGTTCGCTGAGCTCAGCTCGACGATAGCAGAACTCAGTTCGATGATTTCAGATAACTTCCAGAATTCAAATTCAAATCAGACCGGAGTTATTATGCAATTAATTCAGAGATTTGCTAGCCGTTTTCATTTACTTCTGGACCAAGTTTCAAGAGATTTTTCAAGGAATAATTCTGTGGACTTTCCTCTAGAAGAGATTATGCAATTAAGGATGCAATCAATGCAGACCAACGGCTATCTTTGACAGAGTAATATTCTATTCCGGCACAGAGAATAAAAGACAAAATGTTTTTGAATGAAGATAGATGAGATACAGAGACTAACAAGGAGAGGACACACAACTCAGAATACAGAGACTCTCTCAAAAACTTCTGTCAAAAAGAATTCTGAAGAACACTCATAAAAGAGATCAAGTTTTCAAAAATCATCAGATCTCTTCAACTTTCAAAGTGTTCAAGGCCAATATCATCTAAAGACTCCAGACACTCAACATTTCAGCTTGCTGAAATCATCTATTGCTGGAGATCTATCTTTGAAGGCCTATCACCCTCAGCAAAGCTCTTCTTCCTGAAGATCTCAAGGACTCAGGGGGAGCTTTGACATCAATCCACATAGTCTTCTCAGTTGTTTGAGAAAGGGAAGACTGCCATCACTCTCTCACCCCCACTCTGTAAAGGGTTTCTCAAACTCCCTTCAAAAGTTTGAATCTGGTTTTTGAGCACCTTGTCAAAAGCTCATTGGTGGCAAGACACCTGATCAAAAAATCTGCTTTGGTTTTTGAGCACCTTATCAAAAGCTCATTGGTGCCCAGGACACCTGATCAACTCATCCTGCAGTGGATTCCTACCTAGGGTGGTAGAAGAGTGGATGTACCCAAGTTTGGGGAACCACTATATTTCCTTGTGTCATCTGGTTCTGCTTGTTTACTTTTTGTTTCTGGCCTTGATTTGTCTGTGCTTAGTTTTTGCATAGTTTAGTTCTGTGATTAGATTTATATTTGCTTCCCTGTTCACACTTATTACAACAATTGTTGTAAAAGTTTTTAAAAGTACTAAAACACCATATACTATATTCACCCCCCCTCTAGAGTATATCAGATCTAGTTGCACTTTCAATTGGTATCAAAGCGAGGTTGGTTAAACATACCATACCTGATTGGTTGTACAGGCTAACACCTGAACCCCAAGATCCTAAACTAGATCTGTTTTTCTTTTATATTTTATTATTAGATTCTGTTTGCACAAATCATGGCCCAAAACAAAGACTATGCCAGCACCAGACCTCCAGTGTGCAATCTGTCAAAGTTTGCACTTTGGAAAGCAAGGATTAGACTCTACATGAATTCTATTGACGAAGATATATTTAATTCTGTTTTGACAGTGTGTCCAAGACCCCCAGAAAGTACAAATACAAATGTTGTTCCACCTCCATCAGGAACAGATGCTGACATCAAAAAATGGAAAGTAGCTGATGCCAAGGCTATGAATATCCTAGCCCAGACAATGTCAGATGACATATTCCAAAAGGTAGCTGAATGTAATTCAGCCAAGGAAATCTGGGATAGACTCTCAGAAATAGTCTCAGGCTCAGCTGATGAAAGAAAGGACAGAAGATCCCATCTCATCTCCCAATATGAGAACTTCAAGAAGGGAGAGACAGAGTCAGTGGGAGACATGTATAACAGACTGAGTCTAATTGTCAGTGAACTGAGGACATTAGATAAAGAGATCTCTCTGACAGAACTTAATGACAAGATCCTAATGTGCTTCCCCAGCACTTGGGATTCAAGAATCTGGCCAATTAAGGATGCCAGAAGTCTGAATGAGATCACCACTGAAGCCTTGTTGGGTAAGCTCAAATCTTATGAGCTACTCATCAAGAACAGAGAGGAAGAACAGAAGGCTGCTTCACCAGCCACAAGAAAGGAGAAGACCATAGCATTCAAGGCAACTGAAGATCTGCCTGAAGAAAAAGCTACAGGCAATGATGAACTTCTCAGCTTGTTGGCCAAAAGATTCTATAAGATGGCCAAAAAGGACTTCAGAAGAAGATCATACAAGGAGCAGGATAAGCCAAGGTATGATAAGTCCATTGGCAATAACAAAGACATTATTTGCTTTGGTTGCAGGAAACCAGGGCACATAGTTCCTGACTGTCCAGAGAACAAGAACAAGGACAGAAGGGAAAGAAAGGAGAGAAGAAAGGAGAAAGACTCCAAAAGGAGTGGCAATAGCAAACCTTCTTCCAGCAAAAATAAGCATACAATGAAAGGGTTTGTTGCTGAATCCTGGAGTGAGACTGAAGAGGAGTCAGAAGCCTCATCCAGCTCCAGTGATGATGAGGATGATGCAGAAGAAAAGGAGTTCTGCATGATGGCAATCAATGCCTCACAGCACAATTCAGAGGAAGAAGAGTCAGAGTCAGACTCAGAGACTCAACCTGAAGAAGATCAGGTAATTAGTTCTTTTGATTTTAGTTCAGAAGATTTTAAATCTGAATTTAAAGCACTGTGTTTAGACCTACTAAAGTCTGAGAAAGAGATTATCTCTCTCAGAAATCAATTATCTGAACACAATGGTTTAAAGTCAGAAAACCTCAAACTCTCTCAGGAGTTGGAGAACTGTAGGGAACAGATAGCTACACTGAAAAGTGAGCTCTCTGAGGCCAAGAAGCTTGAAGAATCCCTTAATGGGAGAAGCATCAAGCTGATGGACATCACAAGCACAGTGAACTCAAGATTCAACAGTACACTGGGCTTGGGTGCTTCATCCAGCCAACCTATAGTCCTAACAACTCCCATCAAGTTTATTTCTAGCAAGGGAAAGGGAGTTGTAGAGGTTGCCAGGAAAAATTCTGATCTGCCTCAGAAAACTAAGTCCCAGCAAAAATCGTCGAACGGAGATCGACGATCGCCGAATGAAGATCGACGATCGCCGAACGCAGCTCGACGATCTCAGGAAAAATCGTCGAACGCAGGTCGACGATCTGAGCCAAAGTCGTCGAACGCATGTCGACGATCTCATATACCTGACCTCAGCCATAGTCGACCGTCGAACGGAGATCGACGATCTGACCCACGATCGTCGAACGCAGCTCCAAGATCGTCGAACAGAGGTCAGAACTCTGGAAACTTTTTCAAAGGCAAATCAAAATTGAATCCTAAGGGTTCCTCATCCCAAACCTTCAACCCTTATACTGAATGGATTTTACCTCCAAGGAGATATCATCCTGAAGGATATAAGAGTCAGCCAGGGATGTCTTTCATTTCTGAATTTAGAGGTTATCAACCTAGGCCCAAGGTAAACTGGGTCAAAAACAAGTGAATTGTTTTATGTGCAGGTGAAGACCTATCCAACATCTAACCAGCAATGGTACTTGGATAGTGGGTGCTCTAAGCACATGACAGGGAATAAGGACAACCTCACTTCCTTTAGAGCCAAGCTTGGACCCAAAGTTATCTTTGGTGATTCCAACTTTGGACAAACTAAAGGATATGGTGCAGTACAGATTGGATCAGTAACCTTCAAGAAGGTAGCATATGTGGAAGGACTGAAGCACAACCTAATCAGCATCAGTCAGCTATGTGATGAAGGCTACCAAGTGACCTTCAGCAAAACCTTATGCAAAATCAAGTCAGAGGACAACACAACTGTGTTGACAGGTATAAGGAAAGGTAACATCTACTTAGTAGATTTTCTTTCAACTGATATAGATATTTGCCTGTTTAACTCAGTCTGTAGACCAAATGTGTTATGGCATAAGAGATTAGGACACCTAAACCTTAGAACTATTGCTAGGCTATCCAAGGACAACCTTGTTAGAGGACTACCTTCTGGCCCCTACAAGAAGGAAGGACTCTGCAAGGCTTGTCAATTAGGCAAGCAAACTAAAAACAGTTTTAAGTCACTTAATAAGAGTGATTCACCTAGGATATTGTATCTGTTACACATGGATCTATTTGGACCCATCACAGTACAAAGCCTAGGAGGGAAATCCTACACTTTAGTAATTGTAGATGACTTCTCTAGATTCACTTGGGTGTTCTTTCTAAGGAAGAAGTCTGATAACTTTAAGTGTCTGACAGAGTTTCTCAAATGTATACAGATTGAGTTCAATACTCACATTGCCCTGATCAGAAGTGATCATGGGACAGAGTTTGATTCTCTTCTTATGCAAGAGTTCTGTCAGAGTGAAGGGATCAGGCATACTTTCTCAGCTCCTAGAACTCCTCAACAAAATGGGGTAGCTGAAAGGAAAAATAGAACCCTTATTGAATCTGCCACCACATTGTTGTCAGATGCTCATCTACCTCTATCCTTTTGGGCAGAGGCAGTGAACACCTCCAACTATGTGCTGAACAGAAGTCTGATACATAAACTGAAGGGAAAGACTCCCTATGAATTACTCAAAGGGAAGAAACCTAAAGTTGACTATTTCAGAATTTTTGGTTGCATTTGCTATATTCACAATAATGACAAGAAATACTTAGCAAAATTTCAAGCCAAAGCTGATGAAGGAGTGTTTCTGGGATACTCCATGATCAGCAAGGCCTATAGGGTCTATAATAAATCATCTTTGAAAATTGAGGAATCTGTTCATATTTCCTTTGATGAAACTAACATGTCTTTCAAGGAGAAGATTTCTTCTACCATAGAACCTTTGCAGGAACACTCTCTAGTTGAAGATATGAACAAGCTACAGGTTGCTCAAGAAGAAGAAAGCAGTGAAGATGAAAGCAATGCTCAACACATTGAAGCTCAACTTGAAGAGCCAGTTGTTGTACCACAAGAGGAAACAACAACACAGGTTGGTGAACAATCAACACCCCCTGTTGATCTAGTAACATCAAGAGACCATCCAATTACCCAAATAATTGGAGAACTCTCAGCTGGTGTGCAAACCAGAAATCAGGTCAACCAAAACCTGTTGCACACCTGCTTCCTTTCTCAAATTGAATCTCAGTCCATTCAAGATGCAGAGCAAGATCCACACTGGATCATTGCAATGCAAGAGGAGTTGCATCAATTTGAGAGGAACAAAGTATGGGAACTAGTGCCAAAGCCAAAGGATCATTCCATTGTTGGAACAAAATGGGTATTCAGAAATAAACTGGATGATCAAGGAGTAATAATAAGGAACAAGGCAAGGCTAGTTGCCCAGGGATATTCTCAAGAAGAAGGAATTGACTACGACCAGACCTTTGCACCTGTTGCAAGATTGGAAGCCATCAGAATATTTCTAGCTTATGCAGCTCACAAAGGCTTCAAGGTTTATCAGATGGATGTCAAGAGTGCCTTCTTAAATGGAGACATCAAAGAGGAAGTCTATGTCAGACAACCTCCAGGTTTTATCTCTCCAACTTATCCTGATTATGTTTTTAGACTAAATAAAGCATTATATGGTCTCAAGCAAGCTCCTAGAGCATGGTATGAGACCTTAGCATGCTTTCTCTTGGAAAATAGTTTTATAAGGGGTAGAGTAGACCAAACTCTTTTTATTAGAACCCATAAGTCCCATACCCTACTGGTACAAATTTATGTAGACGATATCATTTTTGGTTCTACTGACTCAAAATTGTGCAGAAGGTTTTCTAACCTGATGCATTCTAAATTTGAGATGAGTAGTATGGGTGAGCTATCCTTCTTCCTAGGATTGCAAGTCAAACAACATGCTGAAGGCATCTTTATTTCTCAAACCAAATATGCTAAAGAGCTGGTTAAGAAATTTGGTATGTCTGAGGCATCTTGTATGAAAACACCCATGCCTACCAATGCTGTATTGGATGCTGATGAACATGGGAAACCTGTTGATCAGACAACATATAGAGCAATGATTGGCTCTTTACTGTATCTTACAGCTAGTAGACCAGATATAATGTTTGCTACATGTATATGTGCTAGGTTCCAAGTAAGCCCTAGAGAGTCACACCTAACATTAGTAAAGAGGATTCTCAAGTATGTTAAAAGTTGTCCAAATCTAGGTCTCTGGTATCCAAAAGATTCAGCATTTGAGTTAACTGGATTCTCTGATGCTGATTATGCTGGATGCAGAATTGACAGGAAGAGCACCAGTGGAACTTGTCAGTTCCTTGGTGATAGACTTGTCTCTTGGTTTTGCAAGAAACAAACATCTGTGTCAACTTCAACTGCTGAAGCTGAATATATGGCTGCAGGCAGTTGTTGTTCACAAATATTGTGGATTCAAAACCAACTCCTAGACTATGGTTACAACTTAGAGAAGTCAAAAATCTTTTGTGACAATACAAGTGCTATTTCCATAGCTCAAAATCCAGTCCTCCATAGTAGGACAAAACACATAGAGATTAGGCATCATTTCTTAAGGGACAATGTTGAAAAGAATAAAATTGAATTACAATATATCCCAACTGATTTACAAAGGGGAGATATTTTCACCAAGCCTTTGGATGAAAAGAAACACACCTTCTTCCTAAATCAGTTAGGAATGTTAGATGGAGGAAGTCTTAAATAATCTCCAAGATTTTGAAAGCTAAAAATTGACCAAGACTAGGCAAAAAATTCTGATTTTTTCTTAGTGTCTAGAATTTTTCTGATCTCTGAACTGCGCTCGATGATTTCCCCACAGATCGTCGAACGGAGGTCGACGATTTCCAGAATCGTCGAACTGAGTTCAGCGCCCTCAGATAGTATGAACTATCTCCTTCGGTCAACGATCGTCGAACGGCGCTCGACGATTTTGTTCCCTGAACGATCGTCGAACGGAGCTCGACGCCTTTCCAGATCGTCGAACGGAGATCGACGATGTTGGAGTCTCTTCAGATTCCTTTAGCAGCCTCGATCGTCGAACTGAGTTCAACGATCTTTCCAATTCTGCGTCGAACCCTAATATAAAACTCATTTTTCGCCGTCGTTCTCTCTTGCGCTTTCAATTTCTCTGCAAGAATTTTCTTCCCTCCAAACAGTTCTACGCTTGTTCGTTTTGGTTGTTAAGTTTTTGCAGGTACAATGGCCGTATCAATTGCTGTTCTAGCCGCCATGAAGTTTGATGCAGGCTTCGACATTGATCTGGAATCGTTCAACACTACTGATCAAGTTTTCCAAGACATTCTGAATTTATTCAAGGATCAGAACTTGTCTGCCTTCATGACCACTAGAATCAAGCTTGCTTCAGATGAAATAAAGGAATGGGTCTATACTGCTCACAATCTAGACAACAACACAATAGTTGGATCTATTGCTGGAACTCAGGTACCTCTGACCCCCACAGTTTTAACAGAGGTTTTTGGTTTGAGAAATGGAGAAGAAACTGCTGAATTATCTGGAGAAGAGTTTTCTGACATACTTGCCAGGATGGGTCATCCTGAGGGAAACCCTAGCAAGTTATTCAAAAGGAACTTGTCTGTTGAGTACAGGTTCCTAGCAGATGTTGTAGGAAAAGTGCTGTTGGCAAAGCACTCTGCACATGACACTATCTCCAGACATCAGCTCTGCCTCATGGGAGCTCTGGTAGATAAGAAAAGTTTGAACTGGGGAGAGGTCTTCTTTGACCTAATAAAGAAGAAAATAAATAAAAGCTTTGTAAATTTTGGAAGGATTATTGGAGTCTTCCTGCAGAACAAGTGCCCTACCTTGCTGGTCTCCTCTGGAGTGCACATAAATGCCTCCAAGAGACTCACCTGTGCCCTCTTTGGCAAGTGGGACAGGCAAATCAGCAAGCCAAGCAGGCCATCATCTAGTGCTCCTTCAGGCACCAGGACTCACAGAGTCACTCTCCCACAGGTCTCTGCTCCTGCAGAAGACCTGGCTGCTGCTGTTGCTGCCTCTCCTCCTCCTCCAAGTCCAACCCTACCTCCTCCATCCACCATTCCAGTTCCATCCACCATTACCATCTCCAGCCCATCTCCAACCTCAACTCCATCTCCAGACCCAATTCTACCTCCACCAGCAGACCACTTCCACCCATTGTTTTCATATCCTCCACCAGATGTCACTTCTTCACCATCCATACCATCTTTCACCCTTCTGGATGACTCCTACATGGATGATTCCCCCTCCTCTCCTCCAGAATTACCCTCCTCCTCAACCTCCTTCCAAGATCTCCTCCACCATATCATTGACCAACCATCATTCACTCCATCCATATCCATACCCTTGTCCTCCATCTCCACCATTCCCACACCTCAGCCAACCATCCGTCCACTCTCCAGCCCTCCACTTCCAGCATCCTCAGCCATCCCTATTCCATCTACCTCTGCTCCTGCTATTGAGCATGTAGATCTCCCAGCCTTAGCTGACAAGTTGTATGAGCTACTTGCCCCCAGGCTCTCTCTTCTCATGGAGGCCTCCTTAGCTCCTCTACAACAGTCAGTGGCAGCTTTCTCTGCCAGGCTTTCCTCCCTCATTCCTCAGGCAGCACCTCCAGCAGTGTGCCTTGATACAGATGCATCTGCATCCAGGCAGGGGGAGATGCCATATGAAGCAAGCCTTCATGCTGCTGTTGCTGCTGCTTCTGCTCCTGCTGTTCATGATACTGCTGCTGTTGCTGTTGTTTTTGTATCTGCAGTTCCTGTGGCTCCTACTGCAGTCTTGGCAATAGACCTAAGGTCTTTGCTTTCTGCCTTTGATACTGCATACTTCAGTTATCTCCCAGAGCCTAATGCTGTCCAGCCCCCAGAAGATTTGTCCAAGGCACTGGTGCCTTTCTCTGGATGTGACCCCAGCATTATATCCTCCTTTGTACTCTCAGTAACTGCTGCTGCTGCTGCTGCTGTTGAAGAAAGAACTGTTTTTGCTGCTGCTGAAATCCCAACTGCCTCTGATGAGCAGATATCCAAGGATTCTCTGATGACAGAGGCCACTGATTTTGAGCCTGCTGAAGATTTTGTTGATGTTACTGAAGTTGCTGCTGCCATCACTCCTGAAGTTACTGTTGTTGTTTCTGCTTCTCCTTCTGTATCTACTGCTGAATCTGTTGTTGTATCTACTGCTGAATCTACTGTTGTTTTTGCTGAATCTGTTACTGTCTCTGCTGCTATTCCTGCTGCTGCTCCTTCTGCTTCTGCCTCATCTGCTGCTGCTCAGTTGAAGAAAGAATTGATGAAGAAAATAGATGTTGTATATGATGACCAGAGTTCTGAGTCTGATGAGTTCAAGACAGACTCTGATGACTCTGCTGCGACTATTGCTAGGAAGAGGAAGGCTAGAAGCAAAGCTATGAAAAGGGTTCCTCCTGCAAAAGTAAAAGATGATAATGATATTCCTTATTATATTCTGCATAACTGCCAAATTACTGAACATTGGATGCAGTATTCCAAAAATCAGCTAAAAGCAATGAAAAAGAAGAGAAAGTATGAGAAGGGCTCCTCCCAGTTCCAGCACCCTTATCCTCCTCCACCACCTCCTCCTGATGCAGGTGCAGGTGGCAGCTCTGCAAGTCAAGCCCCATCTAGAAGCCAGGCTCCCTACCAACCCCATGCCAGATCATACCAAAGGGAAAGCCAGCCTAGGGGTTCTTATTCTAGGAGAGGAGGATACAGGGGAAGTCAAAGAGATATTCAGGTTTATTCTAAAGGGCATTCCAGGCAGCACCCATACTCCAGGGGAGGACATGTTTCAGCCGACACTACTTCTGGTCCATTCCCCTACAAGCTAAGAGAGACAGTGTCTGCTAGGCCTCCTCAAGATAATTCTTCCAACAGGTATGAGCCACTTGTACCATTTGAGGACCCTGAGAAGAATCCTGTCGCTTGGACTGCTAGGATGAAGGAGTTGGCTGTATTAGATCAGATAAAGAAGGCCAAAGAATAAGGGCTAGACACTTCCAATATTTCTACTATGTCAGAGCAGAGACAGAAGGAATTAGAAAGATATGCCTCCAGCAAATTCTTTTATGCAGACAGATATATGGAGTTGCATCCTGCTGCTGTGGTTCCCAGGACTTCAAAGCAAACATACTTGGGTGCAGCTGATGACACCAGGTCCAACAAGGAAGCCTTAAATCCAAACAGAGAAATCAAAATGGTTAAAGGCAAAGAGAAGAAGTAACTCTGTAAGGTGACAATCTTTGGATTTTCTGACTGCTATCTGGATGCCACATATATATATATATATCTGTGATGTTTCTGCAATGTCTAGCTGCTGTTGTTTTTATGCTTTTCTGTTTATATGTTGTTATTTGAATTTCCAAAGTCTGTAAATAGTAATCCTAACCCAAATAGGGGGAGATTGTTGGAACACCCTATTACTAATTTGGGTCAGGATCACTATGTCTCTAGGAACCTTTGTTTGACCTTCTGTATAGCTTTATAGGTCAATTAGAATTGAGTCTAAGGGTTAGAAGTCTAGGATTGGAAGCTGCCCTGAAGACCAAGCTTTTCTGTCTGGAGACTAAGTCTGATCGTCGAGCTCAGCACGACGATTCGTCGAACTCAGATCGACGATCGTCGAGCTCAACTTCGGCAGATCGTCGAGCTCCACTCGACGATCGTTGAGCTCAACTTCACAATATCTTCGAACTCCATTCGACGATCGGTGAGCTCAGTTCGACGATTTTGACTCTGCCTTGGATCTTTATCTCTGAGCTCAGTTCGACGATCTTTGAGCTCAGATCGACGATTATTTTGCTGGTTGAGTTTTCCAGTTCGCTGAGCTCAGCTCGACGATAGCAGAGCTCAGTTCGACAGATTTCAGATAACTTCCAGAATTCAAATTCAAATTAGACAGGAGTTATTATGCAATTAATTCAGAGATTTGCTAGCCGTTTTCATTTACTTCTGGACCAAGTTTCAAGGGATTTTTCAAGGAATAATTCTGTGGACTTTCCTCTAGAAGAGATTATGCAATTAAGGATGCAATCAATGCAGACCAACGACTATCTTTGACAGAGTAATATTCTATTCCGGCACAGAGAATAAAAGACAGAATGTTTTTGAATGAAGATAGATGAGATACAGAGACTAACAAGGAGAGGACACACAACTCAGAATACAGAGACTCTCAAAAACTTCTGTCAAAAATAATTCTGAAGAACACTCATAAAAGAGATCAAGTTTTCAAAAATCATCAGCTCTCTTCAGCTTTCAAAGTGTTCAAGGCCAACATCATCTAAAGACTCCAGACACTCAACATTTCAGCTTGCTGAAATCATCTATTGCTGGAGATCTATCTTTGAAGGCCTATCACCCTCAGCAAAGCTCTTCTTCCTGAAGATCTCAAGGACTCAGGGGAGCTTTGACATCAATCCACATAGTCTTCTCAGTTGTTTGAGAAAGAGAAGACTGCCATCACTCTCTCACCCCCACTCTGTAAAGGGTTTCTCAAACTCCCTTCAAAAGTTTGAATCTGGTTTTTGAGCACCTTGTCAAAAGCTCATTGGTGGCAAGACACCTGATCAAAAAATCTGCTTTGGTTTTTGAGCACCTTATCAAAAGCTCATTGGTGCCCAGGACACCTGATCAACTCATCCTGCAGTGGATTCCTACCTAGGGTGGTAGAAGAGTGGATGTACCCAAGTTTAGGGAACCACTATATTTCCTTGTGTCATCTGGTTCTGCTTGTTTACTTTTTGTTTCTGGCCTTGATTTGTCTGTGCTTAGTTTTTGCATAGTTTAGTTCTGTGATTAGATTTATATTTGCTTCCTTGTTCACACTTATTACAACAATTGTTGTAAAAGTTTTTAAAAGTACTAAAGCACCATATACTCTATTCACCCCCCTCTAGAGTATATCAGATCTAGTTGCACTTTCACGGTCGTAAGTAATGAAAATAATGAATTTATCCCGACTCGGACGGTGACCGGATGGCGAATGTGTATAGATTACCGTAAGTTGAATGATGCCACCCATAAGGATCACTTCCCCTTGCCGTTCATTGATCAGATTTTAGAACGACTTTCCGGACATAGCTTTTATTGTTTTCTCGATGGCCTCTCAGGGTATCTTCAAATCCCCATCTCCCCCGAGGACCAGGAGAAAACTACGTTTACTTGTCACTTCGGCACCTTTGCCTACCGAAGAATGCCGTTTGGATTGTGCAATGCGCCAGCTACATTCCAACGATGTATGCTCGACATCTTTGACAAGTACGTAGAAAGCATTATGGAAGTTTTCATGGATGATTTCTCCGTGTTCGGGAATTCCTTCGATAGTTGCTTAGAGAACCTTGAAAAAGTCTTAGAGCGATGCGAAGAAACTAACCTCGCCTTAAATTGGGAAAAATGTCATTTTATGGTGATTGAAGGGTTAGTTTTGGGACATAAAATTTCTGAAAGGGGTATTGAAGTAGACGTTGCGAAAATAGAAGTTATCGAGAAGCTGCCGCCACCTACGAACATAAAAGCTATAAGAAGTTTCCTGGGTCATGCGGGTTTCTACCGCCGCTTCATAAAGGACTTTTCCAAAATCACCAAGCCCCTTACCCATCTCTTAGAAAAAGACGCCCCATTCATCTTTGATGACCTCTGTCTAGCTGCCTTCAATTTAATAAAAGAAAAATTAGTTAATGCCCCAATCATGATAGCTCCGGTGTGGGATCTTCCATTTGAGATAATGTGTGATGCGAGTAGTTATGCGGTGGGAGCCGTACTAGGTCAACGTATTTCCAAAAACTTCCACCCCATTTATTACGCTAGTAAAACACTCACATCTGCACAGGAAAATTACACCACATCCGAGAAGTAGCTCTTAGCTTTAGTATTCGCTTTTGACAAATTTCGCCCTTATATTACTTTTTCGAAAATTATTGTTTTTACGGACCGCTCGGCCCTCAAATATCTTCTCTCTAAAATGGATGCCAAGCCTCGCTTGATTCGCTGGGTCTTACTCCTCCAGGAGTTTGACTTAGAGATCCGTGATAAGCGAGGTGCCGAGAACTTGGCCGTCGACCACCTTTCGCGCCTAGACAACCCGTTTATAGAACAATTAGACGAAAATTCTTTTCATTACTATTTCCCTGATGAGAAGCTGTTCATAATTAACACATCTACTTCTCCTTGGTTTGCCCGCATCGCCAACTATCTAGTGGCCCGTGTGCTCCCAAAAGAGTTTTCATCTCAGCAAAAGAAGAAATTCTTTTCTGAGCTGAAAAACTATTTTTGGGAGGACCCGCATCTTTTCAGAATTTGTGCCGACCAAGTGATCAGGAGGTGTGTTTCTTTTGATGAAGGATTAGATATTATTAAACATTTGCATGAAGGACCGACAGGTGGGCACTATCAAGCTGCTCGCACCGCTCACAAAGTGTTAAGCGCGGGTTTTTACTGGCCAACCCTGTTTAAAGACGCGCATGCCTTTGTGAGTAGGTGTGATAGTTGCCAACGGTCGGGGAATATTTCGAATAAAAATGAAATGCCACAAAATTATTTCCTAGAGTGCGAAGTTTTCGACCTCTGGGGGATTGATTTTGTCGGCCCTTTTCCTTCTAGCTTCGGGAATAAGTACATTTTAGTTACCGTTGATTATGTTTCGCGTTGGGCCGAAGCCCAAGCTCTTCCTACGAATGACGCCCGAGTCGTAGTTAATTTCCTAAAAAAATTATTTTCTCGATTCGGTACGCCGCGCGCTATCATTAGTGATCAGGGTTCCCATTTCTGTAACGCACAATTTTCAAAAATCCTAACTAAATATGGCGTTACTCATAAGCTTTCCACTGCCTACCACCCCCAAACTAACGGACAAGTCGAAGTAGTCAATAGAGAAATAAAAAGAATTTTAGAAAAGACTGTTTCAACATCTAGAAAAGACTGGTCAGCCAAATTAGACGATGCTCTATGGGCCTACCTAACAGCGTACAAAACCGCCCTCGGATGTACGCCATATCGTTTGGTTTACGGAAAATCGTGTCATTTACCCGTAGAGTTAGAACACCGCGCCTTTTGGGCCTTAAGATTTTTAAACTTCAATCCCCACTCTGTCGGCGATTTTAGAAGGCAAGTATACCTATCGTCGAGTTGAATTTTTTGGATTTTTTGGATATTTACAAAAAGCAAAAAGGAGGAACTCATCCCCCAAGCTCTAAATCTACACTGTCCTCAATGGAGAAGGAGGTCGGAGAATGAGAGAAAAGTAAAGTACAGAAATGAAAGACAGAATTGAAAAACAGGTACTTCCCCGGTTTTATGTGGCAGGGATAGCTGAGTGATGTCGCTCCTCCATGCGTGTGCTGTGGATCTTCAGGAAACGTCGTCTAGTGGACTTTGTCATGGAATCAGAACCGTTGGAGCAGGCGATCGCAGATGTTTCAGCTTGCCGGAGCGATACGGGGCAAAAATTGTAAAATAAAGAAAACAGAAAAAGATAACTTGGGTTGCCTCCCAAGAGCGCCCTTTGTTTAAAGCGTCGTTTGAGCTCGACGCATCAAAATAAGATTGTCCCAAATATTGTTTAACAATAAATTTCGAATAAAGTTCAAAGTTTTTGAGAAAAATAAAGTTCAGATTAATCAAATGTCCGGACCGGAAAGATAGAGTTAACAGGGTTGAGACTGACATCATCACAGAAATACAGTTTAAGACGCTGACCATTCACTTTGAAAGTACCCTTATCAGGGTGGGAAATTAAAACAGTACCATAAGAAAAGACTTCTAAAACAGTAAAAGGACCCGACCAACGTGATTTTAATTTACCCGGGAATAAACGTAAACGAGAATTATAAAGAAACACTTGGTCGCCCGGCTTAAAGATTTTTGGGTGCCTAAGATGTCGATCGTGTAAACGCTTCGTCCGCTCTTTATAAAGTCTGTTATTTTCATATGCGTAAGAGCGCCACTCGTCGAGTTTGTTAAGTTGAAATTTTCTAAAATCCCCGACAGAGTGGGGATCGAAGTTTAAAAATCGTAAGGCCCAAAAGGCGCGGTGTTCTAACTCTACGGGTAAATGACACGATTTTCCGTAAACCAAACGATATGGCGTACATCCGAGGGCGGTTTTGTACACTGTTCGTTAGGCCCATAGAGCATCGTCTAATTTGGCTGACCAGTCTTTTCTAGATGTTGAAACAGTCTTTTCTAAAATTCTTTTTATTTCTCTATTGACTACTTCGACTTGTCCGTTAGTTTGGGGGTGGTAGGCAGTGGAAAGCTTATGAGTAACGCCATATTTAGTTAGGATTTTTGAAAATTGTGCGTTACAGAAATGGGAACCCCGATCACTAACGATAGCGCGCGGCGTACCGAATCGAGAAAATAATTTTTTTAGGAAATTAACTACGACTCGGGCGTCATTCGTAGGAATAGCTTGGGCTTCGGCCCAACGCGAAACATAATCAACGGCAACTAAAATGTACTTATTCCCAAAGCTAGAAGGAAAAGGGCCGACAAAATCAATCCCCCAGAGGTTGAAAACTTCGCACTCTAGGAAATAATTTTGTGGCATTTCATTTTTATTCGAAATATTCCCCGACCGTTGGCAACTATCACACCTACTCACAAAGGCATGCGCGTCTTTAAACAGGGTGGGCCAGTAAAAACCTGCGCTTAACACTTTGTGAGCGGTGCGAGCAGCTTGATAGTGTCCAACTATCGGTCCTTCATGCAAATGTTTAATAATATGTAATCCTTTATCAAAAGAAACACACCTCCTGATCACTTGGTCGGCACAAATTCTGAAAAGATGCGGGTCCTCCCAAAAATAGTTTTTCAGCTCAGAAAAGAATTTCTTCTTTTGCTGAGATGAAAACTCTTTTGGGAGCACACGGGCCACTAGATGGTTGGCGATGCGGGCAAACTAAGGAGAAGTAGATGTGTTAATTATGAACAACTTCTCATCAGGGAAATAGTAATGAAAAGAATTTTCGTCTAATTGTTCTATAAACGGGTTGTCTAGGCGCGAAAGGTGGTCGGCGGCCAAGTTCTCGGCACCTCGCTTATCACGGATCTCTAAGTCAAACTCCTGGAGGAGTAAGACCCAGCGAATCAAGCGAGACTTGGCATCCGTTTTAGAGATAAGATATTTGAGGGCCGAGTGGTCGTAAGAACAATAATTTTCGAAAGATTAATATAAGGGAGAAATTTGTCAAAAGCGAATACTACAGCTAAGAGCTCCTTCTCGGTTGTGGTGTAATTTTCCTGTGCAGATGTGAGTGTTTTACTAGCGTAATAAATGGGGTGGAAGTTTTTGGAAATACGTTGACCTAGTACGGCACCCACCGCATAACTACTCGCATCACACATTATCTCAAATGGAAGATCCCACACCAGAGCTATCATGATTGGGGCATTAACTAATTTTTCTTTTATTAAATTGAAGGCAGCTAGACAGAGGTCATCAAAGATGAATGGGGCGTCTTTTTCTAAGAGATGGGTAAGGGGCTTGGTGATTTTGGAAAAGTCCTTTATGAAGCGGCGGTAGAAACCCGCATGACCCAGGAAACTTCTTATAGCTTTTCTGTTCGTAGGTGGCGGCAACTTCTCGATAACTTCTATTTTCGCAACGTCTACTTCAATACCCCTTTCAGAAATTTTATGTCCCAAAACTAACCATTCCCTCACCATAAAATGACATTTTTCCAATTTAAGGCGAGGTTAGTTTCTTGGCATCGCTCTAAGACTTTTTCAAGGTTCTCTAAGCAACTATCGAAGGAATTCCCAAACACGGAGAAATCATCCATGAAAACTTCCATAATGCTTTCTACGTACTTGTCAAAGATGGCGAGCATACATCGTTGGAATGTAGTTGGCGCATTGCACAATCCAAACGACATTCTTTGGTAGGCGAAGGTACCGAAGGGACAAGTAAACGTAGTTTTCTCCTGGTCCTCAGGGGAGATGGGGATTTGAAGATACCCCGAGAGGCCATCGAGAAAACAATAAAAGCTATGACGGGAAAGTCGTTCTAAAATCTGATCAATGAACGGCAAGGGGAAGTGATCCTTACGGGTGGCGTCATTCAACTTACGGTAATCTATACACATTCGCCATCCGGTCACCGTCCGAGTCGGGATTAATTCATTATTTTCGTTACTTACGACCGTTATCCCTCCCTTCTTTGGTACTACCTGTACTAGGCTAACCCACTTACTGTCGGATATATGATAGATAATTCCTACGTCTAACAATTTCATAACCTCGCCCTTATCTACGTCTTTCATGTTTGGGTTTATACGGCGCTGAGGTTGTATAGAGTTACGTGAATTATCTTCCATTAAGATTTTATGAGTGCAGAAAGATGGGCTTATGCCCTTGATATCAGATATCTGCCAAGCAAAAGCTTGGCGATGCTTTTGTAAAATTGAAAGAAGTTTATCCTTTTGTGCATCCGTGAGGTAGGTCGAAATTATGACAGGCAGCTTGGAGTTCTTTTCTAATAAAGCGTATCGAAGGTGCTCTGGTAGTTCTTTCAGTTCCAAGGTGGGGGGGTCATCATACGAGGTTTTGGAAACTTGTCCTTTTTCAAAAACTATGTCCTCGTACACTTTTTTATATGTAAAATTAAAAGGGGTGTTGCTAGCGGCCAAGGCGGCTTCGTGCAGCGATTCAGTTGGAAAAGTAGAAGAGGAACAGAAATCAAAAAATTCTTTTTCAAAATCAGAAAGGCGGGTGGAGGATTCTTCACTTAGGTGTAGAGATTCAGTTGGAGGAGTAGGAGAGGAACAAAAATTGGAAAATTCTTCTTCAAAATCAGAGGTGTGAGAGAAGGATTCTTCACTTACGGTATCCATGAAAAAACAGGAGTCATCATTAGCTAGTGTGTTCTTCATCAAGGGGGTGATAGAGAAAGTTACCTCATCGTCGCCCACTCGAAGGAAGAGCTTACCATTACATACGTCAATGATAGCTCGGTAGGTGGCAAGGAAGGGTCGGCCAAGGATCAGGGGAACCTCGACGTCTTCTTCGATGTCCAAAATGACAAAGTCCACCGGGAAGATGAACTTGTCAACTTTCACTAGGACGTCCTCCACTATTCCTAACGGGTATTTGACTGATCTGTCGGCGAGCTGGATACTCATGCGTGTGGGGTTGAGACTACCAATTCCTAACTTTTTAAACAACGAGAGGGGCATAAGATTAATACTCGCACCTAAGTCGGCTAAAGCGTGTTTGACAAAGAGATCACCAAAGACACACGGGATAGAGAAACTACCCGGGTCACTGATTTTCTTCGGTAATCCGTTTGTCAAAACAGCCGAGCACTCGGCATTTAACGTGACATGAGAAAGGTTCTCTAACTTCTTCTTGTTGGTTAGGATGTCCTTAAGGTATTTTGCGTACTTAGGCATCTGGGATATGGCTTCGTGGAAAGGCAGATTTATGTGGATTTGTTTAAACATTTCTAAAAAACGGGTGTATTGATCATCCTGTCGTTGTTTATTAAGTTCGGAAGGGTATGGCGGGGATGGATTATTTTTAAAGGTGGGTGGTGGAGTGAGTTGTTTTTTCTAAAATAGGAGTGATAATTTCTTCGGCAGAGGGTGGAATTTTTAAAACGGGAACGGAGCTTTGATTTTTTAAAGCGGAAGCGGAGATTGCCTCGGGCTCTTCACTTATCGTACCGGGAACTTTCTTCCCACTCCGAAGAGTTATAGCTTTCGCTTGCTCTCTCGGGTTGGGCTCGGTATTGGAAGGAAGAGACCCTACAGGTTGCTCAGAAATCATTTTAGCGAGCTGTCCTACCTGATTTTCTAAATTTTTAACACTTCCAGTTAAGGTTCTAATAGTATCGTCATTAGCATTCATGTATTTTGAAAACATTTCCTCCAAATTTGGATGTTTTGGAAATCTTTGAGGAGGTGGTGGTGGTGTAGAAAAATCACTTTGCGGTGGCGGGCGCACAGCATTCGAAGGATTGCTCCACGAAAAATTCGGATGATTTCTTAACGCAGGATTATAACTATTCGGAAAATTAAAACCAGGAGGATGATAATTCGCAGCAGAAAAATTATTAAAAGCAGTTCTAGGCATATTATTTACATAATCCAAATGTTCGGCGGGAGGAGTTGCAGATTCCCATACCTGAGGGGCGGAGGCAGCAGTCATCTCCGTAATGTTTTTGCTTAATATTTCAACTTACAGTGCGAGTTGGGAGACGTTGTCCACTTCAAAGAGAACTGCAGGTTTTTTTGGGCGGGTCCTAGGCACATTCCACTGGTAAGTGTTCATGGCCATGTCCTCAAACAGCTCAAGAGCTGCTTCCTGGGTCTTATGGTTTAAAGTACCGCCAGAAGCTGCGTCTATCATTTGATTTGTGCTTTGATTTAGCCCATTATAGAACGTCTGCACCTGCAACCATACAGGCAGAGCGTGATGTGGGCATCGTCTTAATAATTCTTTAAATCTTTCCCAGGTTTCGTAAAGGGTCTCCGAGTCTATTTGTCCAAAGGCAGAAATGTCATTCCTAAGTTTTGCAGTTTTAGCAGGCGGAAAATACTTGACCAAATATTTTTCAGTTAATTGCGTCCAAGTAGTTATGCTATTTTTAGGAAGGGTGTTCAGCCACTGCTTAGCCTTAATTCTAAGAGAGAAAGGAAATAATCTTAGCCTAATAGCATCATTTGTGACACCATTTATCTTGAAGGTGTCACAAATCTCAAGAAAGCTGGCTATGTGTGCATTCGGGTCTTCATCTTGAAGCCCGTCAAATTGCACATACTGCTGCACCATTTGAATTATGCTAGGCTTCAGTTCGAAATTATTATTATTTATTGCAGGGCGAACTATACTATATTCTTTACACTCGAGATTCGGTCGTGCATAATAGGACATAGGCCTTTGCACGGCTTCCTCCACGTTGGGTTCTGTCATTCTTAAGGTAGAAAATGACTCGGAATCCTCAACCGGCACTTGGGTAGTAGGGCCTTGAAATCGCGATCTTCTCTGAAGAGTACTCTCAATTTCGTGGTCCAGGTCCAAAGTAACCGACGGACTTTCGCGGGTCATACACTAAAAGAAGAGAGGAGAAGAAAGACTAGAAAATAAAAGAGCTAATGAAGTTCGAAATTTTTTTTTTTGAAATAGATTTTTTTTAAGTTTTAACTCCCGAACTTCCCAAGGGCTACCCGGCGAAGTGTTCGCAAGGTACTAGACAAGATAGTGGCATTTAGAGCCACTTTGCATTTTTCGAGAGAGTTAGGTGGTGTAGAAAAATTTGTGATGTGGGTTTCTATTAAGTAGGCGGTAATTAAAATCCAGCCATTTAACTCCGAGTGAGTAGGCGGAAAATAAAAGCTACACTCACGCACTCGACAGAAAATTAAAACACACCCACTCTACAGAAAGTAAACACACTTTACTGAAATAAATCCAGCCATTTAACTCAAGTGAGTAGGCAGAAAAATTAAAAATACGCACACTCTACTGAAATAAAGCCTGCCATTTAACTCAAGTGAGTAGGCAGAAAAATTAAAAATACGCACACTTGCTTGAACAAAATCCAGCCATTTAACTCAAGTGAGTAGGCGGAAAAATTTTAAGAAGGAGGGTGAGAAAGAGAAGTGATAAAATTAATATATTCGTGTTTTCAATTTATCAACGAGCATTGCCTTCCCGGCAACGACGCCAAAAACTTGATTGTCTCTTAGATATCTGCAAGGAGAAAATAACCAAACTAACAATCCAACAAGGCAAGTATACCTATCGAAATGCAGATAGGGGACACAAGTGTCGTATTAAAATCCGGGAACAGTTGAGTAAGCTTACTCACACGAAATCTATTATTTTATCGACGGAAAAATTAGGTTTTTTTAGAAGAAAGCTAAACGTACTAAAGGAAGAGAACTACTTGCAATGAAAGAGATCTACTTGCATGAAAAGATAAAGAGAGCTAAAAGAGAGATTAACTTAAGCTTAATAACGATGAGGGGAAAATGCACTCGATCAGAAATCACCTCGGTAAGAGTGGTTAGAAAAATACGATAAATAAACCTAAGCTAATTAGGGACAGAGTCCTTGACCGTGGAGGTTCCATGAATATTGACACGCTTCTCTCGAAGGCCGTGCCTAACTGAGTTTAGGAAGGTCCGACCGACTCTCGCCTAAATCGGAGGCCTAAAACTCGCTTTACGCGGTGAACCCCGCTATTGGATTTTACTCCAATCCGGGAGATTTGAACGTCCGCCTCTCTCGAGGGGTGCGAACAACTCCCTTTACTCTTGAGTGCTCATTTCAAACTTTCGGCCTCTCGGCTAGCCCAGAATGAAAGCAAAGGTGGAGAGTATATATCGATGATATACCTCCAACCCGTGATAAATCAAGAGTAATTCAAAGCTAAACCCTAAAAAGAAAAGGTAAGATTCAAAGCATCATAACCTAATCACTCGAACCTCGGATCATCAAGATCGAGTACATAGAGGATTAGTTAATCATGGTGAGGTGAAAGAGGGGGGATGAGTAGAAGAAGAATAATGAAAACAGAGTAGAAACGAAAAAGAAAACAACACTTTTTATTAATGGAAACAGGGATCTTACAGCTTGAAAACCAGAGATTACAAGTGCATGGAAAGGTAAACTACACTATCATTAACATTATACTACAGAACGAAGCTAGGAACTAATACAGGGAAAGCATAAAGCTAGAGCTAAGAACTAAAAATGGAGAGACATGCTTAAAAAAGGTCAAAAATACAAAGGACAGAACCTCCCCTCTCAATCCAAAAAGTGTCCCTGAACCCTTAGAGTTGGGCTCTATTTATAGAATTTTTCGGGTCGGGTCATGCCCCCCTGTCACGCCCGGGTCGGGCGTGACCCTGGGGCGTGACACATTTGGCGCGACTTTTTTGGGCTGGAATTTAATTCTGACGAAGTAGTTGAAGTACACACCCACAAGTCACGCCCTGGTAGGGCGTGTACCTGGGGCGTGTTCTTTGCGGCGTGACTTTGTTGAGCTGAAACTGAATGTTGGAGGTGACGGGCGGAATTGCTGCAGTACACGCCCATATGTCACGCCCTGGTCATGCGTGACCCTGGGGCGTGACACTTTCGGTGCGACGGTGGAGCGGGAAAAACGAGCACGTTGCGGCGATTCCTCGGAACCTGGGGACACGCCTCTAGAACACGCCCGTGTCGGATGTGACACGGGCGTGACCGAGGGCGTGTACACTAAGTTTCCACGGAATGCAGTTTCGGACCAATTGCTTCATTCCTTTGGGTTACACGCCCTAGGTACACGCCCGGGTAGGGCGTGACCTTGGGGCGTGTCACAGCAAAATTCGGCTGAAAGCCGTGAAAACCTGCAAAAAGCAGAAAAAATGCATTAGCGACAAAAATATATACAAAGGGGAATCAAAATAAGTACTTTACAAGACATGATTTGCTTTAAAACCCCGAAAATATCCTAATAAAATTGAATGCAAACCGTATTATCAACTGCATAATTAGAAATTCCTTCTACGGTATTCCTAAGGGCGTGAGTATGCGATTTTGTATAGTACTCTGCTACGCAGTTATAGGCCAGCTATGCTCTTTTACTTGTCCGTATTATGGATGATTTGCTCGGGTTGAGCAAATGTTTAAGTATGGTGGTGTGATGATGTTGTTTAAGAAAATGTTTAAGTATGGTGGTGTGATGATGTTGTTTAAGCAAAAGTCTACAGAGACTAAGTACAAGTGTCGACACTCAGCACAATGTGTCGACACTCAGCAGAAGAGTCAGCACTTGAAGTATGTGTCGACACCCAGCATAATGTGTCGACACACAACCAGAAGAGTCAACACATGAAGTAAGTGTCGACACCCAGCACAATGTATCGACACTTAGTTAAAGACTCTACACTTGAAGAAAGTGTCGACACAAGGAGCTGTGTCGACACTTAGCAAAGATCAGAAAGATCAACAAAATTATTCTAAGTACAAGTGTCGACACTAAGGGAATGTGTCGACACTCAGCTGAAGTCTCAACAAGAAGAAGGTGTGTCGACACAAGGAGCTGTGTCGACACACAGCAAGTATCAACATAGAAGACTATATGTCGACACCAAGAAGTAGTGTCGACACTTGACAGATACAACACAAGAAGTTGTGTCTACACAAAGGTGATGTGTCGACACTTAGAAGAATTCAGCAAAAGCTAGAAGAACAAGTACTTGTGTCGACACTCAATTTTAGTGTCGACACATGCAGAAGAAACTGTGTCGAGACATACAAGGAGTTGTGTCGACACCTTGTAGACTTGTGTCGACACTTACACAACTTGTGTCGACACTTGGACTATAAGTGTCGACACTTAAAGACAGAAAGTCTCGACACTTTCAGACAGTTAGAGATTTTCAAGAAATGATTGGATGACTTGACAGCTGCCGTTCCAGCCAGTCTACAGCACCTGTCAGAGATATCAGAAGTCAGTTATGGACCGGACCAGCCGGTTACCATGAAGAAGGCCTATAAATAGGCACCTACAGTTTACAGAAACAAGAGAAAAAGAGTGGTTTTAGATTGTTGTTCAAGTGGATCACATTGTTGAAGAACAAGTTATCAAAGTGGTACACAGAGTATCAACATAAGAAGATCTTGCAGTCCAAGAGCAGATCTAAGAAGTTGGAGAGAGAGGGCTCCATCCAAGAAATCAGCCTCTGGAACTAGGCTGAGAAGAAGGATTCAGATTCATTCTGGATCTTAAGTGGCAGAGGTCAAGGAACTACTGCAGGAGGATTCAGTCTTATTCAGTTCTACTCAAGAAGCTTTGAAGAAAGCTAAGTCAGATTGAATCCAGCTGAGTTCTTCCAAGAACTCATCAAGAAACTCTCAACTCCCCTCTTTTATTTCTGAGTTGTTGAGTTAATATTTGTAATACATTTTTATCTTGTAGGATCCTTTGGATCTGAGTGTATTGTAAGCCTATAATTATAAAGGCTGAGGGTAGGGCTAGAGAGCCTGAGTGTAGGAGATTGAGATCTCTGAGTGTAGGCCTTGTTGGCTGAGTGTAGGCCTTGGTTGGCTGAGTGTAGGCCTTGATTGGCTGAGTGTAGGCTTTGGGATAAAACTGAGTTGTAAGGCTTTGGGCCTGAGGTGTAGGAACCAATTTGGGTTCTGAGACAGTGGAGGAGTTTGGCCGAATCTAGTACACTGCTAGATAGGCGAAGGGGGAAAGTGGATGTACCCATATCTTGGGGAACCACTATAAACCACTGTGTATGCTGTGTTGTGCTGTGATTGTTGCTGTGTATGCTGTGTGTTTGCTGTGATAAAATAGTTAGTATTCTGTGATATAACTGATTGCTGCCATTAAAGTTTAAAAAGGATTAGGTCACCTATTCACCCCCCCCCCCCTCTAGGTGTTTAGGTACCATATCTTTCAAGTGGTATCAGAGCCAGGTTCCTCAAAAAGGACTAACAGTCTGAGGAGATCCTGTTTGGCAGATTCAGTGTTAGGCAAAACACAGATTCAAGAAATTCAAGAAAATCAAGAAACATGGGTTCCTCTGAGAATCACAAGGAATTGGGTTCCATGAAATTACCCATATGCAGGAAAGAGATCTTTGGGATCTGGAAGGAAAGGGTAAGGCTGTTTATGGAGGCCTCAGACCCTAGAATCTACATCACAGTAAGGAAGGGCCTTATGTGCCCATGAAGATTTCAGTTTTAGATGCAAATCAGAGAACTCCAAAGGATTTCTCTGAGATGACTAAGGATGAGATTGCCCTAGCCACAATGGACAAGAGGGCACAAAACATTATAGTGAGTGCCATAGATGATGCAACATTTCAGAATCTTATACACTGTAAGACAACCAAGGAGATGTGGGACACTCTTATAGTGTATATGGAAGGATCTGAAGAAGTAAGACAAGATAGAAAATCCTTGCTAAATCAGGAGTATGAGAGTTTTAGACAAGGTAAAGGTGATAGCATAACTGAGTGCTAGAAGAAGTTCTACAGAATAGTTAATGAACTCATGTCTTATGGAAGAGAGTTCAGTAACTATGAACTAAATGACATGTTCCTAAGGTCCCTAACCAAAGATTGGGACACAAAGATCTGTGCCATTAGGTAAATGGCTAAGTTGGGGGAAATTCCTCCTCCTACACTGTTTAGCAAGTTATTGTCTTATGAAATGCAATTGACAGTGAGGAAAGAGGAGGAGAAATCAACAAGGACTGAACACAAGGAAAGATCAGTTGCTTTCAAGACAGAAGTCCCCAGAAAGTGCAGGAATAAGTCATCAACTCCACCTCCAGAGGTAGTTGAATCAGAGTCTGATGAGTCTGTCAGCACAAAGACTGAGAGCAGTGAAAGTGATGAAGACTTTGCTGCCTTCACTAGACACTTTCAGAAATTCTTGAAGAAGAAACAGTGGAGGTCAAGACCTTCTTCTTCAAAGGGAAAGGAAGTCTTTTATCAGGAGAAAAAGCCTTCAAATAAAGACAGGAAGAGGACAAAGTCATGTAAGGCAACTGGTTCAAAGATATTGTGCTATTGCTGCAATAGACAGGGCCATGTTATTGCAGATTGTCCTGAGAAGAGAAAGGAATCTGGTGACAGAAAAAAGGCTCACTTCAAAGGCAAGAAAGAGAAGTCTTTTGTTGCCAAAAAAGAGAAGACTCTATCAGATATCTCTTCTTCAGAAACTGAGTCTGAGGCTGAAGCCTACATAGGGCTGTTTGCTGAAGAAGAAGAGGAAGAATTCATGCAGATCATGGAGTCTATTTATGAACAAGAAGACAGTCAATGCCAAGGGCTAATGGCTTTGACAGAGAGTGCCAAAATCCTGGAGCAGCCAGGACCCAGTCAGGTACAAAGTTCAAGTTTAAATTCAGTTTCTTGTTCTAGTTCAGAATTAGATTCATCTTCATCAAGTGATGAAAGTGCATCTGAGTCTGAGGATGATATTCATCAGCTTATAGATGAATATAAGGTGTTGTTGCAGGCTTACAAGAAAAGCAAGACCCTAGCCAAAAGTCAGGCAAAGGAAATTGCTATTTTTAAAGCTGCAGCAACAGATTTTGAGAAGTCTTTTGATCAAAAACTGAATGAGATAGCCAGGTTGAAGCACATAACAGTGATTCAAATGGGTACTATATCATTTAAAAATGATCAAATCAAGAGTCTGGAGATCAATCTTCAGAAACAGAGAGAGCTTGTTGCTAGGTTTTCTAAACCTAAGTCAGTGTTACCTTTAATTGATGAATTTGTTCATCATAAAGGCAAGGCTGGACTGGGCTTTATTAGACCTGCAGGGACTGAGCAGTCCAATTCTAAGTCCAAGGGCAAAGCCCCAACATTCAACAAGGCTGCTGTAGACAAGACAGCCAAGGCTGTACCTAAGCAAAGGTACAATAAGTTTGAATGTTGGTGCTGTGGCAAAGTTGGCCATTTTGCAGTGGACTGTTGGCACAATGCTAGTGCCAAAGTGAGTACCAAACTACCTGTTGGAAAGCCAGTGGGTAGCTTTGTCAGATTGCAGACTAACAAGTACCAAGGACCCAAGAATTCTTTGGGTTCTAAGGTTCATTAATCTGTTTTGCAGGTGAGTCCAAGTGGCCATACCCCAACATGGTACTTGGACAGTGGATGTTCCAGACATATGACTGGAACTAGAAGATTACTAAAGGACTACATTCCAGTAAAAGATGGTCCAAAAGTAACCTTTGGTGGTTCTGAAAAAGGAATCATCAAAGGGTTTGGTAACATTTCTACAAACTTAGTTACCATTACTCAAGTGGCTTATGTTAAAGGGTTGAAACACAACCTAATAAGTATAAGTCAATTAAGTGATGTAGGGTATGACATCTCATTTGTTAAAAATGGTTGTCATATCAAGAGGTCAAGTGATCAAGAGATCATTTTGACAGGTTATAGGAAGAGGAATGTCTACTGTCTAAACATTATGATTGAGAATAATGGTTCTCCAGTTTGTCTTGTAGCTGATGAGAAGGTCTCTCATTGTGTCAAATGGCACAAGAGGCTTGCCCATCTTAACTACAAGACTATTAGCAAACTCTTTAGCAAAGAGTTAGTGAGGAATGGTCCTCAAGTTAAGTGTGTTAAAGATGGTATTTGCTCAGCTTGTCAAAAGGGCAAGCAGACTAAATCCACCTTTAGGAGCATAGAAAACAAAGATGCTGTGAGGTGTTTATACCTCTTGCATATGGATCTCTTTGGTCCAATGCCAGTTCACAGCTTAGGTAGGAAGGTCTATACCTTTGTAGTTGTAGATGACTACTCAAGGTTTTCCTGGGTGTTCTTCTTAAGACAGAAATCTGAAACACCTAGTGTCTTCCATAACTTTGTCAAACAAATTCAGAATGAACTAAACAGTACAGTGGTCAAGATTAGAAGTGACCATGGTACTGAATTTCAGTCTGATAGCATGACAAAACTATGTGAAGACATTGGGATATTTCAAGAATTCTCTTCACCTAGAACACCTCAGCAAAATGGCATTGCTGAGAGGAAAAATAGGACCTTGATAGAGGCTGGTAGGACCCTACTAAGTGATACATCACTGCCAGAATATTTCTGGGCTGAAGCAGTTAACACTGCATGCCATGTTATAAATAGGGCTACCATCACTAAAAGGCTTAACAAGACCCCCTATGAAGTTGTGAAAGGCAGGAAACCAAACCTATCCTATTTTAGGATCTTTGGTTGTAAATGCTTCATACTTAACAATGGGAAGTCTTACTTAACTAAGTTTGCTGCCAAGTCCCAAGAGTGAATTTTTGTTGGGTACAGCAATAATAGTAAGGCTTATAGAGTCTACAACTTGACTACACAAGTTGTAGAAGAATCAGTGCATGTTGTTTTTGATGAGACTAAACTTATTAACAATGAGTTGTCTAGTAGTGTATGCAGCCCCACAGGTTTAACAAAGAAAATGGACAAGCTAACTATAGAAGAAGTGCCTGCTGCAAGACAGCAAGTAGAAGAAAGTAGCTGTTGTCCAGGGGGAGAACTACATGTGCCAATTGCTGAAGAAATACAAGGAATACAGCATGATTCAGATGCTGAAGTGGTTCAACCAGAAGTTAGGATGCCTCCAGCCCACAGGCATCTTAGAGATCATCCAGTAGAGCTGATTATTGGAGATCCAAGACAAGGAGTTCAAACCAGGAGTAGAAACATGAATGCAGCAATCTACTCCAGCTTTCTGTCACAAGTTGAACCTAAGAAGTTTGAAGAAGCAATACAAGATCCACAATGGACTGAAGCAATGCAAGAAGAGCTTAATCAGTTCAAGAGGTGCAAGGTCTGGGAACTTGTTCCTAAACCTAAAGACCACAATGTAATAGGAACTAAGTGGATCTACAGGAATAAGATGGATGAGCAAGGGGTCATCATTAAGAATAAGGCAAGATTGGTTGCTAAAGGATATAGGCAAGAAGAAGGTATTGATTTTGATCAAACCTTTGCTCCAGTAGCCAGACTGGAAGCCATAAGAATGTTCTTGGCCTATGCAACCTATCAAGGATTCAAGGTTTACCAAATGGATGTCAAGTCAGCATTCCTAAATGGTAATCTTAAAGAAGAAGTCTATGTGGAACAGCCTTCAGGTTTTGTTGATCCAACTCTACCTCATCATGTCTATAGACTTAGGAAAGCTTTATATGGGTTAAAGCAAGCCCCTAGGGCTTGGTATGAAACCCTATCTAGTTTCCTCATTGAGAACAAATTCTCAAGGGGGAAAATAGATAAGACTCTATTCCTTAGGGAATCTAGAGGCAAAGTTATACTAGTCCAAATATATGTAGATGACATTATATTTGGGTCTACTGAAAGCAGCCTTTGCAAAAAGTTTGCAAAACTTATGCAAGGTCAGTTTGAGATGAGTAGTATGGGAGAGCTGAAGTTTTTCTTGGGTCTCCAAGTTAAACAGACTGAAAGTGGTTTATCCATCTGTCAGTCCAAGTTCACCCTAGAACTCATAAGGAAGTATGGTATGGATTCATCCAGTACCATGAAGACTCCTATGGGGTCAAGTATGTCTCTTAGCAAGGATGATGCAGGGAAACCTGTAGATGAAACCTTGTATAGAGGGATAGTTGGCTCCCTATTATACTTGACTGCTAGTAGACCTGACATCATGTATGCTACATGTGTTTGTGCCAGGTATCAAGCCTGCCCTAAAGAGTCTCATTTGACAGCAGTCAAAAGAATATTGAGATATCTAAAGGGCACTCCCTATCTAGGCCTCTGGTACCCTAGGAATAGAGATTTTGATCTAACAGGTTATTCAGATGCAGACTTTGCAGGATGCAAAGAAGATAGAAAAAGCACTACTGGAACCTGTCAATTCCTAGGTGGGAGACTAATTTCATGGAGTAGCAAAAAGCAAACCAGTGTGGCTATCTCCACAGCAGAGTCAGAGTATGTGGCTGCAGGAAGTTGCTGTGCTCAACTTCTGCGGATTCAACATCAGCTAGAGGACTATGGATTTTAGGTAAGTAGAACTCCACTTTTCTGTGATTCTACAAGTGCTATTTCAATAGCTAATAACCCTGTATCACATAGTAGAACTAAACATATTGAAATTAAATATCATTTTCTTAGGGAGCATGTAGAAAGAGAAGATATTTTACTTGAATATGTTAAAACTGATAATCAAATAGCTGATATGTTTACTAAGCCCCTAGAAGAAGCTAAGTTCAATAGATTCAAAATTGAACTAGGAATGTTAAACTTAGAGTAAGTTTACAAAATTAAAATTGGCTAAGTAAAAATGTGTCGACACATAGACAAGTCTATGTCGACACAGAATAGTGGTGTCGACACTTCAGGAAAAAGGTGTCGACACATCCAGGATGTTGGTGTCGACACTTCAGAATGTTAGTGTCGACACATCACAAGTAGGTGTCTACACATCCAATATGGTGTCGACACTTATGTTTTACTCAGAATTTTCTAAGTAAAGTCTCGACAATGTGTCGAGTTATGTTGTGTCGACACATAACCAAGTGTCGACACATAATATCTGTTGACTAAACTTGTGTCGACACATATGTGTCGAGACATTATAAGTCAGTGTCGACACTTATTGCCAGTGTCGACACATTTTAAGTTAGCTGTCCCGCCTGTTCATCTTCAAAATTAGAAAGGTATAAATAGGGTTCTGTCTTTGTTTGTCGACACGCTTTCAAAGTTTCGAGACCCAAACTACTGTGTCAACACCTCTCTTTTCTAAAGACAAATTCTACAAACCCTAATGGCACCTAAGCTTGAGGAGAACGTTAACGAAGGATATGAGATTGTGCGCGGCGCGTTCGACGATGCCGATCAAGAAATTCAGGCAGTAGTAACCCTAGTCGCCGACTCTGGGTTAGAGTACTTAGTTTCAGAACCTACTAAGATATGGAAGAAGGAGGTTCTTGAATTCATAAATGGAGCTGCAGTAGATGAATCTGGATACAGAATCAAATCCAGAGTTCATGGAACTAAGGTCAAGGTTTCACCAAAGAGTCTGAGGAAGGTGCTCCAGCTACCAAAAACTCAAGATGAAGAAGAAATTACTGCATCCAAGACCAGGGAAGCTCTAATCTGGTGTGGACTTGATCCAAAGATGAAGCTGGGTTCTGTATTTAACAGGAAAGGCATGAATACTCAAGGAAAATTCATGTCTGAAATTGTTGGAAAGGTCTTACTCAGTAAGCCAGGAGGGCATGACAGAGTGTCTGCCTCCATGTTCCATATAATGACAAGAATTATCTTTACTCTAAGAACTGATTAGTCAGTGATAGTCTTTGAGAAAATTAAAGAAAGTCTGAAGAAGCCCAATTTGGGCAGAATCATTAGTCTATACCTAGCTGGTGTGATACCAGAGGTAATGAGTACTGCTGCAGGAAGCAAGATAAACCACATGAGGAAAATGGATCTAAGGATCTTTTCAAGATGGGACAGGGTGTTGTCCAAGGAAATGCCAACCCCAGAGAAGACAGTTACTGAGAAGGAGATTCCTCCAAAGAAAAAGAGAAAAACTACTCCAGTGGCACAAGAGTCCTCCAGCAGTTCTGAAAGTGAAGAACATGTTGTTTTCACTCCTGATGATGAAGAGGAAGAGACTGTAGTGAAATCTCCTGCTCCTCAAGAGGCTGCTGAGATCCAGGGGGAGCTGCCTGAAGCTAGCCCCATCTACAAGGATCACAGCCAGGGGGAGCAAATGCAAGTTCTGGAAGAGCCTATAAGGCAAGAAACTGAGAAGGCACAATATATGCAAGCTGACAAGCCTCAAAGCCCTAAGGAGAGGGTTGACATAGCCAGCACTTCTGTCTCTGAAGATGAAGAAGTGCTAGGGCAAAGAAGAAGAAATTGTATGTCTTTAAAAGGAGAAGTCAGAGTTATAAGAAAGCTCTACAATCTATAGCCCCACAGCCTATAGTTCAACAAGCTCCAACTATTGATTATAGTGCATTAATGATTGCAATACAGATAAAACTGGATGAACAGAGAAAAGCTATAGAGGCTTATGTGGATGAAGGGCAGAAGTCATTACAATTTGATCTGGCCCAAGATATAAAGTCTATAAGGTTTGAAATGAACCTTAACAAGAAGGAGATGAATGAATGCTTCCACAAAGGTGGAAATGCAGTGGTGTATTTGGCAACACACCAAGAGAAGATCAAAGAACAAGTGGATGATATAGCATTGAAACAAGGATATGTTCTTGAGAATCAATTAAGAATGAATGACAATTTGACTGCCTCCCATAATACTATAGTCACTGAGTTGAAGAACAAGGCTGCTGAACCTTCTCCATCTACTGCTGCTGCTAAAACTGATTTTGATAAAGTATTTCAAGAGGAAATTTCTGCTGTAAAGACTGCAATCCAAGCCTCCCAAAAGGTCATATCTGAACAACTTCAAAAGCTTAAACCTTTCTTCAAAGATGGCATCAGATACTTGGATAGTCAAATCAGATTTCAGAAGGATGATGTCAGAGATCACATGGCTAGAGAAGTCATAAAGGGGGAGAGAGTACTAGTCAAGGCAAGCTCTGAACATGCTAAGTGGATATCAAATTCAATCAGGGCTACACTTGGATATCCTCCTCTGTGTGATGACCAAGATATTGCTGAATCAGGCATTAACCCTGCCTATCTTGGAGGTGAGCAACCAGAAGTAGCTCAGGTCATTTATCCACCTGCAGACTTTGAAATGATTCATGCTGAGGTACAGACCATGTACAGCCCATCTGGGGGCAAGGACAATGTCCATATTGAAAAGGTTGTTCAACCTATATCTGAAGCCATGCAAGAGGCTCTACAGAAAGAAGAAGAGACAAGGTTGTCCAAAAAGAGGTTTAGGGAACAAGCAGAACAAAGGCCAGACTTTGAACAGTGGAGCCCTACCTCTAGGAATATAATTTTAACTGCCTGGAAAGCTACCAAGGACAATACTCATGACAGGAACAAATGATTTTCTGAAGCAGAATGGAGAAAACATGAGATCAGGCAGGAAGCAATAGTTCAGTATAGAAGGAAGGCTAAGATGGGAAAGCTACCTCCTACTGCAGTGGAGCCTAGCAAGTACTTCCCTAAGCCATATCATTATTTTGAGAGGCAGAAGATCAAGGCAGAAGAACTTAAAAAGAAAGATCTAAAAGGCAAGAAGCCTGCTGTTGCTGAAACTGCTGATGCCCCTGTCAAAGCTCAAGTTCAAGCTGGCAAGGGAATAGTTATCAAGGAACCTGATCAGAAATAGATTAAGATTTTACTTGAAGATTATTTTGTAATCTTTTAAATGTAAAACTTTTTTGTAAACCACTGAAGATGTATAAGAAAAATGTTAGAACAATATATGATAAATATATTTCATGATTGTTCTGTGAATGTGTCTATTTCTTGTTTGTTCTGAAATGATGAATGTGTATACATGTGTGAATTAATACATGTTTATGTTTACCCTGCTGAATATAACCTGCTTTACATCATTTTGTAATTTTTAATTATGAATGGTGTATATCATTGACTAAGGGTTATGACTTCTCCAAATAGGGGGAGATTGTTGGGTACATTGGTCAAATGTACCTGATTTGAAGAAGCCTCACCCAACTCAATGATATACATCATAATGTATTTGATGTATGTTGAGTTTACTTGTGCAGGTTATGTAATCACTGGACTGAAGCAAAAAGTTTCTAAGTCCATGTGTCGACACCTAGAGGGAAAGTGTCGACACTTAAGAAAGCTTGTGTCGACACCCAGACAAGCAGTGTCGACACTTGGAGCTGTGTCGACACTCAGTGAAGAAAAGTGCAGACAGAAAGTGTCGACACAAGGAGCTGTGTCGACACCCAGTGAAGCTGTGTCTACACCAGAAAGTGTCGACACTTGGAGCTGTGTCGACACTCAGCAAAAGTCTGCAGAGACTAAGTACAAGTGTCGACACTCAGCACAATGTGTCGACACTCAACAGAAGAGTCAGCACTTGAAGTATGTGTCGACACCCAGCACAATGTGTCGACACACAACCAGAAGAGTCAACACATGAAGTAAGTGTCGACACCCAGCACAATGTGTCGACACTTAGCTAAAGACTCTAACTTGAAGAAAGTGTCGACACAAGGAGCTGTGTCGACACTTAGCAAAGATCAGAAAGATCAACAAAATTATTCTAAGTACAAGTGTCGACACTAAGGGAATGTGTCGACACTCAGCTGAAGTCTCAACAAGAAGAAGGTGTGTCGACACAAGGAGCTGTGTCGACACACAGCAAGTATCAACATAGAAGACTATGTGTCGACACCAAGAAGTAGTGTCGACACTTGACAGATACAACACAAGAAGTTGTGTCGACACAAAGGTGATGTGTCGACACTTAGAAGAATTCAGCAAAAGCTAGAAGAACAAGTACTTGTGTCGACACTCAATTTCAGTGTCGACACATGCAGAAGAAACTGTGTCGAGACATACAAGGAGTTGTGTCGACACCTTGTAGACTTGTGTCGACACTTACACAACTTGTGTCGACACTTGGACTATAAGTGTCGACACTTAAAGACAGAAAGTCTCGACACTTTCAGACAGTTAGAGATTTTCAAGAAATGATTGGATGACTTGACAGCTGCCGTTCCAGCCAGTCTACAGCACCTGTCAGAGATATCAGAAGTCAGTTATGGACCGGATCAGCCGGTTACCATGAAGAAAGCCTATAAATAGGCACCTACAGTTTACAGAAACAAGAGAAAAAGAGTGGTTTTAGATTGTTGTTCAAGTGGATCACATTGTTGAAGAACAAGTTATCAAAGTGGTACACAGAGTATCAACACAAGAAGATCTTGCAGTCCAAGAGCAGATCTAAAAAGTTGGAGAGAGAGGGCTCCATCCAAGAAATCAGCCTCTGGAACTAGGCTGAGAAGAAGGATTCAGATTCATTCTGGATCTTAAGTGGCAGAGGTCAAGGAACTACTGCAGGAGGATTTAGTCTTATTCAGTTCTACTCAAGAAGCTTTGAAGAAAGCTAAGTCAGATTGAATCCAGCTGAGTTCTTCCAAGAACTCATCAAGAAACTCTCAACTCCCCTATTTTATTTCTGAGTTGTTGAGTTAATATTTGTAATATATTTTTATCTTGTAGGATCCTTTGGATCTGAGTGTATTGTAAGCCTATAATTATAAAGGCTGAGGGTAGGGCTAGAGAGCCTGAGTGTAGGAGATTGAGATCTCTGAGTGTAGGCCTTGTTGGCTGAGTGTAGGCCTTGGTTGGCTGAGTGTAGGCCTTGATTGGCTGAGTGTAGGCTTTGGGATAAAGCTGAGTTGTAAGGCTTTGGGCCTGAGGTGTAGGAACCAATTTGGGTTCTGAGATAGTGGAGGAGTTTGGCCGAATCTAGTACACTGCTAGATAGGCAAAGGGGGAAAGTGGATGTACCCATATCTTGGGTAACCACTATAAACCACTGTGTATGCTGTGCTGTGCTGTGAATGTTGCTGTGTATGCTGTGTGTTTGCTGTGATAAAATAGTTAGTATTCTGTGATATAACTGATTGCTGCCATTAAAGTTTAAAAAGGATTAGGTCACCTATTCACCCCTCCCCCCTCTAGGTGTTTAGGTACCATATCTTTCAGATGAGTCTAATTTATATAGGGTTTTTCGGACATATCTGGGCTTATTTTCATGCTTGTGCACTACTATTTCAGTAGGAATTGTCATATATTTTATTAGGGAATCACTTAGCCATTGTGCATTGTTTCAGCCCATTTTTGTTTGCGAATTTCACCGGTATGTTGGGGGTATGTGCTGGGGTACTCCCAGTGCGGCTTTGGATATTCTTTGCTGTATATTTGGTGCTGGGAGCTTTTGCTCCAGCTTTGGTTTTGCTGTGCATGTGGTCAGTTTTCCCCCAATTCTAGAATTCTGACTTGTGGAAAACGCACGGTCGTGCGATTCCTTAACTCACGATTTCCACCGAATTGTGCAATTTCTACAGGTTTTCTCTGGATGGACTGACCAACCAGTGTGATTTATTCACGCATAGTTTCTTTGGAACCGTGTGCGAAGGAGACACACGGTTTTCCTGTTGCATTCTTGTTTTATAGCGCACTGTGGTTAATCGTGCGATTTGTTCACACACGGGCAGAAGTGCCAGTGCGTGAGTAAAATGCACAGTTCCACCTGCTTGCCGTGAATTTCAGCGCTCTATGGTTACCTGTGCATTTTCCTTCACATACGGGCGGAAGCGCACGTGCGAGAGTAAAACACACGGGTCAACACATCTTCTTCTGCAATCTTGGCCTGGAAGATAATATAGCACGGTTAACCCACGGTCGTGCGCCAAACCGTGGGTGACCATTTTTTTGACATGTTTCTATTTAAGTTCAAGAGTTGACTGGAGATAGGAGGAGTACGCCATTTCTGCTCCTCTCAGCGTGAAATCCTTACCCCAGCCGCTTTTTCCTCACTCTTCCTTGAAAAGCTCATTCGGTCACAGTTCTGCCTCGAAACTTCACCGCAAGCGAAGATCTTCCGTTATTTTCTGCTTCTCCATCTCAAGAGGAGCATTTGGAGCCCTTTCTCGCCACCATTGAATAGTTTTCTGGTGACTTCAATCCTTCACAGAACGGAAGAAGACGGGGAAAAGGCCTTTGAAGTAGGTGACAACACTTTAAGCTTCCTCGTACGTCAACCACCGACCGAGCCCGGACGAAGACCGACAACCTTTGACTCCGGTCGATAATCGTGGCTAACCTTCACGCGTTGGGTTGTAAATCTCCTTTTACTCTGATTTGGATGTTGTTTCTTTGCTTTGGATGTTTGCTAAACTTGTTAGGAACTCTTAACGATGTTCTTGATGCTTTATTATTGACGTTGTTGTTGTAGATCTTAGTTTGGCTTTACTTCCTTAGGCAAATTTGGGTTGTTGACTGGTGATACGCCGCACTAACGCGTGTTAGGTGCTGGCTTGGTGAAGAGTTATTTTCGACCCTCAACGGTTACGACCGCACACTTTAATACTCATCGGAGTATTCCACCCTTGCGAAGCGGTGAAGGCGAACTGCAAAAATACTTTTAGTTGTTCTAAAACACCGCCAACCTTTGTTGCATTTGAAATCACTTTAACAAGAATGATCACACTTCGAATCTGCACTCCTCGAGAGATTCGATTCTCGGAGGATCACTCCCCTAGTTTATTACTTGACAACAATCAGTGCACTTGCCGAGATTGCATCACTAATACAGTAAAAGCCTAAGAAAAAATGTACAGAAATGTGGCTAAGTCCACAGGCATTGAGTGAGTCTCGCTCACTCAATATCATACTCTATATTCGTTTAGTATTGTCTTATAAGTCAAAGCCACAGAAAATCTATGCTGATATTTGGCTACGTCCAAATGCGTTGAGTGTACCTTACTTACTCAACACCAGATAAACAAAATAAAATATATTAAGTAGTTTGGCGTTGAGTGGAGCTTACTCACTCAACGCTAAGGAGTTGAAAAATCTGGCCAAGGCAGAAAGCATTGTGTGTGACATGCTCACTCAACGCAATCAACGCCATGATTTAGAAAATCTAGCTAAAGAAAAAAGCATTGAGTGAGGCGTTCTCACTCAAAACTTAAGATGTTGAAGATACAAGAAATTAGTTAAGGAAGAAAGCGTTGAGTGAGGAGTGCTCACTCAACACTCTCAACGCCTAAAATACGGATAGCATGGTTAAGTCACAAGACGTTGAGTGAGGCGTGCTCACTCAACGCTCTCAATGCCAAGCATGCAGAAATGGGTGAAGAATATTCTAAAGCAAAAAGCGTTGAGTGAGGCTTGCTCACTCAACGCTGTCAACGCCTAGATAGACATAACTCTATCTAAGTATCTTGGCGTTGAGTGAAGCTCATTCACTCAACGCCTATTCTACTAATGCTTAATTTTGACCAAGTCCACGGGTACTGACGTCAGTAGTTCAACAAGTCAATATTATTCAAACTGATAGCGGGAATGCTGCAGTACATGACAAAAAGTGCCTGCATCGCTACTGTACGTCAGTTGGCATTAAAGCAAGGTTGTAGTTTGCCATTTATGGTGAGGGACCCACTGCTAAAATAGCCATTAGGTTGCAATACATAAAAGTAGAAGCCTTTTTACGGGAAAAAAGTTATTGGTGTAGTTCGTCTTCATCTCCATTGTTATTGTGACTGAAGAACAGGAAGCTCAAGATAGCAAGCCTGAAGGCTTAGCAAGTTAGTTGATTGTCTTCTTCATTGACATCAGCAAGATCAGAGCAAAACTCTGAAGAAAAGACAACAAGTTAGCCGGTACCATCTTCACCTACACCAGTAAGTTTAGAAGGTCTTCCTTCTAACGGAGAAGCAGAAATAGAGAACAAGTTTCTGCAGATCAACTTGCTTCTTAGTTCAGCCAACTCAAAATCTGAACATCTACTTCTGAAGCTGAGAAGAATAAATAACAAAGTTGTAGATTCTGTCCTGGGAAGGGAGAAGAAGCGGAGCAGTTTACTGCTAGTTTCTTCCAGCACAAGCCAAAGCATGGTAAAGATCTACAACCTTGTTGTTGTGAAGAAGTTGGGATGGGATTCTCTCAGATCAGGTAGCTGCAAGTTTTGTTGCAGTCACTTCTCAGTTTCAGCAGGGAAAATCCCTGGTGTAGAGAAGAAGATGTTAGGATTAAGTATATCGTAGTTCAAGTAAAAGTAGACTCAGGAAATATTTTTCTGGAGTCATAGTGGGGCTGAGTTTATCTCTGTCCAGAACCTTGGCACAGAGAAATATCCCTTGTGTCAAGATCAACCATACATCCCACTTCCATCTTGTAGGATCTAGTTTGATCTGAGTGGTAGGACCAAATTTGTTCGGAGGTAGGATTCTGTTGAGAATATGAGTTGTAGGACTTGTTATGAAGTCTGAGGAAGGATCCCTAGTGGATATGAGGTAGGGTTGTTCTCCCCGCCTGAGTTGTAGGGATTAACAGCCTAAGGTAGGTGATCAGTGGATCACTGAGTTGTATGGACTTGTGCCTGAGAAGTAATTCATAGAGGAGACTGAGTGATCCCGCGGGATCGAGGTGTATGCTCTTTGGAGCAGAGTTTTGGAGAAGATCCTAGTCCAACAAGATAGTTGGATAGGTGGGAGGGAAAGTGGATGTACCCCTGTTAGGGGAACCACTATAAATCTTGTGTGTGCTTTATACATTTGTTGTGTTGCAGGTTACATTTCTTGAAAACATGTCCAACCAACTAATAAAGCACCTAAAGTGAAGAAAATAAAACATAAGTCACTAAGGACTAAGAAACCTATTCACCCCCCCTCTAGGTGATTTAGCTATACTTGAAAATAAAGACTTTTAGCTATGTTTCGAAGTCGCTAATTTGTGTATTGCGTAATTTTAGGTGACTAAGAGTCGTGTAGAGCAGCCTCAATGTCAGCACTCTGCGGAGTGTAGCGCATAGAATGATGTGCCTGCAACCCCTCCTTCTGCAGAAATGATAAGGTTGGTGGCCGAAGACATATTTGTCATGTTAAATGCCCAGCCAAGAAGGCAAGTTCAGCCTCCTTCCCCTGTAGTGGCCCCGATGCCAGTTATGGTAGTGGAGCCATTAGCAGCAAGAAAGCCTTCAGATCAACAGTTGATGCACTTCCTAAGTTTCAACCATCTATACTTTATGGGAGATGGACTCCCGTCTAATGTAGACTACCAGCTCTCTCGGATAAAGAGAACCTTAAACGTGATGGAGATAGAGGAGGCTCAGAAGGTCATCGTAGCCACTTCCTATCTTATGGAGTTGCAAGATTGTAGTGGGATGAGATTGAAGCTCATCAGTTAACAGGGAGATGATTGATGGACGTCTCAATAGAGGAGTTCTCAAGGTTGTTCCTGGTACGTTATGTCCCTTTAGCATAATGGATTGCATTGGAAAATAAGTTTTTAATATTGAATCATGCAATAGTTCGGTCGACAAGTACCTACATGAGTTCGCTAGACTTAGAAGGTATGCTGGATCATCTTTGGAAAATGACTAAAGAAAGACAATCAGGCACTTTCCAGTTCTTTGGAGGAAAAATTGTGTCTTGGAGCAGCAAAAAACAGACTAGTGCTGCAATTTCAACAGTTGAGCCAGAGTACATATCAGCTAGTAGTTGTTATAATACCTCCATCCATCACATGAATTATAATAGAGGGTCTGGTCGGGGCCTCACACATATTCCATGGACAGGCACCGAGATTACATGTTAATATCAAAAACTACTCGAATCCTAACTCAGAGCATTCTAGCGAAAGGTTTTGGGTTGCATGAACTCATACCAATTGAATGTACACTATATATAAACGACACCATTTATATATATCAAGAATGTCACTTACCAATACACAAAAGTTATGGTCTTAAGGCCTTACAGTTATACTTCATAAATGTGCTTTACAAACATCGACGCGCAGGACGACCACACATGAAAACAGTAAAACTTCTTCGCTCGGATTTCGAGAACCAGCATAGTAGCAAGGGCTTCAACCCGCTATTTCCCGCTCGGCTCTCCAGCACCTGCACAAGGACAATCCACCACAAGGGTGGCAAACAAGGCAACGGTCAACATTCAGCTGACCAATTTATAATGACCTTACCCCTTTCCTGGGGAAGAGGTATTCCTTCCATGCAGGCATAGCATTTTCATAAGCAGAAATATCACAAGAACATGCACTCACATATAGTTCAATATATCACAAGTGCAAGCCTCAACTGCCGATGCTCCTTGCACTCATGGCACATTTTCGGTGTGCCAATTTCCCGGACTACACCACCGTTCAGAGGTTCAAGGCGTGACCGTCAACTTTGAGCATTATTAATCTTTATGCCGCGCGGTCCTAAGACTCTCATTATGTGCTCCAACGAGACCAATAATCTAGGTCTTCGAGTAGGTGGGACATAATGCGTGTACAATTTAGCCTTTGCTTGTTGCTCAAATCATCAGTTCAGAGGAAAAGACTAATGCGGGTCAGCTTTCCCTTTCTCGTTCGGCATGATGGCCTTAAGAGCATGTAGCTCACACAAGCCATACTGTTTGCAAGAGACTGGATTTACAATCAACTGGGTATCTCGGAGCTATCACCGGCGATACTCACTATATCTAGGCGTTAACAACAGAACTCACTTCCTGTACCCAGACCCATCCAAAACCCTACAGTAACCTACAATACCAGAAACACAAGACTTTCATAACACATGGCGTAAATAGCTCACCAAGAGCTATCGCCATTGGCGATACTCACTATCGCCTGGCGATATCTAATAGGTCTTAAAAAAGTGGAATTTCGTGGGTATTTTCCTAGAGTGCAACTCCAGTACTTCGTTCTACTTTCAGTTCAAAGGTACAACCCTACAGACCTCAAACACTACACGTGTATACTCATAGTCTTCTCCGACACGCAAAATAGACATAACCAATCCATACCAACCTGTCTAGATGGGATTCACACAACATGCTTATTCTATACTAAACATTTTTGGATCTATATACAATACTCAATGGGGATTTCACGAATTGACCCAAAGGAATTCCCTTCACTTTTTCACCTTTTGGTGGGGGATTCCATGCATATGCCAAAAGAAAGTCTTCGCTTGTCCAAGCAAGAAGATCATTACCCTTGTAGTTTTGTTCAGAGCCATGACTGCTTTTTTGTCCTGTTGGAAAGGATCACCGCACTTTCCTCTTCACGGTCCAAGCCTCAGATCTTACTTTCGACTACTGGATCTCCTTCACCAACCATTTCAAGCTCAGCTCCCGCCCTTAGCTCAAACCCTTAGCTCATTCTATTAAGAACTTGGATGAAAGAAGGAGAGAGAGTAATAATAAGAGAATTAATTCTCATTCCTCTATTCCTCTGCATAAGTGGCCTTGGGATTAATCCCAACCACATGATCATTTCATCAAAAGGGAGAAAAGGCCACAATTTCGGTTGAAAATTCAACATTAACACTATCGTCTGGAGATATCCACTATTGCCTGGGCGATATTGTCGATAGTTGCTTTGACCACCATCAACCATCGCTCTTCGACTGCCGCCCGACCATCTGATACGTGTCCACACACGTGCTATTATTGCCTGGCAATATCCACTATCGTTGTTCTGTTAGCTCACTCAACGCTTTACGTCGTCGAATGCGTTGAGTTCACTCAATGCTTTAAGGCTTTGAGAGCGTTAAGATCCGGGGATATCTCCAATCGATACCCACTATCGCCACGTGATAGTCTCTTACTCAATGATTTATCGAAAGGAGTCGAGTGTGTTGAGCTCAATCAATTCTTTATGGCATCGAGTGCTAATGCTATCGCCGCCAGCGATGCCCACTGTCGCCTTGCAATAGCGACCAAAAGTTCTGCTGTCAAATTTGGGAAGTTACAACCCTCCCCTCCTTACAGAAAGTTTGCCCGAAATTTTACTCAATTATAAGGAAAAAATAGCATCTTATGTGTTACAACAAATTTTACTTTCACAAAAACAATATTACAACATTACTGAATAAACAACTCGGGGTATTCCTCGCGCAGGTTTGCTCATGCTCCCGTATCAGCTCTTCACGGGAACAGTTTTCCCACCAGACTTTGACCATCCAGACTGACTTGTTTAGTAGTTTCATGATCTCCGTATGCTCGATTCGAATGAGCTAAACTTTTGTCGTTAGCCGACTATCGACCGGTACTTGACCATCTGCAACCACTTGAGCTGTCTCTTTCATAGCTTTTCGCAGCACCGATATGTGAAACACATCATGCAAGCCACTTAGCTCCGCCGAAAGAGCTTACCGATAGGCAGCTTCTCTAATTCGTTCAACCACTTCAAATGGACCAAGATACCTTAGACTTAACTTTTTCAAGAGATGAATCCTGGACATGTCTTTGAATGGCTTGATCTTTAAGTACATCCACTCTCCAATCGCAATCTCCACATTCTGGTGTTTAACATTATAGTGCTTCGCTTGCCTATCTTGGGCTATCAGTGGCCGCTCTCTTATAGTGTGTATGGTCTAATATGCATCTTCGACCTCCTTACGCTTATATAGTTTTGACTGGTCTGTTTCCACCCATGCTAAAGGTGCACAACACTTTCTACGGTATAAATCTTCAAAGGGCGTCATTTGTATGCTAGCTTGATAGCTATTGTTGTAGGCGAACTCAATCATATAGAGGTGATCTTCCCACCTCTTACCGAAATCCAGGGCGCACATACGGAGCATATCCTCCATTGTTCTGTTGGTCCTCTCGATCTGACCATCCGTTTGCGGATGGAAGGCGGTACTAAACTTTAACTTGGTACCAACAGTTGGTAGATTACCCTCTAGTCACCTGAAGTAAAACACCCATCTCAGTCACTGGCGATGCTATGGGGCACGTCGTGCAATTGTACGATGATTTTCAGTACAGCTTGGCCAATTTTTCAACTAAATCATCCTTCCTGTTAGGTATAAAGTGCAACACTTTGGTTAACCAGTCAACTATCACACACACGGCATCATTTCTGTTCTGAGATCTCGACAGTCCATGCACGAAATCAATAGAAATTTCATCGAACATCCATACCAGAATTGGTAATGACTTCAGTACACCTGCAGGTTTCTGGCATTCAGCTTTTACCAAGGCATAAGTCTGACATTCTACCACGTAACGGGCTATGTCTTTCTTCAGATCCGGCCACCAGAACATCTTCCTCATGTTCTTGTACATTTCCGTGCTCCTTTGGTGACTTGAGTACTTTGTAAATTATGCCTCGTACATGATTTCTTCACGTAAGTTACCCACATCCGGGATGCACAAATGACCATCTTCTGCAAAAGGCCATCATCCAAGGAGAATTAGGCATTTGACTCATCCGTTGTATAGCGTTGTAGACTCTCATCGAGTTCGGTTGCTCGCCGAACCCTGTCCGCTAGGTCATATTGAACCTCTGTCCAGTTCAGGCATGCATTTGTAGTGGCATTCTTGTCAACACAAGAAATGTTCATGTTCTCCAATTCCTGGATCAGACACTCATCATGCATCTGCAACCAATTTGCCCTTGCCACGGTCCTATGACTCAAGGCATCTGTGACCATGTTCCCTATCGCGAGAGTATAGTGTATCTAGAAGGTGTCGTCCCCAAGAAACTCCATCCTCCCCCGCTGTCGCATGCTTAGATATTTTTGATCCAAGAGATACTTAATGCTCTTATGGTCCGTGAAGATGTCAACTTTCACACCATATAAGAAATGTCGCCACAACTTAAGTGCAAATCACCACTACCAACTCCAAGTCGTGGATAGGATAGTTCCGCTCATGCTCTTTCAACTAGCATGAGCCATATGATATCACTTTTCCAAACTGAATAAGAACGCAACCTAAGATGCTCCCTGAAGCATCACTATATATCTCATAGCTGTCTGTACCATATGGCGAACTCATGATAGGCGTCGTGGTCAAACGACTCTTTAGCTCCTCAAAATATCACGCACACTCCGGCGTCCAAATGAACTTCTGATCTTTTCTCTTCATTGTGATGAGAGGCAAGTCTATTCACGAGAAGTTCTTTACGAAGTGCCTATAATATCCCGTAAGTCCAAGGAAACTCTGGACTTCAGCCACAGAGAAAAAACCAGCCACTCCCTTTTCGCAGCTATCTTCGTCGGATCCACTGCAATGCCTTCTCCACTTACCACATTGCCAAGGAAGGCCAATGATGACAGCCAAAACTCACACTTTGAGAACTTGTCATAGAGCTTGTTTCTTCTCAGGGTGTGCATCACCATCCGCAAATGGTTCGTATGATCTTCTCCAGACTTATAATACACTAAGATTTCTTCAATAAAGACGATTACAAATAAATCCAAGTACTCTCGAAACGTTCGGTGCATTAGGTACATGAATACTGATGGCCCATTAGATAGCCCAAATGAATTTACCATGAACTCGAAATGACCGTAGCGTGTTCCAAACGCTGTCTTGGGAATGTCACATTCAGAATTCTCAACCTGTAATAGCCAAACTTCAGGCCTAGCTTTGAGTATACTGTTGATCCAACCATCTGATCAAACAAGTCATCAATCCATGGTATCAGATACTTGTTATTCTCCGTCAGCTTGTTCAATTCTCTATAATCGTTGCATAGACGCAGGATACCATCCTTCTTTTTCACAAAGTGGACAGGTGCGCTCCAAGGTGACATACTTGGGCGTATATATCCTTGCTCTAACAGCTCTTACAGCTGGAATTTTAGTTCCGCAATTTTCTTTGGTGCTACACGGTACGGTGAGTGGGCCACAGGTTTCGCACTTGGTACCAACTTAATAGAGAAGTCAATTTCTCTTTGGGGAGGTAGCCCCGTAAGAACCTTCGGGAACATATCTACGTACTCCTATACAATCGGAATGTCACTCATACTGGCTTTTGGCCCAACATCCTTGATAAGAATGAAGAATAACTTTGTGCCCTTCCGAATAGTTTTGACAACTTGGAGACCAGACATCAACATATTGCTCGATCCTTGCATACTAACAAATTTAGTGTCTAGCTCGTTATTCCATCCTAGTGTGATCTACTTTGAGTTGTATTCTATAAAGGCACACTGCTCCGAGAGTCATTTTATACCAAGATTACATAGAACGCCGATATCGGTAGCACAGATGATTCTAATCCGAAATCCCGAATTGCTATTCACACCTCAACACAACAAGACTTATTTGCCCGCATCAGCATCCGTTAGGCAACAATATCGATAGTCTATCTACTGGCGCACAAGTATGCACTCCAATCCGAGACACGAAGTCCTCAGCTAGAAATGAATGCGAAGCAACCGTGTCGAACAGTGCTCTCGCCGGACAGTCTCGAATAAGGACAAAGCTGAAAGTGCAGCTGGATCTGATATACTCTAGAGGGGGGTGAATAGAGTATATGATGCTTGAAAACTTTTTACAACAATTGTTGTAATCTGAGTGAGCAGGGAAGCAATTATTAAATCTAATCACAGAACTAAACTAATCACAAAATAGTCACAGAACAATCACAGCCAGAAACAAAAATAAAGACAAGCAATCCAGATGACACAAGGAAATATAGTGGTTCCCCTAAACTTGGGTACATCCACTCTTCTACCACCCTAGGTAGGAATCCACTGCAGGATGAGTTGATCAGGTGTCCTGGGCACCAATGAGCTTTTGATAAGGTGCTCAAAAACCAAATCAGATTTTTTGATCAGGTGTCTTGCCACCAATGAGCTTTTGACAAGGTGCTCAAAAACCAAACTCAAACTTTTGAAGGGAGTTTGAGAAACCCTTTACAGAGATGGGGGTGAGAGAGTGATGGAAGTCTTATCTTTCTCAAAGCAGTTGAGAAGACTATGTAGATTTGATGGTGTCAAAGCTCCCCCTGAGTCCTTGAGATGTTCAGGAAAAGAAGCTTTGCTGTAGGGTGATAGGCCTTCAGAAGTTGATCTCCAGCAAAAGATGATTTCAGCAACAGCTGAAATGTTAGGTGTCTGGAGTCTTGAAAGATGTTGGCCTTGAACACTTGAGACAAGAGAGATCAGAAGATTTCAGAAAGTTTGATCTCCTTGGATGTGTGTTCTATTGAGAATTCTTTGAGACAGAGAATATATTGTTCTTGTTCTTCTTCTTGTCTGTGTTCTGAGGATTATTGATGTCTAAGAGAGATTCAAAAATCTTGTCTTTTATTCTCTGGTACTGAATAGAAGAAACATCCTCTGTCAAGAATAGCCGTTGGCCTGCATTAATTGCATCCTTAATTACAAATGACTTCTGGAGGAAAGTCCAAAGAAACATTCCTTGATAATCCCTTGAAACTTGGTCCAGAAATAAATGAAAACGGCTAGAAAATCTTCTGAATTAATTGTTGAATAACTCCTTAACTGTTCTGGATTTGAATCTTGAAAAATCCTTGAAGTTATCAGAAATCGTCGAACTGAGCTCTGCTATCGTCGAACTGAGCTCAACGATATGGACTTATACAGCAACAAAATATCGTCGATCTGAGCTCCAAGATCTTCGAACTAAGCTCAGAGATAGAGATCCAATGCTGAGTCAAGATCGTCGAACTGAGCTCGCAGATCGTCGAATGGAGTTCCACGATTTGTGGAAGTTGAGCTCAGCGATCGTCGAATGGAGTTCGACGATCTGTCGAAGTTGAGCTAGACGATCGTCGATCGGAGTTCGACGAATCGTCGTGCTGAGCTCGACGATATGACTTAGTCTCAAACTGAAAAATTCTTGGTTTTGAGGGCAGCTTCCAAACCTAGACTTCTAACCCTTAGACTCGATTCTAATTGACCTTTGAGCTATACAGGAGGTCAAAAACTGGTTTCCTAGAGACATAGTGATACTGACCCAAATTAGTAATAGGGTGTTCCAACAAAAGCCTATTATAAACAAATTACACACAAGCAACGCACAAGATATTAAGTATAAAAAGCAGTAAAACTGTATCTTAACACGTATCAGTGACGACGTCACTTTGCTTTATGGCCTCCTGTTTGCCAAGATTATACAATCTTGGCTGAGCTGGAGCATACTGGGATGTAGTGGACTCCACTGCCTTTCCCTTTTCAACATATGTTGCTCCTACCTTCTTATCACCCTTTCGAGGACCACTACGACAGTCACGGGCTATATGGCCTACCTTTCCACAAGTATAACATGTCTGAGGCCCTTGCCCAGACGTTGCTCCAGACACCATTGTGGAAGGTGCCTGTCTTGAAGATTTGGAATTTTACCCCATTTCTTGCGGTAGTTCGATTTTTCCGGGTGCGATACTTTGAACTCGGGCTTTATCACAGACAATTCCCTCTTGTCATGCACCCTCTTCATATCTTTCTCCAACGCACTGACTGTATCCACCAATGCTTGAAACCCTTTATTCACCAAACTCGAGAGCAGGAATCTCAGCTCATCCTGCAGCCCTTCGTAGAACCTGTTAGTTTTCTGCTCTTCATCAATGAAGGTAGACCCTGCATAGCTTCCTAACCATATAAACTCATGTAAGTAGGTATCGACACTACCTTCTCCCTGAGTTAGACGTTAGAACCCATTTTCCATGGCAATTCGCTGCGATGTCGGTAGATGCTTTGACAAGAATAGTCTCGAAAACTCCTATATCAAGACCTCTATTAGTTGTCTGCCTGCTAAGTGGTGCAACTCCATTTCATCCCACTAAAGTCGAGCCTCTCCTTCCAGCAAGAAAGTGGCCAAGGTGACTTTCTGTCCCTCCTCAGTTCTTATTGCCATCAAAATTCTTTTGACTCACACAAGCCAGTCCTCTGCATGTGTTGGGGACCATGACCCTGCGAACGTAGGAGGACTGAATCTCATGAACTGCTTCAGTTATCATTCTGCTGCTCGTAGATCTACCATAGCCTCCACAGGTTTTGGCCTCACATTTACCTGTACTGGCACCATTGCAGGATACGCCTGCCCTTTAGACTGTGCTTTTATCACCACAAATAACGCCTCAACAAATAAGCGCATTGTATCTGCAGAAGGAGGAGATGTGGGCACCAAAGCTGGTACCGCACTCTCAACATATTGATGGGGCTCAGACTGCCCCGCACCACTTCGAGCCACTTATACGTTTAAAAGACACATTTTAGCGACTTTGTAAAAGCAACGACGACTAGTAGGAACGCGCAGGTTCCTCAAACAGGTGTATTTTCATTCCTTAGTGCACAATCTTGAGTTCATGTATGTTATAACGGTCCACACTTACACGTCCTCGCCACCCATCAAAATAATTTGACCACGAATTCACAGGAGGAAGTCCAAGACAAGCTGATAAAAATTGTAACACCTAGATATGTGACGCGAAATATAGTAAAGGGTCCGGCCATGGCCCCACATCATATTCCACGGATAAGCAGCAACATTACATGTTAAAATCAAATACTACTTGAATCCTAACTCAGAGCATTGTAACAGAAGCTTTAGGGTTGCGTGAACTCATACCAATTGAATGTCCACAATATATAAACCACACTATATATATATATATATATATATATATATATATATATATATATATATATATATATATATATATATATATATATATATATATATATATATATATATATATATCAGGAATGTCACTTACAAATACACAAAATTTATGTCGTTAAGGCCTTACAGTTATACTTCACAAGTGTTGTTTACAAACATCGGTGCGCAGGCCGGCCAAACATGAAAACAATAAAACTTCTTTGCTCGGCCTTCGAGGGCCAACATAGCAGCATGGGCTTCAGCATGCTATTTCCCACTAGGCTCTCCAGCACTTGCATAAAGACAATCCACCACAGGGGTGGCAAACAAGGCAACGATCAACATTTAGCTGACCAATTTATAATGACCCTACCCCTTTCCTGGGACAGAGGTATTCTTTCCCTGTAGGACTAGCATTTCACAAGAAGATATATCATAAGAATGTACACTCACACATAGTTCAATAAATCACAAGCACCAGCCACAACTGCCGATGCGTCGTGCACTCAGGGCACATTTTCGGTGTACCATTTTCCCGAACAACACCGTCGTTCAGAAGTTCAAGAAATGATAGTCAACTTTGAGCATTACTAGTCTTTACGGCGAGCAGGCCTAAGAAATTCATTATGCGCTCCAACGAGACCAATATCCTAGTTCTTCTAGAGGATAAGACATAATGCGGGTAAGGCTCAACCCTTGCCCGTTGCTCAAATCATCAGTTCAGAATCAAAGACTGACGCTGGTCGGCTTCGCCTTGCCCTTTCGGCACGATGGCCTTTAGAGCTCATAGCTCACATAAGCCACACTGTCTGCAAGATACTAGCATTACAATCAAAAGGTTATCTTGGAGTAATCGTCGATACTTACTATCGTTATGCGTTAACAACAAAACTCACTTCATATACCCAGACCCAGCCAAAACTCATGTAACGCCCCCGATTTTTTGATGTTTATTTTAATTCTTTTTGGCATATTTATGACATCAGGGTGTTACGTTAACGCGTGTTGGGCATGTGCTGTACTTAGTGCGTGGTTTTTGCCCTTTAAGTTTTCAGTGTGGTTGGGTTTAGTCTATTTGCATGATTCCCATGTGAGCCGGGTCTGTTTTGATGACTTGGTGGAGCCTTTTTTGGTAATGCTTGTGTTTTGGCTTTGGGAGTTGTTTGCCCAAGTTTGGTTTGTCGGATCTCGATTCCGACTTCGTTGTTGTATTCATTGTGTCGGTATTTACTTACGGTGTTAATTTTGTTAAATTTTGAGGTCGTTTGGATTTCGGGTCATTTTGGTATTATTTAACTAATTACATATATATAAATGAGTAAATTGAAACCATACCCGCTACTTTTCACCTTCTTCCTTAAACCGACAGCAGAAGTTTTCGCGAAATAGGGCGAGCGGCGGACTGGGCGAGACTTGGGCTGACGGTGGTGGGTGCTCTGGTTGTCGGTTTTGATGAAGGATTGGAGATTTAGAAAGCTCTGGGCAAGCGCTACGCGATAATGGTAAGTTTTCCCCATTTCCTCGATTATTATACACTAGGGTTAGAGATTTTTAACCCTTTTCCCCTCCAAAAGTTTCAAGAAATGTTGCTCAGACCTTTTTACGGCCGACCCTTGACGTGGTGCGAGTGGGCGGCATTTCTTCAAAGGTTCAAGGCAAGTGGATTCCCCCCCCCCCCATTGCATGTATATTGCTAGTATTTACTTTCCTTCATTTCGTACTCCCTTAGAGAATAGGATAGGAGTAGATAGAACCAAGAAATACTCCACGAGGGTAGTGTTGGGTTTTGGCCAACTGATTAATACTGGTTTTCAGTTTAAGTGAAATTCGGAGGGTATCAGGTGATAATTCGCCAAGTAAAGGTAGCGGGATTCAGCAAGTATAGTAGACTAGCCTAAGGGAAATTTTTCGGGTTGTCACTAAGTTGAATTCGTCATATGTCGTGAGAAATTCGTCGAGTTTAGATAGGTAGAATTCAGAGAGTTTCAGTTAGGATTCGGCGGGTATCACCATATTCTGTTAAGTCAGATTCGGGCGTTTTTAGGTTGTGTTTTAAAGACTAGATTGGTAATGGATAAAGGACCATCAATTGGATGTCATTTCATGAATCATTACACTTGGTGGTTTGGTTTGGTCTCTGTTTTGTGGACTGTTGGTTGTGTTGGGCTAGTGGCCACCACCGTAGTGCCCTTTTTGAGACATTTGTGTTTGGTAGTTCGGTATTGGATGTTTTGGTTGCCGACTCAAATTCGTGGTTTTACCAGTGTTTATGATTCACATGTTTAGAACCGTATAGTTCCTTTTCTTTCTATAGTATGGCATTTCGATGGCTGTTTGCTTCTGCATGTTTCAGCGAATCATGGTAACTTATCACACTTGGTGCATTTTGCTTACCTTACTGATGAGTATATTTCCTTACTTGTCTCTCTTGTTGAATTAGTAGTTGAGGTTGTCAGCTCTTCTTATATTAGGATTTGGTAAACCCCTTCTTGTTTTTACTTGATTGCTATCTAATTGATTCCTTTGCCATTTGAATTTTCCTGCTGAGGTGTTCTTCTTTTGAATTCTTCGGGTTCAGGGCAGTAGCCGGTTGAGAGGTTAGGTTTTGGAGTTGTTTGTGGACTGCTTGGTTGCATAGGTTTTCCTCACCCTTGTGAGGTAGTCCTTGGTTGTTTCCTTATTAGTACAGACATACATACCTTTAGTGGGTTCGTGTCAGGTTGTTGACGCCCACTGGTGGTTTTTTTTAAATGTTAAGTATTTTGCTAAGTTGCTAGTTTTCCTTTTTGTGATGTTTTTTTACTTGCTCTCTAGGAAGGCTTTATGTTAGGTTGCGTGTTAGATATTTTAACTTATAAAAATATTACTATTAGTATTTTATACATGTCATGTTTCTAAAACTAAAATTTTATTTTCTAGCTAACATAAAAACTATTTCTATACTTATAATAAATCTAGAGTCTTGCATGTTGCGGGTTGTCCTTCGAGGATGTTTATGCTTGCGTAGGATGTTAAATCAACAAAATCAAAGTATTTCCGTAAAATATAACTATATTTTTTCTAGTAGACTAATTGATCCACTGAGCCGAGGGATATGACCATCTTAACTTAAAACTGAATTTCTTTCATAATAACTTATGAATTTCTTGTGAAAAGTAGTGTTGGAGTCTGCCTAAGCGTCTCCAGTTATACCCTGCGTGACATGGCATCGCGGCGTGTGTTTTCTCCTTACTCTGATATATCTTTTAAATGCGAAGAAACTGCGGGTTGTCATAGTTGGTATCAAAGGGATGTGTTGTTTGACAATTGGTCGAACAACTATCTCTGGTTAGTATTAGTCATCTATCGTCATTTCATACACACACCAATGTGTCTTAAGTACGTCTTGGCTGAAGCATGAACACTACACTCATAAGTATGATAAGAAGTATACAGGGCATATTATGTAGTACAGATGCATAATATATGTTTGTATATAGATCCACCATAGGTGGCGACATATGATGGTTATGTAGTATGGGATGCATATCCACCGTCCCATGAATGCCCATTAGCATGTTTTCTCTTTTGTTGCATGCGATGTTATGTAGTATGGGATGCATAACTTTTCATGTGTATGCCGCTTATAACATGCATTAGGGCTTTTTTTATATTGCATAGCACAACATGCATGACATAACATTGCATCAGCACATGTGCCAAGATAAAGATTTACATGATGACATATGTACACAGATGGTTTGGAGTAAAAAAGAATTAGAATTCATGAATTCATGGTTTAGGCACATGAGTTAGTAAGACGACTGTTTATCATCCTTAGTTTAGGCAAGACGTCATTATTGAAAAAACCAGAGCAAGTTAGCAGCATGAGCAAGTACTTAAGTATGTTTTGCCTAGACTATATTGTTTGGTGCTAGTGGTTGAGTTAGGTTATGATTAGTGTTCGTTGTTTTATTAGAGTTGCGCCTAAGTATGTGGCGACTAGGTCAACTCCCCAGTCAGAGGGTGAGTCTTTAAGTGCGAAGAGCGAAGTGGTGATCGAAAGTTTGCGGTATAGTAATGAGACTTTGTCTAGACAGAAGGTGGAGATGCAGTCGCAGAACCAAGTGTTGTTATCAGTTATGTCAGGACACCTGTCAAAAGTGCAGGACCTTGAGGTGGGTCAGACTATTCCTGTTCATGTTCACCCTGCTCCTCTGGTGCCCCCAAAGTTGTTGCCACCAGATATGATGTTTATTTCGCATTTCCAGATTCTAGGACCCCCTACTTATGATGGTTGAGATGATTTTATGGCTTTGGATGACTCTATAATAGCCATCAAGGAGATGTTTGCTTACTCGGGAGTTTCAACGGACCAGAGGGTGATGGTCGCTACGTATAAACTTAAGGGACTTGCTAAGAGTTGGTGGCTGAGAGAGAAGGTGAACCTTAAGGATTGGTGTTCATGGGAGTCCTTTAAGGAGTTATTGCTAAAGAGATTTTTGCCAACGGTCGAGAGAGACCGTTTGATGAATGATTTTCTACATTTAAAGCAAAGGAAGCTTATTATTACCGAGTACGAGGTGGAGTTCAGCAAACTGAGCCGGTTTGCCCCTGAAATGGTGTCTTCGAAGTCCAATCGAGTTAAACGATTTCTGGGTGGTCTTAGGAATGACATCCAGTACCTAGCTAGAGCTTATGGATCTTAAAGCTATGCTGAAGTTGTGGAGGCTGCTCTAAAGGTCGAGGAAATTGACAATGCCAAGAATCGAGGTCAACAAATGAAAAAGTATAAGAAGAAGACCAGTTAGGGTAAGATTTCTCAAGAATCTGGCATTGTGTCGAGGAAAAGAAGTAAGGAGATATGCAGTTTCTATGGCCGGCCAGGCCATCCGTTTAAAAAATGCTTCAAGAGGATAGGAGCCCAGAAGGAGGAGTAAGTTCATGCGATCCAGAGTGCTCCTAAGGGAGATTTGGCATATTCTGCCTGTAAGAGGAGGGGCACAACGTTGCCCATTATTGGCATAAGGACAAGACATGTTTTCAATGTGGGCAGAAAGGACATGTTAAGTTGAAGTGCCTGCAGGCTCAGCCCCCCCGCTGCAACCAGTTCCGCTTTAGGCCTTGGTGCCGCCGCAGCTTCTAGACAATGGGAAGGGTAAGCTGAACCTTGTGTCTTTGGAGGATGCTCAGACGTCTTCTCAAGTGATTACAAGTTAGATCCTAACCTAGTTCCAACTTTTAATTTGTAGTTGTAGTTTCGACGTTCGTTTCCTTAGTTGCATATACAATTTTATAGGAAAATTTAAGGTCAAGAACCGCTGGGTGCATGTTCTTTTTGATTCTGGTTCTACTCACTTGTTCGTGGCTAGAACCTTTGTAGAGCGTAACGGTTTGACCCTCGATCTGGTTGGCGACGTGTTTTGTGTCAAGTTTTCGTCTGACGAATATGTGGTATCGGAGCAAGGCATTCAGAGTTGTCTGATTCTATTAGGAGATTTTCTAGCCGTTGCGGATTTGAAGGTGATAAATTTGGAAGATTTCGATGTGATTTTGGGTATGGACTTGTTGTCCAAGTATGATGCGGTTATCCATTGCAAGGTCAAGCGCATGGACTTCAAGATGGACAATGGTCAACCCAGGAGCGTTTATGGATTTTTGCGCCAAGTTTCTCAAATTATTTTTGCGGTACGTTCTCGGAAGCTTGTGAATTCTTGATGTTTTGCATGTTTGGTTGTGGTGTTGTCGACCGATAGTAGTTTTCCGCAAGTTGACGAGATTATTGTTGTGCAAGAGTTTCTTGATGTATTCCCTAATAATCTTCCTGGTCTTACAGCTGAGAGAGACGTGGCGTTCGTCATAGATTTGGAGTCGGGTACCCATCCTATTGCTATGGTGTCGTACCATATGGCCCCGCATGAGCTGAAGAAGCTGCGTACCCAATTGGATGATTTGTTGCAGAATGGTTTTATTAGGTCGAGTTCTTCGCCTTAGGGTGCTTCCTTGTTGTTTGTGAAGAAAAAGAATGAATCGATGAGGCTTTGCATCGATTATAGAGAACTGAATAAGGTAACCATCAAGAATAGGTATCCACTGTCTAGGATTGATGACATGTTGGATCAGTTGCGTGGTAGCACTGTGTTTTCAAAGATTGATCTTCGTTCAAGATACCACTAGTTGAGGATCCATGAGGCGGATATTTCACGGGCTACTTTTCGTTCAAGACATGGACATTTCGAGTTCTTGGTGATGTCCTTTGGTTTGACCAATGCGCCCTCTACTTTCATGGATATGATGAACAGAGTATTTAAAGATTTCCTAGACCATTTCGTTGTTGTTTTTATAGATGACATCCTGGTATACTCCTGCAGTGCTGAAGAGCATGCCCAACACTAATGTTTAGTTTTTTCTACCTTGAGGTTTCATAAGTTATATGTTAAGCTTAGTAAGTGTGAGTTCTGGCTTCCTCAGGTTTCTTTTCTATGTCATGTGGTTAATAAGGTTGGGATTTCTATGGACCCTGAGAAGATAATAGTTGTTATGGATTGGAACAGACCTACCACACCCAAAGAAATAAGGTGTTTCCTAGTGTTTGCAGGATATTATAGGAGGTTTGTGGGAACTTTTTCTACATTATCTGTGTTGCTGACTAAGATTATGCAGAAGAACACAGCTTTTGTTTGGAGTGATACGTGCAAAGAGGCTTTTCAGGAATTAAAGAGGAGATTGTGCACTGCTCCGATTTTGGCCTTGCCTACTGAAGGAATAGAATATGTTATGTATGTAGACGCATCACACATTGTACTTGGGTGCATGTTGATGCAAGAAGGCAAAGTGTTAGTGTATGGGTCGAGGAAATTAAAGTCCATGAAAGGAATTACCATACGTATGATCTGGAGTTCGCAACTGTGATCTACGCCTTGAATTTATGGAGACATCTTTTTTATGGCGCTCAGTGCAAAATTTATACAGATCATAAGAGTTTGAAGTATGTCTTCACTCAAAATAAAATGAATTTGCGCCAGTAGAGGTGGTTAGAGTATGTGGCAGATTATGACGTAGAGATCCAGTACCATCAGGGCAAAGCTAATGTGGTAACCGACACCCTGAGTAGAAAGTCAGCAAAAATTTTTAATCTTTCTATGGATTTGCTGGTGGAGGAATTTCTTTTGATGGATATATAGGTAGGGAGTTACGACTCGCCCAACAGTTTGGAAGGATTAGAGCCTTCGTAGATTTCAATGACAAGTCTACATCAAAGGGATGATCCTGATTTGCTGCACTTTTATAACAGAACTGCGAAATGGGAACTGCCTGACTTTTCGATTGATGATGTGGGTACTTTGAAGTATCGCGACCGATTTTGCATTCCCGCAATTGAGGATATCTGAGTTAAGTTGTGCAAAGAGGTGCATGGTTGTAGTGTTGCCTACCACCCCAATTCTACTAAAATGTATAAGGATCTGGAGCAGATCGTCTGGTGGTATGGTATGAAGGGTGATATAGCTAAGTTCGTATCAGAATGTTTTACTTGCAACCGAGTTAAGGCCCATCATGGTACGCCTGGAGGCAAGTTGGTGCCCTTAGATACTCCAAGTTGGAAGTGGGAGAGCATTTCAAAGGATTTTATTACTGGATTGTCGAGGTCTCTCCGAGGACACGATTCCATTTGTGTTATAGTGGATAGATTGACGAAGTTTGCTCACTTCGTGCCGTTTAAGATTGAGTACTCCATGAATAAAATAGCTGAATTATATTTGGATGAGGTCATCAGGTTACATGGAGTGCCTGTCAGTATTGTACCAGATCGAGACTCCAGGTTTACGTATTGCTTTTGGAAAAGCCTACAAGAAGGATTGGGTACCGATCTGCGGTATTCAACCGCTTAACATCCACAGACAAATGGTCAGACGGAAAGAGTAAATCAGATCGTGGAAGATATGATTTGGTGTTATATTTTGGACCACAGAGGTGTGTGGGATGAGCGTTTAAGACTGATGGTATTTGCATACAATAACAGTTACCAAGAGAGTTTACAGATGGCCAATTTCAATTTACCAAGTGAGCGTTGTGCATCACTTTGTATAGGAGGCATTGCAGAACTCCCCTACTCTGGGCCGAGGTTGTTGAGAGATCATTGTTTGGTCCTGAAGCATTAAAAGAAATGGATGTTTCTGTAAAGCATATTTGAGAGAAGATTCGGATAGCTCAAGAGAGCTATGATAAGAGTGTCAACTGGCATAGGACCGATTTGGAGTTTGTTGTTGGGGACTTGGTGTTTCTTAAAGTTTCTCCAATGTCGGGTGTTAAAAGGTTTGGTAAGAACCACAAGTTCGACCCGAGATATGTGCGATCGTTTGAAGTGGTTGAGAGGATTGGTGTGTCAGCAAATAGGCAGGATTTGCCAGCAAGTTTTCCTGGTGTGCACGATGTCTTTCACGTGAGCAAATTGCAGAAGTGTGTGATAAACGACAAGCATGTTCTTGATTTTGTGCCCCAGTTGGAGCCCAACCTTTCATATGTGGAAGTGCCTATTCGTGTTTTGGATACTCAAGATAGGGTATTACATAAAGAAGACAATCTTATGGTTAAAGTGTTGTGGAAGAACCAAGACGCGGAGAGCGCGACTTGGGAGTTGGAGTCAGCTATGAGGGATGCTCATCCTCATCTGTTCTCCTAAATTATCTGCTATGTAACCTTTTTGATAACCCTTGGTTATTTCCTTCTTCTGTAATAGAAGTTTTGTGCGTAAAGTTTCGGGGCGAAACTTTCTTTTAGAGGGAGTAACTGTAACGCCCCCGATTTTTCGAGGTTTAGTTTAATTCTTTTTGGTGTTTTTATGACTTCGCGTTAAGTTAACGCGTGGTTGGCATATACCATGGTTATAGCGTGGGTTTTTCTCTTTAAGTTTACAGTGTGGCTGTGTTAATCCTATTTGCAAGATTCCCTTGCGAGCCAGGTCTGTTTTTGTGACTCGGTGGAGCATTTTTTGTGAATGCTTGTGTTTTGTCTTTTGGAGGTGTTTTCCCGAGTTTGGTTTGTAGGATCTTGATTCCGACTTCGTCGTTGGATTCGTAGCGTCAGTTGTTAACTACTGTGTGAATTTCGTTAAATTCCAAGGTCGTTCGGATTTCGGGTCGTATTGCCATTATTTAACTAATTATTATTACACTATATATATATATATAAACGCGTAAATCGAAACCCTACCCGCTACTGTTCACCTTCTTCCGTAACCAGACGGCGGAAGTTTTGGCGAAATAGTGCGAGCAGCGGAATGGGCAAGATTTCGGCCGACGGTGGTAGGTGCTCCGGTGGTCGGTTTTGGCGAATGAGTAAAGATTCGGAAAGCTCTCGGCAAGGGATACGCGATCATCATAAGTTGTTCTCGTTTCCTCAATTTTTATATGCTAGGGTTAGCGATTTTGTCACCTTTTCTCATCCAAAAGTTTTAGGAAACACTACTAGGACCTTTTCACGGCCGACCCTTAATGCGGTGCGAGTGGGCAGCGTTTCTTTTAAGGTTCAAGGCAAGTTGATTCTCCCCCCTTGCATGTCCATTGCTAGTATTTACTTTCCTTCATTTCTGACTCCCTTAGAGAATAGGATAGGGGTACATAAAACCATTAAATACTCCCCTAGGGTAGTGTATGGTTTCAGCCAACCGACACATACTGGTTTTCTATTTAAGTGAAATTCGGAGGCTATTGGGTGATAATTCGTCAAGTATAGGTGTCGGGATTTGACAAGTATAGTAGACTAGCGAAAGGGAAATTTGTCGGGTTTTCACTAAGTAGAATTCGGCATGTATCGTGGGAAATTTGTCGAGTTTAGATAGGTAGAATTTGGCAAGTTTCAGTTAGGATTCGACGGGTATTGCTGGATTCCATTAAGTCAGATTCTGCGGGTTTGGGCATGTTAATATTCATCGATTAAGGATTAGGAATTGGAGACTATCGTCGAATGTTGCTAAGGTCAAGGTCGTCGAATATCGAAGGTTAGCTAATGGCAAGTTCGGCAAGTATAGCCAGTCATCTCGTTGAGTATCGATAGCTATTCGTCGAGTATCACCGATTGTCGCTAGTCATTTTTGCCAAGTAGTATAGAATTTGTTGAGTATCCCCGAATATCACAAGTCATTTTCGCCGAGTAGTATAGAATTCGTCGAGTATCGCTGTAAATCATCAGGTATACTCGCTGAATAGGCCAGGATTTAGAATTTTTTGTCGATTTTTGTCTAATTCGTCGAGTATGGTCCTTACAGCTTATCTTGGATATTTTTGTCCCGTTTGATGTGGGAAGTGTTTAGACTTTGGTATTGGGGTCTTGTTGGGTCTTTAGGTTGTGTTTTAAATGCTAGATCGGCAGTGGATAAAGGACCGCCAATTGGATGTTGTTTTGTGAATCATTACACTTGGTGGTTTGGTTTGGTCTCTGTTTTGTGGACTGTTGGGTTGTGTTGGATAGGTGACCAGCACCGCAGTGCCCTTTTTGATACATTTGGGTATGGTAGCTCGGTATTGGATATTTTGGTCACCGACTCAGATCCGTGGTTTTACAATTGTTTAAGAATTGCATGTATAGGATAGTATAGTTCCTTTTATTTCTATAGTTTGGCTTTTCGATGGTTGTTTGCTTCTGCATGTTCGAGCGAAGCATGGTAACTTATCGCACTTTGTGCATTTTGCTTACCTTACTGATGAGTACTTTTCCTTACTTGTCTCTCTTGTTGAATTAATAGCTGAGGTTGTCAGCTCTTCTTATATTTGGATTTGGTAAACCCCTACTTGTTTTTACTTGATTTCTATCTAATTGATTCCTTTGCCACTTGTATTTTTTTGCTGAGGTGTTATTCTTTTGAAAGACTCATGTTCAGGGTAGTAGCCGGTTCGGTGGCTAGGTTTGGGATTTGCTAGTGGACTGCTTGGTTGGAGAGGTTTTCCTCACCCTTGTGAGGTAGTTCTTGGTTGTTTCCTTGTTGGTACAGACATACATACTGTCAGTGGGATCGTGTCAGGTTGTTGACACCCATTGGAGGTTTTCTTTTAAATGTTAAGTATTTTGCTAAGCTGCTTGTTTGCCTTTTTGTGATTGTTTGTTTCACTTGCTATATGGGAAGTCTTTACGTTAGGTTGCATGTTAGATATTTTAACTTATAAAAGTATTACGATTAGTATTTCATACATGCCATCTTTATATAACTAAAATAATATTTTCTAGCTAACATAAAGACTATTTCTATACTTATAATAAATCTAGAGTTTTTCATGCCGCGGTTTGTCCTTCAGGGATGTTTTTGCTCGTGTAGGATGTTAAATCAACAAAATCAAAGTATTTCCACAGAATATAAGTATATTTTTTCTAGCGGAATAGTCGATTCACTGAGCCGGGGGATAAAGCTACCTTAACTTAAAACAGAGTTTCTTTCATAATAACTTATGAATTTCTTATGAATAGTAGAGTTGGAGTCTGCCTGAGAGTCCGCAGTTATCCCCTGCATGACGTGGCATCATGATACGTGTTTTTTCCTTACTCTAATACATATTTTAAAAGTAGAGAAACTGCGGGTGGTGAAACCCAGCAATAACTTGTAGTGCCAGAAACACTGGACTTTCACAACGCATAGCACAAATAGATCACCAAGAGCTATAGCCGTTGGCGATACTCATTATCGCTCGGCGATATCCAACAGGTATTAAAACCGTGGAATTTTGTGTATTTTCCTGGAGTGCAGCTCTAGTATTTCTTGCTACTTTTAGTTCAAAGCTACAACCCCGCAGACACCGTAAACTACTCATTTATTCTTAGAACCTTCTCTGACACGCAAAATTAACATCACCAATCCAGTCCAACCTATCCATATGGGCTTCACACAACATGCTTATTTTGTATTACACATTTTTGAATCTATCTGCAATACTCACTAGGGATTTCACAAATCGACCCAAAGGAATCCTTTCGCTTTTCCACCTTTTGGTTGGGGATTCCATGTACATGCCAAAACAAGGACTTCACTTGTCCAAGCAGGAAGATCGTTACCCTTGTAGTTTTCTTCGGAGCCAAGACCTTTTTTCTGTCCGATTGGAAAGGAGCACAACGCTTTTCTCTTCACAGTCCAAGCCACAGATCCTGCTTCTGACTAATGGATCTCCTTCACGAAGCATTTCAAGCTCGTCTCCAGCCCTTAGCTCCAACCCTTAGCTCTAACTCTTAAGAACTTTAATGAAAGAAGGAGAGAGAGTAAGAAGAAGAGAATGAATTTTCATTCCTTTATTCCTCTGCATAAGTGACCTTGGGATTAATCCCCACAACATGATCATTTCATCAAAAGGGAGCAAAGGAAACGATTTCGGTTGAAAAGTCAACATTAATGCTATCGCCTGGCGATATCCGCTATTGCGTAGGAGATAGTGTCGATAGCCGCTTTGACCCATGTCAACCACCGCTCTTAGGCCTCCGCCCGACCATCTGACACATGTCCACACACACGTGGCAGTATCGCCTGGCGATATCCACTATCGCCGTTCTGATAGCTTACTCATCACTTTATGGCATCGAGTGAGTTGAGTTCACTCAACACTTTAAGGCGTCAAGAGCGTTGAGATATGGGACTATCACCACGTGATACACACTATCACCACGCGATAGTCTCTTACTCAATGATTCGTCGAAAGGCGTCAAGTGTGGTGAGATCAGTCAACACTTTATGGCGTCGAAGTGTTAATGCTATCGCCGCTAGCAATACCCACTGTCGCACGCCGATAGCGACAGTTATTGTGGATCCAGCATCAGTTCCAGGACTACAACATAAAGATAAGTAAAACACCTATGTATTTTGATTCTACTAGTGCTATCTCCAATACTTGGAATCCTGCCTCTCACAGCAGGACTAAGCATATTTAGATTAGGTACCATTTTATTAGAGAGCATGTGGAGAAGGAAGACATTTGTCTTGAATTTTTCCCTACAGACAAACAAGTGGCAGACATCTTCACTAAACCTCTAGATGAAGTCAAATTCAACACCTTCAAATTTAAATTGGGCATGTTGAATTTAAGCAAGATTCAGTAGCTCTCTATATTTATTTTGCTGGTGTTGTTGCAGGTAGAACAAATCCCTACGGGGCAGTAGAGATGAATTCAACTAAGTATAAAAGCGTCAAATGCGCTGAGTATATGCACTCAGGCATTGAGTACATTGAAAGGACTAAAGCGTAGAGAGCGTTGAGTGCATCGACTTCACTCAATGCATGATCCCAGCGAATCTATTTTTGCGGCTATGTGTTGGGATTAAATCCCAGTCGTTGATCAATTCTTGATTAGGAACAGGAACGCGCCTCTTCCCCTTCTAAAATAGAAATAACTATAAATAGAAGGATGTGTGCATAAGACAAGACATGTTGTTCCTTGCCCTTCATTGCCCGATTGAAACGAATTGAAGAAAGGCTTGGAATATTTTCCTCAATTCGCAAGAGCAATGGTGCTAAAAGGTTTAGATTTTCTATTCGAAGGGTCAGAGCTAGTTCGCAATGGCTTCAAAGATGCGCCTGAAGTGTTTTAGTTCGTTCTCCATTTGCTCTAGGTCGCTAATGTAGACTTTGTTTTGTAAGAGCCTTGATTGTTGTCGAAGCGAGAAGTACTGGAATTGTCCTCCAATGTAAAGGTCGACTCATCAACCAGTAAGATTAAGACCTTAATAAGCAGCAACAAGATAAAGATAATCCCTAGAAGACTAAGCAAGGCACTACAACTGTCGAAGTTCTCAGAGTCAGATGAGGAAGAGGAACTGGATCAGTCTGATATCAAATCAGCACTGAAGTGGTGTGGACTATCTAAACACACCACTGGATCAATTCTAAGGAAGGAATTAAATCTGAAAGGTAAGTTCCTTGCTGATGTGATTGGAAAGGCATTGTTTTTCAAGTCCGACTCACACGACAAGATTTCCAAGAAGATGTTTGAGTTGCTGGCAAGGATTATACTTTCTAAGAGCACTGATTGGGGAAGAGTACTATTTGATAGGATGGTGGAGTGTATTGTTGAACCTAACATGGGCACAATTATATCCTTCTTTCTACTATGAAGTGTTCCAGGGATCCTTAACACAAGGTTAGGAATTAAAATCCATCATATTAAAAGGATGGATTCCAAAATGCTCGACAGGTGGGAAAGAGTCTTGCAACCTCAACAATAGTCAGCTGCAAAGAAGGAGAAAAAAGACTGTTATAGTTTTAGAACAAAGCACAGACAGTAGTTCTTCAGAAATAGCTGAGGAGGAGCCTCATGATCCTAATCTATCTGGTTCTACTGAACAGACCAGGAATGATATGAGTGCCAAAGTCTAAATATCCTCTGACCCTGCAGCTATGACACTGGTTAGTAAGACTCAATCTGAAGAGTCTCCAGCAGATGCTTTGGTGATACCTTCTGCTAAAATTGCTGAACAGGTGGTTGAAGACATAGTCATTGAGATATCTGCTATGATGGAGGAGGGCTCCAAGTCACCAGCTCCAACTGAAGATGCACCTGCACCTTTAATATAAGATCAGCAAGGTGCATTCAGTCCTTGAAGTGAGGGGGAGAATCTTCTGGATCAAGTTATGGAAGAGGTATTTGTTGAAGGGGAGCAATTCTAAATTTCTCTAGAGACAAATCTACCTGCTGAAATTGTGGAAAAAGATGCTACTGCAGACCTGCATCTCACTGAGAGCATTACATGGAGTGATGGAGAGCTTCACACTAAACTCCATACTCAAGGAATTGATTATGATATAGATTCTTTTGTATCTAAGAAATAGAAGATTATTGTTGATAACATGGAAACACAACACTCTTCAAAGTTTGATGTGGCTAACTCAGCTGTAAGAGAATATCTTAGCCCAGTTCACCAACCAGCTCCAATCGGTAATGAAGGTACATCCACTGATCAAATGTTAGGAACATTCATAGCTCAGCTGAAAGCGTTACTTGATGATCAAAGGAGACAACTTGAGAATTTTGTTGATGATTCAATAAAGACCCTGAGGATTGAACTCTAAACTGAGATCAAATCTATCATATTTGAGGTGAATCTGTTAAAGGCCCAAACTGATAATTTTTTCTTGAGAGCAGCTCCTGCAGTTGACTTTATTCAGGATAAGTTGGTAGTTCTTTTCACTCTTCACAATGCACTCATGGAAAATCAAAATATTCTCTCTAGAAACTTACTAGCAATCCACAATGCAGAGAAGACACTGTTGGAAAAAGCATAAGATAATTCTTGAAACAAGAATGGATGTCTGTGCTCAGGTTCTAGATGATCACCTACTGAAAGTCAAGAATCATGTTACACTTGGCATTGACCATTTGGATAGTCAGTTTACTAAGGCCAGCACCTCCCTAACTCAGTAGATTTGTGAAGAAGTCAAAACAGGGGAGAAGGATGTCATAAAGGCCAACACTGAAAATTTTGTTTGGACTACAAGTGTGCTGAGGGGATCATTTAGGCATGAACAACTATCATATGATAATTTCCCTATAATTCCTGACCAAGTTCAAGATGCACTAAATCAAGGGCAGATGGCTCAACATGATGGTTTGTATGATGGACAATATTATGATCAGCAGGCAGAACAGTATGAATCCCAGCAGTATGATACTCAAGATGGAGCACTGTTGGATGAACCCTCTATAGTAGCTCAAGGCCCTACATACAGCCCCAATGTTGAGCAAGAGTTAAGGGGAAAAGTCAAATCTGTTTCTGAGGAAGAGGATGCTGTCAGGATGAGCAAGAAGAGATTCAAGGAAGAGATGGAGTCAAGACCTAATTTTGAACAATGGAGTCCTCAGTACAGGACAATCATTCTATCTGCATAGGATCTGGTTAAGAACAAGAAGACGGAAATGGGAACGCTCCACATCACCCTTGAATGGGCTAAACTTAAAAAAAATGAGAGGGATAGAAGAAATTTCAAAAAGGACAAGTGGCTACGCACTTTGCCTCCAGATGCTGTGGAGCCTGTCAAATACTTCCCAAAGCCATACAGTTATTTTCAGAGACAAAAGCAAAAGAAAACAGAAGCTAAAGCTGAGGATGTAGCCAAGAAGTTAAAGAGCAGGGGCATAGTGAAAAGGGAACCTGAAACTTGAAAAGTTTATTGATCCACTTATAAGGTTGAAGGAATGTGTTAAATATTGTATTATGCACACCTGAAAAACAATTACTACTTTTATTTAATGATTATCATATTGTTGAATATGTTTTAATTATTTATGTATTTTACAATGCTTTATCTTTTATATATGTTGCATCTGTGTTGATGTATATCATTGTCCTAGGTTTTGACTTCTTTAAATATAGGGAGATTTGTTGGGTCCATTATTCCCAATGTCCCAGATTTGAAGAAGGCCTACAAGACAATGGTATACACAAGTTTGTATCTGATGCATGCTTTAAGTTCTTTGTACTCAGGTGGTCACTTATTACACTGATTGGACAAGTGGTCTAAGCAACAATGATAGGTGGATACAAGGAAGGTTATTGGTAAGATAGAAATTTGTCTAAGTCCACAGGGATTGAGTGAAGGCAGTTCAATCAATCTCAGATGACAAGAAGCATTGAGTAAAGCATGGAAAGTCAAAGCCTAACTATTTCTAAGGCAGAATTTTGGTTAAGTCCAAACACATTATGTGAAGACAGTTAACTCAACGCCCAGAGCCAGAAGCGTTGATCAAGCTAAAGTAGTCAGAGCATCTGAGAAACAGAGCAGGATTCTGACTAAGTCCCGAAGCATTGAGTCAAGCTCATGATGTCAAAGCATCTGAGAAACAGAGCAGGATTCTGGCTAAGTCTATGTTGGAACCGTTATTTGGATTTGTGCTAGGTTCACTCTTAGGATGTCTTGACCCCCTTATATAGCCTGGGTCCTTGTCTAGTCTTAGTTAGATCCTTTTTAGGTCGGGTTTGTGCAGACCAGCATTACAGTGGACTCAGACTTAAGATTGAGAAAGATTTTGTGTATTATCTATATCAGTTCGACTATAGTCAAACTCATCTTGACGATCGTCGATCTCCCATCAACGATCTCAGAGTTCTCTACTCTGAACTGAGCTCGACGATCTACGAGCTCAGGTCGACGATCTCGTGCTTCTCAGCAGTTATCTCAGATCTATGATAGTTGTTCTGAGGTCGACGATCTCTTAACCTAGTTCGACGATCTCTGAACTATGCTCTACGATTTTATGCTGCCTTCAGTTATCAGTTCTCTCAGATCGGTCATAAGTATTTATTTTGGTTATAATAAATTATTTTAAGGCAAATATATTCTAATAATTAATGCTGACATTCTCAAGGCTGATAGTCGTATATCTTGAAGCATTAATTATGGTATTCACAGAATATTTTGTAAAGACAGTTATGGAAGTGCATTTATGATTGTCAGCCATTCTAGCCATTTGGGCTCCTAAATTCTTGCAGAAAATTAAGTACTGTCTTGGGAATTCAATTTCATGTCGTTGGTCATTCTGGTTAAAATAGAGATAACTCAAAAAGAAACAGAAAACAAGAATCACTGAGACAGTCAGTCAAAAAACAATCTTTTTGCTCTCAAGGACTCTTGCTTTCCTGAAACAAAAAAAGAAGAAGAATTCTTGTTCAACACAAAATTCTCTCTAGTCTTGTTCTTTCTTCAGGCTTCAATAATCTACAGAGAGCTCAAATCAACATCAATTTGAAGACCTACACCCTAGACAAAGCTTCCATCTTCCTGAATCTACTCAATATCTCAGGGGGAGATTTAGCATCATCAAATCCACATAGTCTTCTCATTGTGTTTGAGAAAGAGAAGACTGTCATCTATTTTTCTTTAAGCTCTCTTGTATAGGGTTATTACTCCCTTCAAAAGTGAACTCCTTGGTGATAGGGCACCTGATCAAAAACCTATTGGTTTTTAGGCACCTGATCAAATGCCTGAAGGGTTTCTAGATCTACCTAAAGCAGATCTTACAGTGATAGGGCACCTGATCAAAAACCTAAGTGGATTACTACCAGGGTGGTAGAAGAGTGGATGTACCCATATTTGGGGAACCACTATAAAATTTCTTGTGTCGTCTGGTTGCCTTGTGTTTTCTTTTTGTATTGTGCTGTGATAGTTTCTTATCTTTTCCCTCTTTCATATAAGTATCAATATTTTAATTCCGCAATAAATCTAAACAAATTTTTTTAATACTTTATTCACCCCCCCCCCCCCCTCTAGAGTAAATTCTATCTATCCCTCACTTTCAATTGGTATCAGAGGGTGTGTTTTAAGGTTGTACAGGCTAACACCTGAACCTAAGATCTCTGATAGATATCTGTTTACTCTACTGTTGTTTTATACCATGGCACAGTACAAGGACTTTACAAGCACCAGACCTCTAGTTTGCAACTTGCAAAAGTTTGGAATCTGGAAGGCAAGAATCAGGCTTTATATGAATTCTATTGATGAAGATATTTTTGCTTCTATCTTAATAGGAGTACCTTCACCACCAGCTGCCCTTCCAAGTACTTCCACAAACATGACTGCAGTACCTCCTCCAGACTACAATGATACATACAAGAAAGCAAAGATTGCTGATGCAAAAGCCATGAACATACTGGCACAAATAATGTCTGATGATATATTTCAGAAAGTAGCTGAATGTGAATCAGCTAAGGCCATCTGGGATTCCATAAACCAGATGGTTGCAGGATCAGCATATGAAAGGAAGGACATGAAAGCTCATCTCATCTCCCAGTATGAGAATTTTAAAATGGAAGAAACTGAGTAAGTTTCTGAGATGTACAATAGACTCAGTATCATTGTTAATGAACTGAAAAATCTTGACAAAGACATCTCAGTCACAGAAATAAATGACAAGATTCTCATGTGCTTCCCCAGCTCATGGGACTCTAGAATATGGCCTATCAGAGAGACCAGAAACACACATGAGATGACTACATAATCAGTCTTAAGAAAGCTGAAATCCTATGAAGAGCTGCTGAAGATAAGAGAAGATAAGCAATAAAAGATTGCTACACCAACTAGGAAGGAGCAGAATATAGCTTTCAAAGCTTCAGAAGAATCAAAAACTTCTCCATCAAATGAAGAGTTGATGAGTCTCTTTGCAAAGAGATTCTTCAAGATGGGGAGAAAAGAATTCAGAAGGAAATCATCAAGGAGTGATGATAAACCAAGGTATGGCAAAACCCCTTCTAAAGAGATTATTTGTTTTGGTTGCAGGAAACCTGGAAATATTCTTCCAGAATGTCCAAAAAACAAGCATAAGGAAAGGAGAAAGGAGAAAGACTCCAAGAAGCACTCCAGCAAACCATCCTCCTACAAGCATAAGAAGAAGAAGTGAGGGTTTGTTGCAGAAACATGGAGTGACACTGAAGAATCATCTTCCTCCAGGTCTATTGAAGATGAAGAATAAGCAAAGGCCAAAGAAATGTGCTTAATGGCCATCAATGCTTCAGGGTATGTCTCAGAAGAAGAAGAATCTGAAGAATGTTCAGATTGTGATCAGGTATTGGAAGACTTTGACTTTACCTCTGAAGATTTTAAAAATGACTTTAAATCAATGTGTAGTGATCAGATTAGATTTGAGAAGGAAATCAAACTTCTCAGAGATAAACAATTTAATTATGATAGATTAGTATCAGAAAACATTAAATTGAAAAATGAAATAGACATGTATAGTGAACAAATCACTTTTCTGAAAGTTGAATTATGTAAAGCAAAAACATCTAGATGAATCTCTGAATGGAAGAAGCAAACAGCTTGTAGAAATTACCACCACACTTAATGCTAGACTTAAGAGAAGTAAGTTAGGATTAGGTGCATCATCCAGTGAACCACCAATTATTCAGAAAAACCACCTTTCACAACCTATAAATGATGGCGTGCCCGCTCCTCCACCATTTGAAGACGATGCTGATGATGCTGATGATGATCCGGTTGATAAGGCAATACAACTCAAGGATGTGAGGCGTCACGATGACGCTAACGGAAGGCTACGCTACAACCTCCACCCGCGGCGTGCTACCGCCACTACAAAGCATTAGCCTTATTTATTTTCTTTTCTTGCACGCTATTTTATATTTGTAATATAAAATTATCCTATGCTTATGTGATAATTTTATATTCATTGCATGTTTGTTATTTTTCATTTTGAACAATTTTAATGTTGGTGTGCATTTAGCCATTCGGATGGATGAGATTACATCTCCATCATGAAGGGTTAAGGCTTGTTTGTAACTCCTATATAAGGAGGCTTTCTTATGAGATCATTAGACAAAGATTGAAACCTAATTTTCCCCTTGAAAATTTCGTCCAAGAGGAAAACCTCTCGTAGCTGCCGTCCCCTTGGTTGTGGTGTGAAGACCCCCCCTTGCTACCTCCATCCGTTCGGTGCGATTCCGGCGCGGCTTCCTTCGGTGCGACTCCTTGGAAGAAGGTTGCAAACCATTCGGTGTGACGTCGGTAGATCCGTGGAGAGAGTGATTCTCCCACAGTCATCTTGTGTGAAAGCTTTCTGGTTGGGTAATCTCTTCCCCCTCCCTTGTGTGATTCTTCTCTTTAGTTGTGGTGGTTTTCACAAATCGTTTTCTCCGGAAAGTTAATTTAATCGCTGCAAGTTTTGGATCGAAATCGCCGTTGCTAGGCTTTTTATTTCCGGATCGGGTGGATCCTATTTGCCTGAGCGGATCTTGGCCGATAGCCCTGGTCTTGCTCTCGAAAAGGAGTGGCAACCTTTGTGTTTTCTTGGGGAATATTCCGACTCAAATTTTCGATCGTCGTATTCGAGTCGACCATTCCTCCTTTGTTATTTGTGTTGCGTTCTTGCGATGAGAAGCTATTGTGGGCGATAGGTGCTGTGTAGGTGCGGTAGATCTACGACGTGTAGAGCATAGATAGAGCGTTAGCTTCGTGGAGGTCTCCGATTCCGGATACCCCTACATCAATTTGGTATCAGAGGCGGTCGTTTCAACTTTCACGTTGCAAACATCCTCTCTGCGTTCCTTGTTGATTGGATCTTTAGAAAATCAAAAAAGTTATTTTCTGTAGTCTGCCAATAGCGGGCTTAAATCTTTATTTTTCAGCAAAATTTCAAAAAAAAAATTTGAATGATCCACGTGTTCCTCGCATTGGGAAACTATAAAAATACCTTATTTTCAGTATAGCTACAACCCTAGGAAAAATCACCTTTCCAAAATTTTTCTAACCCTGAATGCGCACTAGGCTCGGATCGAAATATTCGACTCCGTCTACGTCTAGGATGGCTGCGAATGAGCATGGGGATCCCAACACCGAGGCCATAGCAGGGCTGCGTACTGAAATAACGGAGCTTAGGGATATGTTAACACAGATCCGACAAAATCAAGCTAGGCCACCCCCGCCACCCGTTAATGTTGACCGGCCCAACCGGCACCAACATAACTCTGATTTGGATTCTGATGGGGACTCCCCACGGGTGCCCCCTAGAGGACACCGCCCCGAGCGAGACGTTGATATTACTAGGGCCATTAAGATAAATGCCCCCACTTATGATGGCATGGGAGATCCCCAAATCTTCTTAAATTGTACTGTGGACATGGAGTGTTACTTCGAGTGGCACAACCTGACGGATCCCCAAAAGGTCCAAGTTGCCCGGATGAAGTTAACCGGTCGTGCAAAGACGTTTTGGCTGAATGAGGAGCGAAGGTTAGGAACCGGACACGGAGCCCCCCTTATAGGTTGGCCTGTAATGAAAAACCTATTGACCGATCAGTACGTTCCCGCGTACCATCGGACACAGATGTTCGATGAGCTTGCCACTATACGGCAGGGCTCAAACTCGGTAGCTGAATATATGGGTGAACTTAAGGACCGTATGGTGCGATGTGACCTTAGGGAGATCCCCGAAGTCACATTATCTAGATTTCGAAAGGGGCTTCACCCCGATATCTAAAGGAAGCTCTTGCGATATGGGCATACGGACTTGAACACGACTTTCAATGCCGCCTTGGACATTGAAAAACACCTAGCCTATAAGGCTCACTCCAATTACGCTCATGCGAAGAACAAGTACACCACTGGGGCATCTTCTTCCACATACCCTGATAAGGGAAAGTTCAAATCCACCTAGTCGAAGTCAATCATGATCACCGCTAGGAACACCAAGAACCCTGCGAGTGAGCGTGTCCCTATAGGGAAGGTTAGCAAGGCTAACACCACTTGTTACTCTTGCGGCATTCAAGGCCACTATGCCTACGAATGCCAAACAAAGACGAAAACCCTAGCCCTATTAGAGCCAACTACCGACCCTGACGATTATGTGTACGAGGCCGCAGAGGAGAGTGACCCCGAAGGAGTCCCTAGTGACTTAGAGGACGATCACCCCCTTATGGTGATGCGTTGTATCTTGACCACTCCTCGTCCATTAGACGATTGGAAGAGGACGAGCATATTTTCTCTGATTTTTAAGAGTGGCGAGAAGCTTTGCATGCTGATTGTTGATAGTGGTAGCTACGTGAATGTCGTATCTGAGAATGTCGTTGCACGTATGTCCTTGATCACGGAACCACACCCGACCCCATATCAGGTCGCTTGGATCAACAAGATCTCTGTAACCGTTACCAAGCGATGCCTGGTCCCACTCTCAATCAAATCGTACATTGATGAGGTGTTGTGTGATGTCCTTCCGATGGACGCTTGTCATGTGTTGTTAGGCCTCCCTTGGCTATACGACCGTGATGTTACACATTTTGGTAAAGCCAACACTTATGAATTCAAATTCAATGGCAAAACCATAACTTTGAAGCCGACCATCCCAAAGGAGCCCGTAGTCTTGGCTAAGGACACCACTATTCCGGTAGAACGGAAAACGTTGAATCTAGTTGGTAGGAAAGAGTTTGAGAGAGATCCTTTCTTTGATGGAATTATATATGCACTAGTCCTCTTAAGTGCGAAGCCCGATTCTAGTATTTTGGATGAGTTACCTAGTGAGTTACGAGTACTGTTGGAGGAGTATAAGGAAGTGTACCCGGATGAGTTGCCGCCCACGTTACCCCCGCTTAGGAATATCCAGCATGCGATAAATCTCATCTCGAGGTCTTCCTTGCCAAATCAGCCCCATTATCGACTCCACCCCGCAGCTCACCTGGAGTTGCAGTCCCAGATAGAGGGCTTGCTAGAGAAAGGTTTCATTAGGACTAGTATGAGTCCATGAGCTGTACCAGCCCTACTTGCGCCCAAGAAGGATGGTACATTGAGGATGTGCGTTGATAGCCGGGCTATCAACAAAATCACCATCAAGTATAGGTTCCCCATTCCCCGCCTAGATGATTTGTTGGATGTCTTGTCTGGTGCCACCGTATTCTCCAAATTAGATCTTCGGAGTGGCTATCACCAGATTAGGATACGAGAGGGCGATGAGTGGAAGACGGCGTTTAAGTCGAAGGATGGTCTATACGAATGGCTTGTGATGCCCTTCGGGTTGTCCAATGCCCCTAGTACCTTCTCTCGGATGATGACACATGTCTTTCAGCCATTCATGGGGAAGTTCGTTGTCGTCTACTTTGGCGATATTCTGATTTATAACACCTCTACTACCGAGCACATCTCCCACATGAGAGTGATCCTTTCCACCCTGCGGAAGGAAACTTTATTTCTCAATCTTAAGAAATGCACTTTCTATGTCTCGGAGGTAGAGTTCTTAGGCTATATAGTCGGCTCTGAGGGTATTCGAGTTGATCCGGGCACGGTTCAGGTCATTAAGGACTGGCCCGTGCCAACCACCCTACGTGAGGTGCGTAGTTTCCATGGGTTAGCCACATTTTATCGTCGTTTCATACGAGACTTCAGTAGTATTATGGCGCCTATCACAGACTGTATGAAGAAGGGAGAGTTTACGTGGACGAAGTCCGCCACACATGCTTTTCAACGAATAAAGGAGCTTATGATTGAGGCACCTGTCTTACGTCTACCTGACTTTGCTAAAGTCTTTAAGCTCACATGCGATGCATCTGGGGTAGGGATTGGAGGTTTCTTGAGCCAGGAGGGCCATCCCGTAGTTATTTTAGCGAGAGGTTGTCCAGTCCTAAGCTGAACTATTCAAATTACGATAGGGAATTTTATGCTGTAGTCCGATGTCTACACCATTGGAGGCACTATCTCCTCTCCAAGGAGTTTGTGATCCTCTCCGATCATGAGGCTTTACATTTCATCAACGACCAGCATAAGATCAGCCCACGACACGCTAAGTGGGTAGCTTTCTTACAAGGTTACACGTTTAATCTCAAGCACCTTATGGGAGCTGATAACCGAGTCACGGACGCCCTTAGTCGTCTTACTATTTTACTCACCTTTATGGAAGTACATGTAGTAGGATTTGAGTGGATTAAGGATGAGTATGCCACGTGTCCTGACTTCCAGGACTTCTATCTATCTGCCCAGGATAGCTCCCCCACGACGATATCTGCATACGTCATCAAGGACGGTTACCTGTTTTGGAACGGGAAGCTCTGTATTCCGCAGTCATCATTACGACTACATATCATATGGGAGTTGCATAGCGGAGGGTTGAGTGGCCACTTCGATAGAGATAAGACCATTACGTTAGTCGAGGACAAATTCTATTGGCCAAAACTTAAGGTTATGGTGGGACAGGTAGTGAGTAGCTGATGCACGTGTCAGGTGTCTAAGGGTAGTAAAACCAACGTAGGATTATATACACCCTTGCCTATTCCCTCCATGCCGTGGGTAGACGTTAGTATGGACTTTGTATTAGGCCTCCCCATTACCCTACGCCGTCACGACTCAGTTTTTGTAGTTGTGGATAGGTTTTCGAAGATGGCTTATTTCATCCCGTGCAGTAGGACAAACGATGCGTCTCACGTCGCTAAACTATATTTTAAAGAAGTCGTTAGTCACCGTGGAGTGTCAAAGACCATATTATTGGATAGGGACGTAAAATTCACTAGTTATTTTTGGAAAACGCTTTGGATATTAGTGGGAAGAAAACTATTGTTTTCCTCTGCCTATCATCCCCAAACTGATGGGCAGACGGAAGTGGTTAATTGGAGCTTAGGAAATTTGTTACGATGCCTTGTGAGTGATCACAAGAGCACTTGGGATCTTCTCCTGCCCCATGCCCAGTTAGCCTACAATAATTCCAAGAATAGGTCTACGGGTCTGTCTCCGAATGAGATTGTCCACGGGTATAAGGCTCCTGTGCCGCTTGACTTGGTGTCGTTGCCCCCCACGTACAAGGCAAGTCAGTTTGCACAATCCTTCGCCCAGCACATCCATGATTTACACGCACGTATACGGGACACCTTGACTACGCAATACGACTCTTTTCAAGCGCACACTAATTTACATAGGAGAGTATCAGACTTCAAAATTGGCGATCTAGTTTTAGTCCGTTTGGTTCCTGAACGCTTGCGAACTGGCACCGTTAAAAGGTTAGCACCAAAGCACGTCGGCCCTTTTCAGATTATTAAGAAGTTAGGTGACAACGCTTTCATTTTGGACTTGCCTGCTGATTGGGGTATCTCCCCCATTTTTAATGTTTCGGATTTAACGATGTTTGTGTCACCACCACAAGAGTTGATTTCTTTGTCGTATTCTTCTCCCACTCTAAATTCTCATGGGTTGGGGAGTGGTAGTATGGATGATCTCTCTCTTTCGGTCCCCACAGGTATATCATCGGATGGTAAGTTGCCTTCTTTCCTGCCTACTGCTAATATGTTCCCCAGGTTTCCACGGACGTTTTTCACTCCAGAGATGATACTTGATGCTGAGCTTGTTACCACTGCTGATGGTTCCACCCACCGCTTTCTCATCCGTTGGCTTGATCGGCCCCCTTCGGATGACTCTTGGGTACTTGAGACGGAGCTGCAGAGTTTGGATGTCGCTCTCCTTCACCGCTATCGCTTGGACCACGCAACGGAGATGCGTGCATTTGAGCAGGGGAGGATTGATGGCGTGCCCCCACCTCCACCATTTGAAGAGGATGCTGACGATGCTGATGATGATCCGCTTGATAAGGCAATACAACTCAAGGATGTGAGGCGACACGATGACACTAACGGAAGGCTACGCTACAACCTCCGCCCGGGGCGTGCTACCGCCACTGCAAAGCATTAGCCTTATTTATTTCCTTTTCTTGCACTCTATTTTATATTTGGAATATAAAAGTATCCTATGCTTATGTGATAATTTTATATTCATTGCATGTTTGTTATTTTTCATTTTGAACAATTTTAATGTTGGTGTGCATTTAGCCATTCGGATGGATAAGATTACATCTCCATCATGAAGGGTTAAGGCTTGTTTGTAACTCCTATATAAGGAGGTTTCTTATGAGATTATTAGACAAAGATTGAAACCTAATTTTCCCCTTGAAAATTTCGGCCAAGAGGAAAACCTCCCCTAGCCGCCGCCCCCTTGGTTGTGGTGTGAAGCCGCCCCCCCCCCCCCCCCCCCCCCCCTTACTCCCTCCATCCGTTCGGTGCGACTCCGGTGCGGCTTCCTTCGGTGCGACTCCTTGGATGAAGGTTGCAAACCATTCGGTGTGACGCCGGTGGATTCGTGGAGAGAGTGATTATCCCACAGTTATCTTGTGTGAAAGCTTTCCGGTTGGGTAATCTCTTCCCCCTCCCTTTTGTGATTCTTCTCTTTAGTTGTGGTGGTTTTCGCAAATCGTTTTCTCCGGAAAGTTAATTTAATCGCTGCAAGTTTTGGGTCGAAATCGCCGTTGCTAGGATTTTTATTTCCGGATCGGGTGGATCCTATTTGCCTGAGCGGATCTTGGCCTATAGCCTTGGTCTTGCTTTCAAAAAGGAGTGGCAACCTCTGTGTTTTATTGCGGAATATTCCGACTCAAATTTCTGATCGTCATTTTCGAGTCGACCATTCCTCCTTTGTTATTTGTATTGCGTTCTTGCGACGAGAAGCTATTGTGGGCGATAGGTGCTGTGTAGGTGCAGTAGATCTACGACGTGTAGAGCGTAGATAGAGCATTAGCTTCGTGGAGGTCTCCGATTCCGGACACCCCTACATCAATAAAGTTTATTTCAGATAAAGGTAATAAGAATACAAAACAAATTAAAACAGTTAACAAGGTTTTAAAACAAGTTGAGAAAAATAAAGAAAAACAAAAAGCTAAGTCTGAACAAAAATTGTCGAACCAAGTTCGACGATCTCAGCATTATGCGTCGAACGACGATCGACGATCTCAGAACCCAGAGCTTGAGCCTAAACACTCTGCAAACGGGGATCGACGATATCATTATGTATCGTAGAACATAGATCGACGATATCATTATGTATCGTCAAACAGAGATCGACGATCGTGGAACCCAAATAATTGCCACTATTATTCTGAGAACCAAGATCGACGATATCAATGCTAGTCGTCGAATGCAGATCGACAATCTCAACTAAAATCGTCGAACTCAAAACAGTTTCATCCAAACTATAATTTCAACAGAAATTTCAATAAGAATTCTAACTCTAAACTTTCAATCCCTTAACTAACTGGATAATCCCACCTAGGAGATTTTATCCCTTAGGTTATAAAAGTCAACCTGAATACTCTTATATTTCAAGTTTTAAGTATGAAAAGAAGCCAGGACCCAAGGTTACCTCAGTCCAAAATATATAGGTTATTTTTCCTTGTAGATAAAGACCTATCCTACCATACAAGATAAGTGGTATTTGGATAGTGGGTGTTCCAAGCACATGACAGGAAACAAGGCCAATCTAAGTAACTATAAGGCAAAGCTAGGTCCAAAGGTTATATTTGGAGACTCAAGCTTTGGTCAGACAGAAGGTTGTGGAGAATTTACACTTGGAGTTGTCACATTCAGGAAAGTGACATATGTAAGTGGGCTGAAACATAACTTGATATCCATAGGTCAGCTATGTGATGCAGGTTATGAGGTATGTTTTACTGAATCTAAATGTAATATTTCTTTAAACAACAATACTGTGTTATCAGGCATTAGGTTAGACAATATCTATTTAGTTGATTTTAATTCTGCTTGTTCAGAAATCTGTTTGTTTAACCAGGTTAGCAATAATAATTCATTGTGGCATAAAAGGCTACGACATGTAAATCTTAGAAACATTGCTAGGTTATCTAGGGACAACCTTTTTAGAGGATTGCCCTCTTGCCCCTACAAGAAGGAAAGCCTTTGCAAGGCTTCTCAAGAAGGCAAGCAAACTAAAAATAGTTTTAAATCAGTTAATAAGAGTGATTCACCTAGGATTTTGTAACTGCTTCATTTGGACCTTTTTGGACCAATTACTGTACAAAGCCTGGGAGGAAAGTCCTATACTTTCTTATTCTAGATGACTTCTCTAGGTTCTCTTGGGTTTTCTTCTTGAGAAACAAGTCTGATAACTTCGAAGTTTTTGCAGACTTTCAAAAATGCATAAAGATTGAGTACTCTACTCTAGTTGCATTGATCAGAAGTGATCATGGCACTGAGTTTGAATATCTTCCTATGCAAGAATTCTGTGAGAAGGAAGGTATCAGGCACTGCTTCTCTTCTCCCAGAACTCCTCAACAAAATGGGGTAGTTTAAAGGAAAAATAGAACACTCATTGAAACTACAGGCATATTGCTTGCTGATGCTCACATTCCTCTATCCTACTGGGCAGAAGCTGTAAGCACAACATATTATGTCCTGAATAGAAGTTTGATACACAAACTTAAAGACAAGACTCCATATGAATTACTCAAAGGGAAGAAACCAAAAATAGACTACTTTTGAATTTTTGGTTGCATCAGTTATATACATAACAACAATAAAGAGTATCTTAGAAAGTTTGAAGCCAAAGCTACAATGGGAATCTTTATAGGATATTCCCAAGTTAGCAAGACATATAGGGTTCTCAATAAATCATCCTTGAAAATTGAAGAGTTTATACATGTTATATTTGATGAAGCTAATATGTTTTACAAGGATAAGGAAGCTTCTACCAGTGATCATTTACAGCTACCAAGTCTATGTAAAAAGCTGGATGACTTAAATCTCACCCAGATGGTGATATCTCATCCTTCACCATAAGAAAATGAAGACAGTGAAGAAGACACTATGGAAGAAACTGAACTTCCTCCAACAACAGAAGTATTTCCACAAGAGTAATTCACTCCAATTGTTATTGCTGAACCAACTCCACCATCTGATTTTGTCACACTTAGGGATCACCCTAGATCCCAAGTAATTAGAGACATGTAGACAGGTGTACAAACAAGGCATCAACTCAACCATGATGTGATTCATGCCTGTTTTCTCTCTCAAATTGAGCCTCAATCCATAACTGATGCTGAGCAAGATCCCCATTGGATCATTGCAATGCAAGAGGAACTAAATTAATTTGAGAGATGTAGAGTTTGGGACTTGGTTCCAAGTCCTAAAGTCTATCCAGTAATTGGAACTAAGTGGCTTTTCAGGAATAAGCTTGATGCCCAAGGTGTGATTGTGAGGAACAAGGCTAGGCTGCTTGCCTAATTGACAAGCCCTGCAGAGACCTTCCTTCTTGTACGGAGCAGAAGGTAGACCTCTAACAGGGTTGTGCTTAGATAACCTAGCAATGTTTTTCAGGTTTTACCTGTCCTAGTCTTTTGTGTCATAAGTCATTTTGATTACTAGTTAAATTCAGTAAACAGATATCAGTTGTGGCAGAAATAAAATTTACTAAGTAAATATTTCCTTCTCTACTTCCAGTTAAAACAGTTTGGTTATTTTTATCAATGATAGAGCAAGTAGATAGGTTAAAGTATACCCGATAACCATCATCACATAATTGGCTTATGGAGATGAGGTTATGCTTTAGTCCACTTGCGTATGTCACCTTTCTGAATGTGATAGCCCCTATTCTCACTTCTCCAATTCCTTCTGACTGACCACATTTTGAGTCACCAAAGATAACCTTTGGCCCCAGCTTGGACTTACAGTTGAATAGAATGTCCGTGCTGCCAGACATATGCTTGGAGCAGCCACTGTCCAGGTACCAAGTTTGATTTACCACTGGATAATTTTTCACCGGCAATACAAACAGTTAATGATTTTTGACCCAGGTTACCTTGGGCCCTTTGTATGGCTGATAAGAGAAACTAGAAATAACAGAAAATTCTGGCTGGGATTTATATCCTAGGGGGTAATATCTCCTAGATGGAATGGTCCAGTCAGCCAATGGATTAAATTGTTTCATAGAAGTATTTAAGTTTCTGTTGAAGTTATAGTTTTGACTAAGTCTTCTTGGGTTCGACGAAATTATGTAAGTTCGTCGATCAGAGTTTGACGAATTGGGTTGAGATCGTTGATCTCTGCCCAGAGAATGAACATGTTCACTCTCCGTGCCCCACGTTCGTCAATCTCTGCTCGACGAACCATACAAAGTTTGTCGATCGCATTTAGACGAATAATGATAACTATAGTTAGCGTTCAGAGTTCGTCGATTTGGGTTCGACGAACTGGCCCCTTTTCATCGATCTGAGGTCGACGAAAATTGCTGAACTTTGTTTTTATTGGGTGTTTTCTGTTTTTCAATTTTGTCCTTAGTTTTAATTTGTTCAAAAATTTTATTTACCTTATATACTTGATCAGTATTCTTCTTTCCTTTCTCAGAAATAAAATTTATGGGTTGTGACAGGTGGTTTTTTTGAATAATAAGTGGTTCACTAGATGATGCACCTAATCCTAATTGACTTCCATTAAATCTAGCATTAGATATGTTGGTGATTACTGCTAGTTGTTTGCATCTTCCATTTAGTGATTCTTCTAGCTGTTTTGCTTTACTTAGTTCATCTTTCAGAAGAGTGATTTTTTCACTAAACATGTCTATTTCATTTTTTAATTTAGTGTTTTCTAAAACTAAGCTATCATAGTTAACTTGTTTATCTCTGAGAAGTTTGATTTCCTTCTCAGAGTTGATTAAATCTAAACACATGATTTTAAAATCTGATTTAAAAGATTCTGAACTATAATCAAACCATGATAATACCTAATCCGCTTCTGATTCAGAAGCTTCCTCATTTTCTGACTCTCCTTCTTCTGAGTTGCTTCTTGAGGCATCAATTGCCATGAGGCAAACCTCCTATGCTCTTTCTTCTTCCTCATCTTCACTGGAGCTTGAGGATGTTGACTCTTCTTCAGTCTCACTCCAGGTCTCAGCCACAAACCCCTTTTCCTTCATCTTGTGTTTGCTGGAGGAGGGTTTGCTGGTGTACTGTCTCCTGGAATCCTTTTCCTATTCTCTTCTCTTCTCTTTCTTTTGGTTCTCTGGACACTCAGAGAGAAAGTGCCCAGGCTTTCTGCATCCATAGCACACCACTTCCTTTGTTGGTGTCTTATCATACTTTGGCCTGTCATCTTTTCTTGATGACTTTCTTCTGAAGTCCTTTCTAGCCATCTTGAAAAATCTCTTAGCCAAGAGACTTATAAGTTCTTCATTTGATGTTGAAGATTCTGATTCTTCTGAGGCTTTGAAGGCTATGTTCTGTTCTCTTCTAGCTGCTGGAGGTGTTCTTTGTTCAGCAACCTCCCTTGTCATTATTAACTGCTCATAAGACTTTAGTTTACCCAATAGAGATTCAGTTGAAATCTCATTTAGGCATCTGGTCACCTTGATGGGCCAAATTCTTGTGTCCCATGAGCTTGGGAAGCACATCAGAATTTTGTCATTCACTTCCGTGAGAGTGATGACCTTGTCCATAGTTTTTAGCTCATTAATAATTGAGCTTAATCTGTTATACATCTCTGAATCTGTCTCAGCTTCCTATTTCTTGAAATTCTCATATTGGGATATGAGATTTGATCTCCTATCCATCCTTTCATCAGCTGATCCATCAACCATTTTCTTTAGGAAATCCCAAATGGCTTTTGCTGATGTGCACTCAACAACCTTTTGGAAAATATCATCAGACATTATTTGTGTCAATATGTTCATGGCTTTTGCATCAGCCATCTTAGCTTTCCTGTAGGCATTATTATAATCTGGAGGAGGTACTGCAGTCATATTTGTAGAAGTGCTTGGAGGAGCAACAGGTGGTGGAGGTACACCTGCTAAGATGGAAGCAAAGATATCTTCATCAATAGAATTCATATATAGCTTGAATCTTGCCTTCTAGATTCCAAACTTTTGCAAGTTGCAAAATGGAGGTCTGGTGCTTGCATAATCTTTATTTTGTGCCATGGTTGTGTTTCTACTTTTAAAAATTAATTGTGAATGAAGGTGATGTGTAGATCTAACAAGGGATCTTTTGGTTCAAGATTTAACTTGTGCAACCAAAGGAACCTGCTCTGATACCAATTGAAAGTGAGGGTTAGGTCTACAATACTCTAGAGGGGGGGGGGGTGAATAGAGTATATTTAAATTTTGTTAGGTCCCAATAAAGGTGTTGTTACAGCTTTTTCTGTAAACTGAAAATGTGCAGTAATTAAGAAACTGAAAAACAGAAAATAATAATCCTAATCACAGCCACATAGCAAGAACAAAAAGAAAAAGATAGGCAACCAGACGACACAAGAAATTTATAGTTGTTCCCCAAATCTGGGTAGTCCACTCTTCTACCACCCTGGTAGGAATCCACTCAGGTTTTTGATCAGGTGTCTGACACCAATGGGTTTTGATCAGGTCCCCAAAAACCAACTCAAGTCTTTTAGTTAGGAGACTAGCAACCAGGAATCACTTTTGAAGGGAGATGACAAACCTTTATACAGGAGGGGGTGAGAGAGTGATTTTGTCTTCTCTGTCAACAATCAGAGAGAAGACTTATGTGGAATGATGTTAGCAAACAGCTCCCCCTGAGATGTAGAATGGTTACGGGAAGATCTGGAGCTTTGCTGCAGGGTGATAGGTCTTCGATCGGAGTTCTTGACAGCAGTGATGCAGGGACTTCTTGACTAATTTGATATCTATTGTCCTTGGAAGTCCTGGAGTGAATATGGAAGAAGAAGACTCTTGATATTGTATGATTATTCTTCTTCTTCTGAATAAATATCACTGCCTGTCACTTGTATGTCTTGTATGCTTCAGTAATTTTTGATTGTGTGAAGCTTTTTTGCTGCTATATCAGTTCTTGCAGTCAGTCTGTGTGTCTCTATTTTTCTGACTGAGTATATTCTTTCTAACTGACTATTATCGATCTTGTATTCTTTTATATCTTTTCTAAGTTTTGAATCATCAGTAATTAATGCTGACTCCTTGAAAATAATCAGCATTGAATCATTTCCTCAACTGTCCCGTGGAAAATCAGCAAGTAATATTTTTGAAGAAGACCGTAATCAATGCTCCTACTAACGAATACATTCAGAGAATGTAGAGCATTAATTACTCAGGAATTTTCGCATTAGAATGGGGATAGAAGGTCGGAAATGGCTATGTCTGGAGTCGTCAAACAGTTGGCAGAATTCATCGACCAGATGGCTTCTGTTCGTCGAGCTGAGTTCCAAGATCGTCGAGCTAAAAACTTGACTACTGTCTGTTTACAATTCTCTGTCTGAAGTTAGTCGAGCTGACAATTGCATTCGTCGACTGGAGTTCAGCAACAATTCTAGGCTTAGTCAAGTATTTTGTGTTGAATGATATTCTGTGTATAAACATGAATCTTCTAGTGTCGACACAGGTTTTTTGGTGTCGACATAAGTGGGTGTCGACTGATTAGTCTTGGTGTCGACACAATTTTTTTGATGTCGACATAAGTTGGTGTCGACTGATTATTCTTGGTGTCGACACAAGTTTTCTGATGTCGACATAGTTGGTGTCGACTGATTATTCTTGGTGTTGACACAAGTTTTCTGATGTCGACATAGTTGGTGTCGACACATGCCCTAATTGTCGACACAAATCTTCTGGTTCCAGAATTCGTCGAGTAGAGTACTGAGTTTGTCGAACTGAGAAGTTGACTTCGTCGACCTGAGAAGTTGACTTCGTCGACCTGAGAAGTTGACTTCGTCGACTTGAGATCGTCTAACAGAAGGTTGTTGTGAACTCAAGGTCCAAGTTCGTCGAGCTCAGAATCTTGTTCGTCGACCAAAGTCTGAAGTTGGACTTAGAATAATCTGGAGTTATCCCGACTTTAGTTTGTTGAAGTATCCCAGTTTTCGTTGACTAGAGAATGAAGATCGTCGAGCTCAGCTCAGAGAAATATCTCAAGATCGTCGAGCTGAGAACGTCTTTCGTCGAACTGAGTTCGACGAACGTCAAACTCATTTTTACTTACTCTTGAAATCTTCTAAATCTTGAGTCTCTGATAGTCTTATTGATAGTTGATCCATCTGATGTTGACTCTAAGGACCTGGCCTAGACTATAGGACACAACTATGACCCTGACTATACATGTTGGGTCACATCATCCTAAGTTAGTGAATGTAGCCCAAATCAACTAGGGATCCAACACGACGCACCAATCTTTTTCTCACTTCCCGAAGGGGCATACCAGCAAAATTTTGCTATGTGTCCTTGCTTCCCGCAATTATAGCATATACGTGTCTCACCACATCCTGGCCCATATGTTTCCCCCGAAGAAACAGTCAAGGAGGCTGATTCCGCAGGCCTAAACCTTTTCTTCTCTCGTCATCTAAACTCAGATTGCTCCTACTGCGGCACTTAAAACTCTATCTTCTCCACTTCCAGTCTCTTCTTTTCTTGGACCCGTTTCAAATCTTCTCCAAGGCATGGGTTGTATCGACCAATTCTTGGAAGCCTTGGTTCACGGAACTCGGGAGTACAAACCTCAATTCATCCCGTAGTCCCTCGTAAAATCGATTCGTCTTCTGCGCTTCCTCCGTGAAGGTAGACCCCGCATATTGCCCCAATCTGGTAAACTTATGCATGTAGGTATCAATACCAGTCTCACCCTGCACCAGACGTTGGAACTCGTTCTCCATCACAATCCGCTGCGACACTGGAAAATATTTGGCGAGAAACAATCGGGAGAATTCATCCATTGAAACCTCCACTAATCTGCGACCTGCCAAGTGATGCACCTCCATCTCATCCCACCACAGTCTCGCATCTCCTTCTAGCAGAAAAGTGGCTAATGTCACTTTCTGCTCATCTGCAGTCCTGATTGCAGTCAGGATCCTCTTTACTCGAGCCAACCAATCTTCCGCCTGCGTTGGGGAAATTGCCCCGCCAAACGTAGGTGGATGAAACTCCATAAAGCTTTTCAAGCACTCATTAGTTGCTTGCTCCTCCGCCATAATTCCAGCACGCTCTTGACTTGGACAAGTCTGTACTAGTAGTCCTGCAGGACTTGCCTGACAAGTCGGCTACGCCTGTAATACTGCAAGCACCATCTCCGTCACCACCCGTATGGTCGCCGCCGAAGGAGGCCTAGGCGTTTCAACGGGTGCTGCACTCTCATCAGACCGTTGGGGTTCAGACTGCCCATCACCACTCCTCGCCACCTAGCAATGTACAAAACACCATTAAGTATCCATGTCATAACGGTCATTATACCTTGCCTACACACTCACGCACTTCACGTGCATGAAATACATTCCTAGTGGACATTCGTAAGTTCAATTATGTTCTCTCCTCCCAAACAATCTCAACCTGGCTCTTATACCACTTTGTAACGCCCCCACGCGTCACGTGGCATATAACAGTGGGTCCGGTCGGGGCCCCACGCCATATGTCACAGACAAACGACACAATTACTTGTGGAAATCAAAATCTACTCGCATCCTAACACAAAACATTCTAGCGTAGCATTTTTAGTTAAATGAACTCCGCTCAGAGAATGTCCACTACTATATAAACTCCACATTTATATATCAAAAACAGGAATTTATACAACCCACATATACTGGCCATAAGGCCTTACAAGTTTCTCTTTTCACAAATACATTTTTGTACATCGGCACGCTGGCCGGCCACACATGAAATCCAACCACATTTCTCTCGGCCATCAAGGGCCTTTAGCAGCAAGCCTCCATTCCGCTCATTTCAATTCAAGCAGCAGCACCTGCAATTAGCCATCCAATCCAAACAAAAAACAAAGTAACGGTCAGCATTAGCTGACTACTTATAACGACCCTACCCTTTACCCGGGGCAGTGGTTCCTTCCCTGTATGCATAGACATCATTATATAGATCAATCTACCAATCACAATCACATCACAAACATCGGTGTCCACGAAATGCTCTATGCACTCAGTGCACCTTTTGGTGTACCGGATATCCCAGTCGTACACCGTCGATCAGAGGTTTTCAACATGTTGGTTGGCCGGTTCAATCCTAGTCCACCAGTCCCACAGGCTGGCGACATCCCGTCCATACCACTCAGAGGACCTCACCTAACAGCATCCACAAACAACCAGAGCAGATCGACCCACACCATGTGGTGTAGCAAGCCGGGTTTACCAATGCTCCCAAGGCATTACCACCCATCGACCCCTCACCTATTCCTGATCGACCCAACCTTGTGGTACAGCAAGCCGGGTTTAACTCGGCTCCCCAGGCATTGTCGTCAATCGAACCCTCATCTATCCAGATCAACCCCCGTAGAGGTGTAACAGGTTGGGTTTATCTCGCGCTCCCCAGGCGTGCTACCAATTGTTCTCTCATCATAACCAGGAGCTTACTCAAAGCCTCTATACATCCATAACCAACATTCATTCATCCATACAATCATTCAATCAAAACATAAACCTTTCATAGCACCAAATCCATGGAGTCTTCTCCGGTTTACACATGATCATCACCAATCCAAACTACCCGTCCAGATGGGCTTCACACAGCATGCCTATGTCGTACTCCACAATTCCGGCTTTAGACGTTGACTCAACCACGAAATCACTTCCGCGATCCACCTGTTGGTGGAGGATTCCACGCATATGCATAAAGAGAGGACTTCGATGTCCGAGAAGGAGATAGTTACCCTTGAAGATCATTTCAAAGCCATGAATCAGCCAGATGGAAATCACCGTCTCAGCGTTGCCTCCACAAATCCGAACTCGGATCTTCAATCCACACTCCGCAGCTCCTCCAACAGCGGATTTCCTCCTTCCTCCTTTCCTTCCCTTGGCCTTTCTCTCTCTTGGAATGAGAACAAGAAGAAGAAGATGAAAATGAGGAGATAATCCTTATTTCTCGGCCATATAAGCACTTGGACAGAGCCCAGCCCTTGGATTCAGTATAGGGAAAAGAATGGCCACAAAATCTCTAAAAAATAATCTTTCGGCCTCGACACGCCGTGTGACACGCCCGTGTCACGGGGCGTGTAGCTTAAGCAGCACACGAACCGACCTATCCAAACTTATCCACGACAAGGTGACACGTCCATGTCACGCCCGTGTCAGCCTAGTCACGACCGTGACATGGGGTGTGTAACCCACTCGAGTCGTACTCGAGAGGACTTACTCGAGAGAAAACCAACTACTCGAGTACCCATACAGGACAAGCCCGTATCACAGGGATGACACGCCCGTGTCACCCCCCTCTTACTCGAGTACTTTTCCACCTACTTGAGTACATTTCGACCTACACAAGAGCTACTCGAGTATGAGCGGGACACGCCCTGTGATACGCCTGTGTCACATGACGTGTACCCTCTTTCTCGAGTATTCGTCGACCTCAACTACTCGAGAGAAAATCGTCGACCAGGGGAGGACAAGCCCTGGGTCACACCCCCTGACACGCCCGTGTCACGGCCGTGTACCTCCCAAAAATTTGTCGAACGAATTTCGTCGACCACGCGCCCAGCTGCGCAACTCGAGCAGGATATGCCCTAGGACACGCCCGTGTCCCAGGCCATGTCACCCAATATTTTCCTGTTTCTCGACTTTGGGCTGTTACAACCCTCCCCTCCTTCAAGAAATTTCGTCGACGAAATTTCACAGAAAACAACAACCAAACTGTTATGACATCAAACTGATATAGTACAATAACCATTGTACTGTCCAACCGCCACATGTGCACATTCATCCACAGTTTTAGCAAGTGATCTCTAGCTACAAACATTCTATATACCCTCAAACAACATATATATATCACAAGCGATCGATCACTGCAATTTCATCAAGTGTGCACCAACATTTTACCATGTAACACAACATATACAACATTATATGTTCAAGAATATCCTCAGTCGGTACATTATCAGGATTCACATTACTAGTGAGTCATCATATATATACAATATGGACATCATCCAAGTGATACAAGTCACTATCCTTACTTTCGCTCAGCCTCCCGATTTTGCATCTCTCACGTAAGAGCCAAATTAAACACTTGAGGCTGAATTTCACCAAGTGAGCTTTACGGCTCTTGCACTTACAAATTATGCAATTGAGGTTGCGTCCAGGATGCAGATGACTCGGCCACTGCTTTACCCTTGTCTTCATACGACACACCTATCTTTTTCTCACTTCCCGAAGGGGCATTCCCACAAAATTTTGCTATGTGTCCTTGCTTCCCTCAATTATAGCATATACGTGTCTCACCACGTCCTGGCCCATACGTTGCTCCTGAAGAAACAGTCGAAGGGGCTGATTTCGCAGGCCTAAACCTTTTCTTCTCTCGTCTTCTAAACTCAGATTGCTCCGAATGTGACACTTTAAACTCTGGCTTCTCCAATGCCAGTCTCTTCTTTTGTTGGACCCGTTTCAAATCTTTCTCCAAGGCACGGGCTGTATCGACCAACGCTTGGAAGCCTTGGTTCACGAAACTCGGGGGTACCAGTCTAGTAAACTCATGCTCCGAATGTGACACTTTAAACTCTGGCTTCTCCAAGGCGCTTCCTCCGTGAAGGTAGACCCCGCATATCGCCCCAGTCTAGTAAACTCATGCAGGTACGTATCAATATCAGTCTCACCCTGCACCAGACGTTGGAACTCGTTCTCCATCGTAATCCGCTGCGACACTGGCAAATACGTGGCGAGAAACAATCGAGAGAATTCATCCATTTAAACCTCCACTAATCTGCGACCTGCCAAGTGATGCACCTCCATATTATCCCACTATAGTCTCGCATCTCCTTCTAGCAGAAAAGTGGCTAATGTCACTTTCTGCTCCTTTGCAGTCCTGATTGCAGTCAGGATCCTCTTTACTCGACCCAACCAATCTTCTGCCTACGTTGGGGAAATCGCCCTGCCAAAGGTAGGTGGATGAAACTACATAAAGCTTTTCAAGCACTCATTAGTTACTTGCCCTCCGCCACAATTTCCGCACACTCTTGCCTTGCACGAGACTGTAATTGTACTCCTGCAGGCCTTGCCTGACCAGTCGGATGCGCCTGTAATACCGCAAGCACCGTCTCCGTTACCACCCGTATGGTCTCCGCCGAAGGAGGCGTAGGCATTTCAACGGGTGCTACACTCTCATCAGACCGCTGGGGTTCAGACTTCCTAGCACCACTCCTCGCCTCCTAGCAATGTACAAAACACCATTAAGTATCCATGCCATAACCAAAATTATACCTTGCCTACACACTAACGCACTTCACGTGCATGAAATACATTCCTAGCGGACTTTCGTAAGTTCAATTATGTTCTCTCCTCCCAAACAATCTCAACTTGGCTCTGATACCACTTTGTAACACCCTCACGCATCACGTGACAAATAACGATGGGTCCGGCCGGGGCCCCAGCTCATATGTCACAGACAAGCGGCGAAATTACTTGTGGAAAACAAAATCTACTCGCATCATAACACAAAACATTCTAGCGCAGCATTTTCAGTTAAATGAACTCAGCTCAGAGAATGTCCACTACTATATAAACTCCACATTTATATATCAAAACCATGAATGTATATAACCCACACACACTGGCCTTAAGGCCTTACAGGTTTCTGTTTTAACAAATACATTTTCGTACGTCGGCACGCAGGCCGGGCACACATGAAATCCAACCACGTTTCTCTCGGCCTTCAAGGGCCTTTAGCAGCAAGCCTCCATTCCGCTCATTTCAATTCAAGCAGCAACACCTGCAATTAGCCATTCAATCCAAACAGAAAACAAAGTAACCGTCAGCAGTATCTGACCACTTATAACGACCCTACCCCTTACCCAGGGCAGTGGTTCCTTCCCTGTCTGCATAGCCATCATTATATATATCAATCTACCAATCACAATCACATCACAAACGCCGGTGTCCACTAGACGCTCTGTGCACTTTGGGCACCTTTTTGGTGTACCGGGAATCCCAGTCGTACGCCGTTGATTAGAGGTTTTTAACTTGTTGGTTGGACGGTTCAATCCTAGTCCACCAGTCCCGCAGGATGGCGACATCCCGTCCATACCACTCAGAGGTCCTCACCTCACTGCATCCAGAAATAACCAGAGTAGATCGACCCACACCATGTGGTGTAGCAAGCCGAGTTTACCAATGCTCCTCGGGCATTACCACCCATCGAACCCTCACCTATTCCTGATCGACCCACCCTTATGGTACAGCAAGCTGGGTTTAAGTCGGCTCCCTAGGCATGCCGTCAATCGATCCCTCATCTATCCAAATCAACCCACCCTAGTGGTGTAGCAGGCTGGGTTTATCTCGCACTCCCTAGGCGTGCTACCAATTGATCTCTCATCAAAACCAGGAGCTTACTTAAAGACTCCATACATCCATAACCGACATTCATTCATCCATACAATGATTGAATCAAAACATAAACCTTTCATAGCACCAAATCCACGGAGTCTTCTCCGGTTTACCCATGATCATCACCAATCCAAACTACCAGTCCAGATGGGCTTCACACAGCACGCCTATGCCGTACTCCACACTTCCAACTCTAGATGTAAACTCAACCAAGGAATCACTTCCGCAATCCACCTCTTGGTGGAGGATTCCACGCACATGCATAAAGAGAGGACTTCGATGTCCAAGAAGGAGATCGTTACCCTTGAAGATCGTTTCAGAGCCATGAATCAGCCATATGGAAATCACTGTCTCAGCATTGCCTCCACAAATCCGAACTCGGATCTTCAATCCACACTCCGCAGCTACTCCAGCAGCGGATTTCCTCCTAACTCCTTTCCTTCCCTTGGCCTTTCTCTCTCTTGGAATGAGAAGAAGAAGAAGAAGATGAAAATGAGGAGATAATCCTTATTTCTCGGCCAGATAAGCACCTGGACAGAGCCCAGCCATTGGATTCAGGATAGGGAAAAGAATGGCCTCAAAATCTCTGAAAAATCATCTTTCGGCCTCGACACGCCCTGTGACACGCCTGTGTCACAGGTCATGTACCTTAAGCGACACACGAACCGACCTATCCAAACTTATCCATGACATGGTGACACGCCCATGTCACGCCCGTGTCAGCCTAGTCATGCCCGTGACACGGGGCGTGTAACCCACTCGATACCTACTAGATAGGAATTACTCTAGAGAAAACCAACAACTCGACTACCCAGACAGGACACGCCCATATCACATGGATGACACGCCCGTGTCACCCCCCTGTTACTCGAGTACTTTTCCACCTACTGGAGTACATTTCGACCTACACGAGAGCTACTCGAGTATGAGCGGGACACGCCCTGTGACACGCCCGTGTTACAGGCTGTGTACCCTCTTTCTCGAGTATTCGTCGACCTCAACTACTCGAGAGAAAATCGTCGACTAGGGGAGGACACGCCCTGGGTCACGCCCCCTGACACGCCCGTGTCACGGGCGTGTACCTCCCGAAAATTCGTCGAACGAATTTCGTCGACCACGCACCCAGCTACGTAACCCGAGCAGGGCACGCCCTGGGACACGCCCGTGCCACAGGCCGTGTCACCTAATATTTTCCCGTTTCTCGACTTTTGGCTGTTACAACTCTCCCCTCCTTCAAGAAATTTCGTCCAAGAAATTGCATAGAAAACAACAACAAAACTATTATGACATCAAACTGATATAGTACAACAACCATTGTACTGTCCAACTGCCACAAATGCACATTCATCCACAGTTTTAGCTAGTGATCTCTAGCTACAAACATTCTATATATCCTCAAACAACATATATATATATATCACAAGCGATCGATCGCTTCAATTTCATCAAGTGTGCACCAACATTTTACCATGTAACACAACATATACAACATTATATGTACAAGAATATCCTCAGTAGGTACATTATCAGGATTCACATTACTAGTGAGTCATCATATATATACAATATGCACATAATCCAAGTGATACAAGTCACTAACCTTACTTTCGCTCAACCTCCCGATTTTGCATCTCTCGCGTAAGAGCCAAATTAAACACTCGAGGCTGAATTTCACCAAGTGAGCTTTGCGACTCTTGCACTTCCAAATTATGCAATCGAGGTTGCGTATAGGATGCAGATGACTCGGCCACTGCTTTACCCTTGTCTTCATATGACGCACCTATCTTTTTCTCACTTCCCGAAGGGGAATTCCAACAAAATTTTGCAATGTGTCCTTGCTTCCCTCAATTATAGCATATACGAGTCTCACCACGTCATGACCCATACGTTGCCCCCGAAGAAACGGTCGACGGGGCAGATTCCGCAGGCCTAAACCATTTCTTCTCTCGTCTTCTAAACTCAGATTGCTCCAACTGCGGCACTTTAAACTCTAGCTTCTCCACTGTCAGTCTCTTCTTTTCATGGACCCGTTTCAAATCTTTCTCCAAGGCACGGGCTGTATCGACCAATGCTTGGAAGCCTTGGTTCATGGAACTCGGGAGTACCAACCTCAATTCATCTCGCAGCCCCTCGTAAAATCGATTCGTCTTCCGCGCTTGCTCCGCGAAGGTTGACCCTGCATATCACCCCAGCCTGGTAAATTCATGCAGGTATGTATCAATATCAGTCTCACCCTGCACCAGACGCTGGAACTCATTCTCCATCGCAATCCGCTGCGACAATGGCAAATACTTTGCGAGAAATAATCGGGATAATTCATCCATTGAAACCTCCACTAATCTGCGACCTGCCAAGTGATGCACTTCCATCTCATCCCACCACAGTCTCACATCTCCTTCTAGCAGAAAACTGGCTAATGTCACTTTCTACTCCTCTGCAGTCCTGATTGCAGTCAGGATCCTCTTTACTCGAGCCAACCAATCTTCCGCCTGCGTTGGGGGAAATCGCCCCGCCAAACGTAGGTGGATGAGACTCCATAAAGCTTTTCAAGCACTCATTAGTTGCTTGCTGCTCCGCCACAATTTCAGCACGCTCTTGCCTTGCACCAGTCTGTATTGGTACTCCTGCAAGACTTGCCTGACCAGTCGGCTGCGCTTGTAAAACCACAAGCACCATCTCCGTCACCACCCGTATGGTCTCCGCCGAAGGAGGAGTAGGCCTTTCAACGGGTGTTGCACTCTCATCAAACCGCTGGGGTTCAGACTGCCCAGCACCACTCCTCGCCACCTAGCAATGTACAAAACACCATTAAGTATCCATGTCATAACAGTAATTATAACTTGCCTACACACTCACGCACTTCACGTGCATGAAATACATTCCTAGTGGATATTTGTAAGTTCAATTATGCTCTCTCCTCCCAAACAATCTCAACCTGGTTCTGATACCACTTTATAACGCCCCCACGCGTCACGTGGCATATAACGGTGGGTCCGGCCGGGGCCCAATGTCATATGTCACAGACAAGCGGCAGAATTACTTGTGGAAATCAAAATCTACTCGCATCCTAACATAAAACATTCTAGCGCAACATTTTCAGTTAAATGAACTCAGCTCAGAGAATGTCCACTACTATATAAACTCCACATTTATATATCAAAACCAAGAATATATACAACCCACACACACTGGCCTTAAGGCCTTACAAGTTTCTCTTTTCACAAATACATTTTCGTACATCGGCACGCAGATCGGACACACATGAAATCCATCCACGTTTCTCTCGGCCTTCAAGGGCCTTTAGCAGCAAGCCTCCATTCCGCTCATTTCAATTCAAGCAGCAGCACCTGCAATTAGCCATCCAATCCAAACAGAAAACAAAGTAACGGTTGTTGATGCACGAAAACACAAGGGGGATCGAGCACAACCAGCTAACTGTTCGAACACGGGGGAAAAAGAGAGACTGCGAGCAGCGATCTACTAAACGGATGAGAGCTGAAAGAGGAGCAGGGCCGTGAACCACGGCAACAACAGACTTCGCCCGTCGCGGCCTGAATGCCTCTCTTGCGACGGGCTTTCTCTTGATTGAAGAAGGGTTTGGTTACAAGTGAAAGGAAAAGACTGAGGGAAGCAGAGCAAAGGGAGTCCGCAAGGCAAAAGAATCGAGTCCGCAGCCTGTAACAAGTAGGCTCCTGGGTCCGAGTCAGCGTCCCTTGAGTACACCACCTCCCCCCTATTTATAGGATAGGGGGCCTGCCCAAGCGGGCAGGGCTAAAATAACCGGCTGCCCGGGGTACAGGAGAACCGGGCAGCGGTGACGGGAAGCAAAAAGAAAGAACACGCCAGTCCGCACAGAAGGGGCGGACTGGGCTCGCGAACTGGAGCTTCCACTACTGTTGCTGGGCGCGGCCACTGGAGTCTGGCGGCCTGGGCGGACGGGATACTGCGTCCGCCGCTGGAGACTTGCCCAACGCGCCGGCGGACTGAGCGGACTGGGCTTTGCGTCCGCTGCTGGAGTATCACCCTTGGCGACTGGTGACAGTGCCGGACTGGGCGGACGGCCAAATCTTGTCCGCACCTGCTGAATGGGGGCTTTTGGGAACTTGGAGTACGTTGCGGACTGAGGGGTTAACATAATCCCCGCACATTTTTAAGTTTCCAGAAAAACTTCGAAAATGTTACTCTAACCGCCGAGTCCGCAAACCTCGAAAATGCCGCCAAAGCTATAAATACCGCTGGAGGGTCTGGATCTGTTGAGAATCTTGATCGACACGGGGCGATACTCACCACTTGCGGTCTCCACTTTCCAGTCCGGCATGGCAAGACTTGGTACATTCCTCTCTAGCTTCACTGTCAAAGGCGACTCGGAGCCGTCAACGCCAGTGAAGACCAAGAAAATTGCAAAGAGGCCGGCAAGACAAGATCCTGTCCGCCTCGCAGGAGAAAACTCCCAGAGCGAGAAGCCTGCGGAGAAAGCAGTCCGCCACGTCGATGTTTCTGCTCGCAAGGATGCCGTAGTCGACGCCGAACCATTGAGGAGTGAGAAGATGGCAACCTTGTCGGACTCCGCCCCCTCTCAGAAGACTGCGACCTCGGCGGACACTACTGGCGAACACATGGAGACTGACATATCTTCCCCCAATGCCTTGGTGCAAATCGTTGACTTGGACGAAGAAGACCGGCGGACTGAGGTAGAGGACAACGCGCCCTCAAAGGCATTGTCTGCTGTGAATCCTGAACCTGTCCGCGCTGACCAGCCTGATTTAGGGGGGTCCGCCGCGGATGCTGTTGAGAAGACCGCCAAGAGGAAGAAGAGGAAGAGAGACGGAGAGACCGTTGCTGAGCGGGTTGAGAGGAGGCTGCGCGCTATGAAGGAGAAGAACATCTCCAAGCGGACTGGAGAAGCAGACCTACAACACAGGCCGCGCGACAAAGAAGTTCCAGACGGCGATCTGGTTACTCCGGAGGCCCAAATCCAGGGAGAGAATTCCCTCTCAACGGTCAGTCTTTCCACGGATGAGATACTTGATTCTATAGACGTCGATCAACTTGACTTAATCCAGGACTCCTTGCTGGTTATGGTGCAGCAGAATGAGGCAGGGACTGCTGGAGATAAGGGTGACGAACTCCCTTCCTTGTCCGCTGCGGAGGAAGAGGAGAGGGTGAGGCTGAAGGAGAAGATAGAGGAACAAAAGAAGCAAATCGTTGCTCATGTTGCTGTGGTCGAGGCAGCCTCGAAGCAGGCCGCGGCGGACAAAGCTGCTGAGGATCTGAGGATTGCGGCGGAGCTGATGCGGTCAGGTAAACTTCAGCCGGCGCCCAAATACTTTCAGCGCAAGTGGCTTTATAGGTCGCCGCCGCGGACGTCAAGACCGATCAAAATTATAACCAAGACTGACGATATCGTGGTCTCAACAAGTGCGGCTGCCGAGAGAAGAGCAAGGGTTCACCGTGAATGGAAAAAGCGATTAAGCGCCTTCGACCCAGAGCGGGCAAGGCGGCCAATCATCTTTGATAGTCGGAAACTCGCTGCCGCTATATCTAAAAGTGATCTTTTATCCTTTCTTTGAGTCCGCCGCGAACTGCCTTTGAATGCGAAGTTTGACTTTATTTGTTGCAGGTAGAAAGTCGCTGCCGGGCTCCATAGAGAGTGGCGAGATCGTGGTGACGCCCAACGCTGGCGCCGACGCGGTCTCACATGTGGAGTCCGCGGAAGAGGAGCCCCCCAGCCTGAACATGGTTCAAGAGTTAGAGAAAAAATTTCAATCAGAAATAGAATGTATGAAAAAAGAGTTGGAGAAGGCCAAGGAGCGCGAGGAAGCGTTCGCCGCGCGCGAAAAACAGTTCGCTGAGAGCGAGATGGCTTTGAAGGATCAGGTCGCCAACATTTCCAGGGCGCTGGAGAGATCTGATAAAGAGAAGAAAAGGCTTGCGGATGATGTCCGCTACTACAAAGGCAAACATTTCTCATCTGTGCGTGAGGAGAAAGGGAAGCGGGCTGCAGAGATCGCTGACCGGAGGCCGCGAGCACCGGACCGTGCGGCTTCGGAGATCGCCGCACCGTCAGGTGCCGTCCCGCGCGCTGCGGACGAGGAGCCGAGGCCGGCGGTGGAGCCAATGGTGCCTCTCAGTCGAGTAGACCGGGAAGCCGCCCATATGCACCGGACTATAAACGTCATCCATCACCATCTCTGCCGGGTATACAGTGAAATTCTTCAGATAAGTGATCAGGCGGCTCATCTATGCAGGGACAGAGCAGAAAAGCCGGCGCGGACTGATAACAGGGACCGCTGAGTCCGCAATTCCTTGAACTTTTTCTGATTAAATGTATATTGTTTGTATGATTGCTCCAAACAATGCTGTGTGATGTGTGATTGAACTTTATTTGATCTGTGCGGATCCAGATTATATGTCCGCTATTCTTATGTAGCTTTATCTTTGGCATGCTTTGTTGCGGACTGTGCGGACTAGCGCTGTGTCCGCTTCTTGCTAACCTGCAGGTGGGAATATTCGCGATCTGAGCGGATAGGGAACTGCGACGGCTATAACTTGGCCTTGAATCTTTTTGGAAAATTAGCTTGTCTTTTCTGTCCGCGTTATTTGTTTGGCTGCTTTTTAATTCTTTGCGGATTGTGCGGATTGAATATGCGACCTGCGCGGACTGGCCAAAAAGCTGTCAGACATTTCATCTATAAATACTGCCTTCTGTCCTCTATGCAGGAAACTGCTGAAGTAGACGAAACCCTGCGGCCTGTAACATGGTGTCCGCTCGCGCTGATGCTGCAGTCGCCTTTCACTCTGCGGACCACAAAAATGCACTTTGACAGAGGCTGATCTGGCGGCCTTTGTTGAAAAGAAAATGGCGGACTCCAATATTCTTGTCCGCCTACCCGCACACCAAGAAAGATTGAACTTCTCGACGGCGACCCAGATCGCCATTCCTATTGATCATTTTGACAGCGGATTTAAGTTCCCACTCCTATGGGAACTTGCCGCGATTTTCGAGCATTATGGGATGGTGCCCGGCCAGCTCGCGCCGAACACACTTGCTGCGATCTGCAGCTACCTCTCCTACTTGCGATCTGAAAGGATCGCCTTTTCAATGAACATCTTCCGGAAAATATTTTCCGTCCGCTCCATTACTGCCTCCGGAGGTCGCCCCTATAAGGGTGTGATCTATTTCTACTGCAGGGGGATGAAAGTTGCGGGTCTTCCAAACAAGATCCACAACTGGACCTCAAGGTTCTTGATCTTTGAAGGCGACCTCGGGTTCGCGCACACCTATCCGCAGGTGCGCGCGGACTCCGCTTTCAAGGCTGCGCAGCTGGACGACTTGGAATCCGCGATTGTGGAGTTCCTGGCCAATGCCAGGCTTGATGTCGAGCACTACCTCCCGCTGCTAGCGGGCCTAGCGGACGTCGTGCCTGAGGACAGTAAGTAGCTCTGCGGACTCAACTTTTGTATCCGCCGCGACCACGCTTTTTAACTGGTTCTCTTCTTGCAGCGACCTTGGCGGTGCCCGCCAACCTGCCGCAGACGCCGAGCGGCTTTGTTCCTACTCAAAAGGAGAAAAAAGAAGCGGTTGCAAAGAAGAGGAAGGAGGAAGGGGATCCCGCAGCGGACTACTCCTCCTCCGACAGCTTCTCCATGGCCGGCTTCGGTACCAGCCAAAGGGACCTTAGGGGAAACCCTATGGTCCATTGGCATAGCAAGGATAAGCACGTCCGCTTATCCACTGCGCTCCCCTCATGGAGGAGTCCGCGGATAACGCGACATGCCCATGTTGCGCTTTCCACTCTCTATGGGAAGCGCAACTTGAGCGATCTGAAGAAGGTACCCGCCGCCGACCTCCCTCTGCTGGCCTCTCAGGCCTCTGCGAACAGTGCGGTGACAAACCATTTTGTTGCCACTCTGGCCAGAGACCTAGTAAGGGAAAATGAGCAACTTCAGAAGGATATCAAAGTATTAAAGGAAAGGAACGCGCGGATAGGAGAAAGAAATGCTCGGCAAAGAGAGGAGCTGGCGGTAAGTTGAATTCGCCGCGATCTAGTTTGGCTGTCCGCCGCGATCTGTCTGATGTTTGCAATCTTGCTTTTGCAGGTCGCCTATGACTTGGGGAACACTAAGTTCCAGGCCGCCACGCTCCCCTTTGTAATGGAGACAGTTGAGATTGCCGTTGAGCGGCTTGCCCGCGACGGCCTCATGAAAGAGGGGGTGGACGGCGTCCCCTTTGTCTCCATCTTTCCGTTGCTGGCTGCTCAGATCGCAGCGATGGAAAAATCTAAAAAAGGGAAAGAGGTTATCGAGGAAAATGATGATGATGAAGAAGAAGACGACGGAGGCTCTCAAGGTGAAGAGCAAGTCCCTGCGGACAATGCTGAATCAAGCCGGCGAGGAGAGGGTCTGTCCGCCGAGTCCGGCTCTTCTGCTTCTTCCTCTACTACTGGCAGCTCGCATAGCGGGTCCGCCACTAGTTCAGGGTCAGGTAGCAGCGGGAGCAGCTCGGGGCCTACTCTCCAGATGTCGACATCATTGGTGACAGCCCTGCACCTACTGAGAAGAGACAGCGGACTGACTGATGATCAATGCATATGTATACATTTTGCAATTTTACTTGTAAAAAGTGGCGGACACAAAATTGCAGTCTGCCGAACATTTTGAATGATGTAAAATTTTTGAAGAAATAGAAAGGATATTTTTTGTCATGTGTGCTTTCTGCAATGCTCTTTTTCCACGCTCACCGCACCGATTTTTAGCAGTCCGCACAACACAGATAAGCTCAGGCCTTTGTTGATTAGAGAATTATTTCTATTTTGGAACAACTGTCGGGCGGACTCCGCTGAGTCTCACTTTCCGTCCGTACGCTATACTATTAGTAAACTTTGTTGATTAAAGAATTAGGTATCAACTTATTCAGTATCCGGCTTAGAGAACAACCAGCTGATGCCCAACATAAATCAAATTTAGGGTTGCAGTCCGCAAGCCAGATCGCACAATATAAAAGCTCATTGATGAACTTATCAAATAATGCAAATCATTCTACGGACTGAGCGGATACAGAAAACCAATCCGCTCACAATAGAAGTGATCGAAACTTATAACATGAAAATCATTCTGCGAACTGAGCGGATATAAGAGACCAATCTGCTTATAACAGGAAAATAAACTTGAATATGTACCCTGCGGACTGAGCGGATACAGAAAACCAATCCGCTCATAATTGAAATGACCTATAGCTTGTGACCAGGTGGGCAGGTGAGCCTGAGCGGCATACTTTCCTCACCGGGCTACAAGCTATAAGATCAACCCAAGTCGGCGGACTGACCGGATAGAGAAAATCAGTCCGCCAAAGATAACCAGCTTGCAATCCCAAGGAAACCACCAAACTCTTTGAATAATGAATCCAGTCCGCCAAAGATAGAAATGACCCATAGCTTGTGACCAGGTGGGCAGGTGAGCCTTAGCGGCATACTTTCCTCACCGGGTTACAAGCTATAAGATCAACCCAAAAAGGCGGCCTGAGCGGACAAAGAAAACCAGTCCGCAAACATACAGAAATGACCCCATAACTTGCGACCAGGTGGGCAGGTGAGCCTGCGCGGCATACTTTCCTCACCGGGCTACAAGTTATAAGGTCAACCCAAAGAGGCGGACTGCGCGGACAGAGAAAAACAATCCGCACAAACTTCCCTGCAAAAAGCAAGACCCTCAATTGGCGGAACGGTTCCCTGCCCTCTTGCCTGGAGTACAGCCTAAGCTGTGGGTCTCCTGCAGGCACTGCTTGAGGGTACCACGGAGTGTTCGAGGGTTACGAGCTATGATGATCAGGTGGGCAGGTGAGCCGGAACGGCATACTTTCCTCATGTGATCATCGAAGTTGTAACCATATCCTTAAGGCGGCATGGTAGAGCTTTACACCCACCTTGCCCTCCACAATGCAAAGGTGGGGTCAGGTACCTGCCGGGATCCGAAGTCCAGAATCCAACCGCGCTAGAGCCTGCAAGCTCCCACTACACGGTGCGAAATCTCCTCGCAACACGTGGTCTTCGTGGTGTTACGCTAATGACAACGGCTCTAGGGGAGGTCTAGCTGAACTCGGCGATGTCTCCTGGTATCAGGGAACCGTCATAGGTGTTTGGGAGAGAGAAAACACTAGGAAACATGTCAGTATGGATTCTGTGATTAAGAAAATGTATTGCAAAGGGAACATGAGAGAAAAAAGAGATTTCGGGTGTCAAACCGTTTTCGAAAACTCTCTTAGTACTTTATCTGTTATGATTACAACAAAAACACTCGAAGAAGTGTTAGCAAGCAGTTTCTACTCATAATAATTCTTGAAGAGGATATACAAAATAGAAAGGGGGTTTAAGAATAGAACCGCTTGAGATCATCCCACTCCACGTGTGCGGTATATCCTCTCCTTCGTAAGTTTGTAAGCGGTAAGCGCCGCTTTTTAATGCTTCCTTGACGACAAAAGGGCCGGCCCAATTTGGATTGAGCTTTCCAACTGAACTAGCCCTTGCAGCAGCATCAACCTTCTTCAGAACTAGATCTCCCACTTGAAAGTGTTTGACCCTTATATTTTGATCGAAGTGACGGGCCATCCTCCTTTTGACTTCCTCCTGCCTGATAGCTGCTTGATCTCTGACCTCCCCGATGTGTTCCAAGCTGAACCTCATCTCCTCATGATTCAGCTCCACCCAGTCATCAATACCTTCTCTTGCAAGCAGCACTCTGGGTGACGGGACTTCAAACTCAACCGGGATGAGTGCTTCTGAGCCATGAGAGAGTTTGAATGGGGTCTCCCCAGTAGCAGATGAAGGCGTTGTTCTAAGGGACCAGAGGACTGACTGAAGCTGATCAGCCCAACTGCCTTTGAGATTCTGTACTTTCTTTTTGAGCAAATTGATGATCTGCTTGTTGGCTGCTTCTACCTGGCCATTGCTTCTGGGATGATGAACTGATGCAAAACGCAGCTCTGTTCCGATCTGCCTGCAAAAATCTATCATCTCTGAGTTATTGAACTGTGGCCCATTGTCAGTGATTATTGCCATCGGTATCCCGTGCCTGCAGACAATTTCTCCCCAAATGAAGTTCCTGACGATTTGAGTAGTTGTCTTAGCCAGTGCCTTGGCTTCGATCCACTTGCTGAAATAGTCGATCATTACAATGATGAAACGCCGTTGCCCGCTTGCCAAGGGAAAAGGACCAATGAGATCCATTCCCAAACCGCAAAGGGCCAAGGAGTTGCAATCGACCTGAGGGACTGAGCTGCGTGGTGCTGAAGTGGAGCAAACTTCTGGCACTGAACACACCTTCTGGCATAGATCTCTGAGTCTTTCTTCATTGTGGGCCAGAAATACCCTTGCCGCAGGACTCGCTTTTCAAGAGTTCTTGCTCCAGAGTGGCTTCCACACTCCCCTGAATGAACCTCTTGCAAAACGGTAAGAGCTTCTTCCTCTGAAACACATCGGGCCATTGTTGAGAGGAAAGTCTTTCTGTAAAGGACTCCCGCCACTAGGAAGTAGTGAGCTGCTTTTATTCTGAAATTCTCTTGTCCTTGACTGTACGATGGTAATTTCCTGTTGATAGGTAAAGGATAAATGGGTCCATCCAAGAGGCTCGCTGGTCAACTTGCATTAAATCTCCTTCCTCTACTGCCGGACGGAAGAGTTCGGAAGTTGTGCCTCCTGAAGGTATCCCATGCTTAGAGAGAAAATCGGCCTCCTCATTCTCTGTTCTCGGAATATGTTCGATAGTGAAGCTTTTAAACCTGCCGATTTCTATCTTCACAAGAGCCAAATACTTTTTCAAGACTGGTTCCCTTGCTTCGAAGTTACCAAGGACTTGCGACGCCATTACAAGAGAATCAGTTCTGATGTGAACATGATCGATTCCCAATTCCCTTGCGAGCCTCAAGCCTGCTAGCAGTGATTCATACTCGGCCTGATTGTTGGTTACTGGAAAGTAGAACTTGATGGCCTGCTCCAGCTTGATTCCATTTGGATTGATGAGGACCACTCCTGCTCCAGAAGAACTTTTGCCTGAGGCACCATCAACATAGATGGTCCAAGCCAAAGGTGACCTCTCTGCCTGATCAGAACTGGACTCTGGCATGTCAATCAGAAAATCTGCTAGGACTTGAGCCTTGATGGCTGTCTTGGGCACATAAGAAATTTCAAATTCACTTAGATCTATTGCCCACTTAGCTAGCCTGCCGGAATGCTCGGGCCTTTCCAACACACTCTTCAAAGGTTGATCGGTGATGACTTGGATTGAATGTGCTTGGAAGTATGGACGGAGCCTACGAGCTGACATGACCAGTGCCAAGGCTAACTTCTCTAAGATCGGATACCGCGTCTCAGCACTCTTCAAGATATGGCTGACATAATAGATTGGAAACTGCTTTCTGCCTTCTTCCCGAAGGAGAACGGAGCTGACGGCCTCAGGGCCAACTCCTAGGTACAAGAAAAGGATCTCTCCTGGCTTGGGGCTCTGAAGCAGAGGGGACGAGGTAAGCTGCATCTTTAACTGCTCAAAAGCATGAGTGCACTCTTCTGTCCATTCAAACTTGGATGCACCGCGGAGAGTTTTGAAAAAGGGGGCACTCCTATCTCCAACCCGAGAGAGGAATCTCGCAAGACCTGCTAGCCTTCCCCCTAACTGCTGAACTTCCTTCGGTGAACGAGGGGTAGGCATTTCAAGAATAGCTTTTACCTTGTCGGGATTGGGGGCAAGTCCCTCCGGAGTTAGGAGATGACCAAGGAACTTCCCCTTACTCGCTCCAAAGGTACACTTCAAAGGGTTGAGTTTCATCTTGTATCTACGCAGAGTAGCGAACGTCTCTGCTAGATCTAGCAAGTGCAGCGAAAACGATTTACTCTTAATCAAGAGGTCGTCTACATACACTTCTAGGTTTCTCCCTTTTTGATGGTTAAACACACGGTCCATCATCCGTTGGTAAGTTGCGCCAGCATTCTTAAGCCCAAAGGGCATCACAAGATAGCAAAAACATCCATCGTTTGTAATGAACGACGTGTGAGGAACGTCGGGCTTATGCATTCTTATCTGGTGATAACCAGAAAACGCATCTAAAAAACTCATGTAAGAGTATCCTACCGCGGAATCAACTAAAGAATCTATCCGAGGCAGGGGGTAGCAATCTTTAGGACATGCTTTATTAAGTTTTGTAAAGTCTACACACATTCGCCACTTTCCCCCTGGTTTTTTAACCATTACAACATTTGAAATCCAGGTGGGGTATTGCACTTCTTTAATAAAATTCGCCTTGAGGAGCTTTGCAACCTCCTCCCTTATTGGCTCTGCAAGCTTTGTTGCCACGTCCCTCTTCTTCTGTTGGATGGGCTTGCAGTTTGGATCAACATTTAGATGGTGGCAAGCTACATCAGGATCCACCCCCGGCATGTCTTCTGCTGACCAGGCAAAGACATCTAGGTTCTTCAGCAGGCAGGAAATCAACTCGGCCTTTTGATCTTCAGGCAGCTCCGAGTTGATGGAGAGTTTCCTCTCCTCCCCCTCAGCAATGGGGACTCCTTGCGTCACCTGGGCAGGTTCCAGGTGAGCACCTTCATCAGCAGCAGCTTTCGAGCTGGAAGAGGCTTCTGCGGCTTCTGCTGGAGCAAGGGAAGCTTCAACCATGTTGACAGTGCGAACGTAGCACTCCCTTGCTCTCCTTGGGTCGCTCCTGACCCGGCACATCCTCCCATCGGCAAAGAACTTGATGGCGAGGTGGTAAGTGGAAATTACTGCTTGGTACTTGTTCAGCAGGGGCCTGCCGAAGATGGCATGATAGCTGCTGGGGGCGTCGACCACTATGAACTGTATCTGCTTTGTTGCCCCTCCAAGCTTTACTGGCAAGGTGACGCTGCCCTCCACCTCTTTCCTTTCTCCAGAGAATCCATAGAGCGGCCCCTCAGTGGAAAGCAGAGGCTTCCCAGTCCTCAGGGCCTCGAAGGTAGACTTGAAGAGGAGGTTGACTGAACTGCCCGTGTCAACAAGAATTCTGTCCACTGTGAAGTCTCCCAGCACAGCCTTGATAACAACAGCATCGTCGAATGGATTGGCTGTTTGCGGCAGGTCTTCTGGACCAAAAGTGACGACCTCCCTTGGAGGAGAAACGGAAGAAGAGGCCACCTCTGACTGAGTGACCCTTGAAATTGAAGATTTCCGAGTTGACTCGGTTCCTGCTCCTCCATGGATGAAGAAGAGGCGTCCCAGAACTCCCTCATCATCTGCATCAAAACATTCCACTGGGACGTTGATCGGCCCCAGACGGCCTTCGTCCTCCACATCTACACACTCCCGGTAAGCCTCGGCTACCTCTTTGCCCTTCGAGGTGGATGGCTTTGAGGAAGGAGAATCCTTCTTGGTCAGATCAATCTTGCCCTCGGCAAGCAACTTAACAATCAACGCACGAAGGGCCTTGCAATCCTCAGTCAGATGACCCTTTTCCTTGTGGAATTGGCAGTATTGAGAATTATTCCTCGGCTTCCACAGCTTCTGAGGCTCTTGCCTCTTCTCTTCTGATCTCCTTTGCAGGATCTGGATGACTTCGTCAAGATCCAGATCTGCAGGGTCCCCCATGGGACTTTCCTCATATTGGCACGGGGCAGGCAAGGCTGCCTGCTGGAGGATGGGAAGAGCCTGCAAAGGAACGGCGGGAGTGGCGGCCAACGGCAGTCTCTGCTCATGAAACTGTTGATGGCCCTGGAAAGGTTTTTTGTTGCGGAAGTTCCTGCCTCTTTGGGACGGAGGCTGGAAATCTGGGCGAGGGGGCTTGCCATGGGAAGAAGAAGCGGAGGCATCCCTTCCTTCAGCCTTGGCTGTCAGGGATGAGACGTAAGTCGGATTGGCATTCTCCCCTTCTATGAAACGGTTGACCATGGCGATCAACTCCTGATAGGTCTCTGGATCCTTGGTTGTGGCTTTGAACTTCAGAGGGCCCTCCCGGAGGCCATGGATCAAGGCAACTTTGTAGTAGTCGGGGTTCACATTTCTCACCCCCTGGATCTCCCTCTGAAAGCGATCAACGAATCTTGCTACTGATTCGTTATCCCTTTGCTTGATCTCGAATAGGGCAGCTGGCCCATCCTTTCTCTTCTTCGAGGTAGCAAACCTCAGCAGTAACTGGCTGCGGAGCTCTGCAAAAGAAGAAATAGTGCCCGAAGGCAGCTCGTAGAACCACTCTCTCGCTTGCCCCTCGAGAGTGGTAACCAACAATTTGCACTTAATTGCATCTGAGAGGCATCTCAACGCAACTGCACCCTCAAATGCCTGGAGATGAGCAATGGGATCTGTCGATCCTGAATAGAATGGGATGCGAGGCTCCCTGAAGTTGCTTGGAGCTGATTCCCATCGAATTCGGTCAACAAAAGGGGACGGGGTGTCAAACTCTGCAGGATAGAAATGGCGGACTGGAGCCGAGGAGTCCGCGGGCTCGGCGGACTGGAGATCAGCAAAGTGGAGTTGGCGGGCAGGAGTGCCCCTAGCAGCTTCTCTGAAGAACTCTCTGAAAGCAAACTCTTCCTCTTGAGGGCGCAGAGGAGCAGCGGACTGAGCAGCGTTCCGGGGAGTTGCTGACGACTGCCGAAGCGGAGTTCGGCGAGCTGGGGTCTGGCGGACAGGCGAGTCCGCTGGGTCCGCCGCGGCCTGAGGAGCAAGCCGCTGGGCCAAGGCAAGCAGAGCTTGGCTGATTGTGTCAAGGCGCTGGTCGGTCTGCCGGCGAGACTGCTCGGCCTCAAGGCGAGCTTGTTCAATCGCGTCCCAAAGGGAGTCTTCTGAAGAGCTGGAGCGGTCTGAAGAGCGGGCTCTGCGGTCTGACATCTTTCGTCCGCTGATTTCAAAACACTACTCGGATCTGAAGGTCGCGTGTTAACTGTTGATGCACGAAAACACAAGGGGGATCGAGCACAACCAGCTAACTGTTCGAACACAGGGGAAAAAGAGAGACTGCGAGCAGCGATCTACTAAACGGATGAGAGCTGAAAGAGGAGCAGGGCCGTGAACCACGGCAACAACAGACTTCGCCCGTCGCGGCCTGAATGCCTCTCTTGCGACGGGCTTTCTCTTGATTGAAGAAGGGTTTGGTTACAAGTGAAAGGAAAAGACTGAGGGAAGCAGAGCAAAGGGGAGTCCGCAAGGCACAAGAATCGAGTCCGCAGCCTGTAACAAGTAGGCTCCTGGGTCCGAGTCAGCGTCCCTTGAGTACACCACCTCCCCCCTATTTATAGGATAGGGGGCCTGCCCAAGCGGGCAGGGCTAAAATAACCGGCTGCCCGGGGTACAGGAGAACCGGGCAGCGGTGACGGGAAGCAAAAAGAAAGAACACGCCAGTCCGCACAGAAGGGGCGGACTGGGCTCGCGAACTGGAGCTTCCACTACTGTTGCTGGGCGCGGCCACTGGAGTCTGGCGGCCTGGGCGGACGGGATACTGCGTCCGCCGCTGGAGACTTGCCCAACGCGCCGGCGGACTGAGCGGACTGGGCTTTGCGTCCGCTGCTGGAGTATCACCCTTGGCGACTGGTGACAGTGCCGGACTGGGCGGACGGCCAAATCTTGTCCGCACCTGCTGAATGGGGGCTTTTGGGAACTTGGAGTACGTTGCGGACTGAGGGGTTAACAACGGTTAGCATTAGCTGACCACTTATAACGACCCTACCCCTTACCCGGGGCAGTGGTTCCCTCCCTGTATGCATAGACATCATTATATAGATCAATCTACCACTCACAATCACATCATAAACGCTGGTGTCCACCAGACGCTCTGTGCACTCAGGGCACCTTTTTGGTGTACCAGGTATCCCAGTCATACACCGCCGATCAGAGGTTTTTAACTTATTGGTTGGCCGGTTCAATCCTAGTCCACCAGTCCCGCAGGCTGGCGACATCCCGTCCATACAACTCAGAGGTCCTCACCTCATAGCATCCACAAATAACCAGAGCAGATCGACCCACACCATGTGGTGTAGTAAGCTGGGTTTACCAATACTCATAAGACATTACCACCCATCGAACCCTCACCTATTCCTGATCGACCTACCCTTGTGGTACAACAAGCTGGGTTTAACTCGGCTCCCTATGCATTGCCGTCAATCGATCCCTCATCTATCCAGTTCAACCCACCCTAGTAGTGTAAGAGGCCGTGTTTATCTCGCGCTCCCCAGGCGTGCTACTAATTGATCTCTCATCATAACCAACAGCTTACTCAAAGCCTCCATACATCCATAACCAACATTCATTCATCCATACAATCATTCAATCAAAACTTAAACCTTTCATAGCACCAAATCCACGGAGTCTTCTCTGGTTTACCCATGATCATCACCAATCCAAACTACCCATCCAGATGGGCTTCACACAGCATGCCTATACCATACTCCACACTTCCAGCTCTTGATGCAGAATCAACCAATGAATCACTTCCGCGATCCACCTCTTGGTGGAGGATTCCATGCATATGCATAAATAGAGGACTTCGATGTCCAAGAAGTAGATAATTACCCTTGAAGATCGTTTCGGAGCGATGAATCAGCCGGATGGAAATCAACGTCTCAGCGTTGCCTCCACGAATCCGAACTCGAATCTTCAATCCACACTCCGCAAATCCTCCAGCAGTGGATTTCCTCCTTACTCCTTTCCTTCCCTTGGCCTTTCTCTCTATTGGAATGAGAAGAAGAAGAAGAAGAAGAAGATGATGAAAATGAGGAGATAATCCTTATTTCTCGGCCATATAAGCACCTGGATAGAGCCCATTCCTTGGATTCAGGATAGGGAAAAGAATGGCCACAAAATCTCTGAAAAATCATCTTTCATCCTCGACACGCCCTATGACACGCCTGTGTCACAGGTCATGTACCTTAAGAGGCACACGAACTGACCTATCCAAACTTATCCATGACAAGGTGGCACGCCCATGTCATGCCCGTGTCAGCCTAGTCATGCCCGTGACACGGGGCATGTAACCCACTCGAGACCTACTCGAGAGGACTTACTGGAGAGAAAACCAACAACTCGACTACCCAAACAGGACACGACCATATCACAGGGATGACACGCCCGTGTCACCCCCTCTTACTCGAGTACTTTTCCACCTACTGGAGTACATTTTGACCTACACAAGAGCTACTCGAGTATGAGCGGGAAATGCCCTGTGACACGCCCGTTTCACAGGCCGTGTGCCCTCTTTCTCGAGTATTCGTCGACCTCAACTACTCGAGAGAAAATCGTCGATCAGGGGAGGACACGCCCTGGGTCATGCCCCCTGACACGCCCATGTCACGGGCGTGTACCTCCCGAAAATTCGTCGAACGAATTTCGTCGACCATGCGCCCAACTGCGCAACCCGAGTAGGACGCGCCCTGGGACACTCCCATGCCCTAGGCCATGTCACCCAATATTTTCCCGTTTCTTGTTTTTGGGCTGTTACAACAACACTTTCTTAAAACATATGGGAGGTTGGATTGGAGCTTTGCCTTTCCCTTTAGAATGGGCAAATCTAGTGTTCCTCTTGAATCCCAGCCCCTTCTTACCCTTTTGAGAGGATAAGGAGTCTATCATGGGCAACACTGTATTGAGCTTGAAAATTTAGCCACAACTCTTTTCTCCCTTTAGAGTTTCTCTTCAAGATCATGAATAATTATGTTCTTATGGTTAATGGTCCCAATTTGGATGTTTGTTATGGTCTTTAGTTGGCTGACTTCCCTTGTCTTCTGATCTTGCTAGGATGTTGTCTCAGCCTGCTGGGAAGCAGCCAGCTATAGGGAGATAATATCCTCAGCTTGTTTCTAGGCCAACTTCTTGCTCATTTTTAAAGCATTCAGAAGGGCACCATACATGTTAATCAACTGATTGACATCTTCCTCATATTCTTGCCCATCTTCATCACAAGATGATGATGCATTATAATTTGGACTAGTCTCATAATTTGAATCAAAAGAGGAGATAGATAGAGAGTATACCTTATTTGGACCAGGATGATCCTGACTGGATTCTTCATCTGATAAGGGCATTTGCCCATAACTACTATTGACCTCTTTATCCTCCTCAGTGTCACTATCTGAATGTGATATAGGGTCCCTAATGCCTATCCTTATTGCAGGATAGTCTTCCTCTTCATCAGCAACAAAAACAAATAGCCCAATATAGGATTCTTCTTCCTCTTTAGAATCTGAAGAAGATGAATCCCTCTAACTCCAGCTTTTTTCATTCTTGGAAAGGAAATACTTTTTCCTTCTTGACCTTGAGATGGTGGTGCTTCTTCTCACCAGTCTCCTTTCTTTTTACGGGATAGTCAGCTATGACATGTCCTGGCTTGCTGCAACAATAACAAATAATTTTAGAGGAAACAGGTTTGCTAGATTTAGATTCATACCGGTCTCCCTTGAAGTTTTTCTTCTCAGCCTTGTAGTGCTCCTTCTTGTGATGAGAGAAGGAGGAAGGTCTGCTCCTCCAATGCTTCCTCTTCATCATCTTCTGAAATTTCCTAGAGAATGCAGTAAATTCTCCATCAAACATATTGATGTCTGATGTGCTTAGCTCTCTACTGTCTTATTCAGCAGACCTCCTTGGGCAGAGGCAATCCTCTCCTTTCTCTTCTTAGAGCTCTTAGCTTTGAAGGCCACAACATTTTCCTTGGCCTGAGATTTGCTGATGATCTCGTCCTCCTTCTAGGAAGATAGTTGCATCTCATAGGAGAGAAGCTTCCCAAACATTGTGTGAGGGGGAGTATCAGCTAGCTTTGCCACCTCTCTGATGACACAGATCTTGATGTCCCATTCTCTGATTAGAGATCTAAGGAACTTTTCATTCAGCGCATAATGGATGAAGACCCTCCCATAGTTCCTCAGCTCATTCACTATTCTGAAGAATTTCTCATAGCATTCAGATATGTTATCTTCTTGTTCGGCTTGAATGCCTCATACCCTTGGTTGAGTAGGGATTTCCTGTCATCCCTGACTTTTTCAGTCCCTTCCATGTAGACCACCAAAGTGTCCTACATTTCCTTGGAAGTTCTACAGTCGACAAGGTTCAGAAAAGTTGAGTCATCAATGACACTAACAATTATGTTATGTACCTTCTTATCCATTGTAGCTAATATGAACTCATCCTTGGTCATCTCAGAGTATTTCTTAGGTTTCTATACAGTTGCATCCAGAGCTGAGACCTTCATAGGGATGAAAGATCCCTATTAAACGGTTATAAAGATTAACGGGTCAATTTCGTCAATGAACAGCCTGACCCTCTCCTTCCAAATCCCAAAGCTCTCCTTCCTATAGGTTGGAAGCTTCATGGAACACAGCTCCTTATAATTCTCGCTTGAACGCATGAGGATATGCTTATGCTACACTTGGATATCAACTCAGACTATTAAGTCCTTCTTGAGCGACCTCTCTCTGATACCACTTGAAAGTCTTTAGTTTCAAGAGTAGCTAAACACTTATATGGGGGGGGGGGGGGTGAATAGTTTTGGTAGTCTTTTAATACTTTTTGCTTTGCTTTAGTGTGTTGTGAGTTTGTTAAGTTAGCTTTCAATACAATGACACACAACACACATGAATTTTATAGTGTTTCCCCAGATTATGGGTACATCCACTATCTCTCCCACATTTATAATAGTTTGTTAGACAAGGCTACTTCTCCAAACTCGACACCTAAGAGCTTACAACTCAGATCCCTAAAGATCTCTCAATCTCCTCCAAGACCCACCTCAGGCACAAAGCCCTACCACTCAAAGCCAACAAAGCTCCTACAGCTCAGTGATCAATAGACCACCTACCTTAGGCTAGAAGGATAAGCTACCACTCAGAGAGAATGACTCTCCTACCTCAAGCCAACAACCCCACCACTCAAATCCAAACCTGGATCCTCCCTTAGATTCATCACTTGAATCCTACCTCAGATCTATAGAAGATCATAGACTCAACCCTTATATATTAAGCTTACACTCAAAAAAATGGTCCTATAAATAAAAAGTAATGGTCTGTTCATGATGTTTAGACACCAGAGAAATATTCTTTGTGTCTTCCTCCTCCTTGTGCTGAGATAACTCTGTCCAGTCTTCTTCACAGCTGCAGAAAGTGTTCTTTAGTAATACTAAGCTTGAACCTGTGAAGTAGCTATAGCTAGGTCTTTCCTTTGCTTCTCCTTTCTTAGAGATGTCTCTCTGAACTTGATGTTGAGGATGAGAATGACAACAACTATCTTACTAGAACTTTCAGATCAGTAGTTTGAACAACTTCCCTTTTTCTCTTGAACAATGTCAAGAGGAAGAAGATGAAGTTCAGTCGAATCCCAAAAGTTAATATCTTCTCAGTGATCTGATTACTTTTATTTCTCGGTGCCCAACGACTCTTTGAACCTTGGGCACACTTGGATTTGGTATCTGTAATCTTGCTTTTGAATTAAATGCAGTACTGGAGGCATGCAATGCTGTTTTTCATGTACTGTAGACTTCCTGCAATATTTTGAATTTTTGCAGACGTCAGCAACTGTGTACTTTGTTAAATATAGACAATTCATCATAGGCATTGAGTGAAGGTATGCCACATAGCGCCAAAATACTTAGCCAAATTTTCTATAGCGCCAGGCGTTAAGTGAGTTGACAATACTCAACGAATATAGACTTTAGCTGTATAACTGATTAGGCATTGAGTGAACCTTCATCACTCAACGTATTTGAACTTAGCCAATTTCCTCTGAATGGAGGCATTGAGTGAGTTGTCTACACTCAATATTTTCTGCCTTAGCCTGCACATCTTGATGAGGCATTGAATGAACAACCTTCACTAAACTCTTCTGTACATAGTAGAATTTCTTGTTCAGCTGGTATTGAGTGAACTGCCTTCACTCAATGTTTTTGTACTTGGAAATAATTTATGTCTTCAACTTATGAGGCTTTGACTGAACATTGTTCTGTCAACAGTTTCTTCTTTAGGTGTTGAGTGAATTGCCTTCACTCAATGCTTCTATACTGAAAGTGAGGGATAGATAGAATTTACTCTAGAGGGGGGTGAATAGAGTATTGAAAACATTTGTTTAGATTTATTGCGGAATTAAAACATTGATACTTATATGAAAGAGGGAAAAGCACAAGAAAATATCACAGCACAATACAAAAAGAAAACACAAGGAAACCAGATGACATAAGAAATTTTATAGTGGTTCCCCAAATCTAGGTACATCCACTCTTCTAGCACCCTGGTAGGAATCCACTTAGGTTTTTGATCAGGTGACCTATCACCACAAGATCTGCTTCAGGTTGATCTAGAAACCCTTCAGGCTTTTGATCAGGTGCCTAAAAACCAATAGGTTTTTGATCAGGTGCCCTATCACCAAGGAGTTCACTTTTGAAGGGAGTAATTACCCTGTACAAGAGAGGTTAAAGAAAAACAGATGACAGTCTTCTCTTTCTCAAACACAATAAGAAGACTATGTGGATTTGATGATGCTAAAGCTCCCCCTGCGATATTGAGTAGATTCAGGAAGATGGAAGCTTTGTCCTGGGTGTAAGTCTTCAGATTGATGTTGATTTGAGCTCTCTGTAGATTTTTGAAGCCTGAAGAAAGAAGAAGACTAGAGAGAATTTTGTGTTGAACAAGAATTATTCTTCTTCTTTTTTGTTTCAGCAAAACAAGAGTCCTTGAGAGCAAAAAGATTGTTTTTTGATTGACTGTCTCATTGATTCTTGTTTTCTCTTTCGTTTTGAGTTATCTCTGTTTTAACCAGAATGACCAACGACATGAAATTGAATTCCCAAGGCAGTACTTAATTCTCTGCAATAATTTAGGAGCCCAAACGGCTAGAATGGCTGGCAATCATAAATGCACTTCCATAACTGTCTTTACAAAATATTCTGTGAATACCATAATTAATGCTTCAAGAAATATGGGTATCAGCCTTGAGAATGTCAGCATTAATTATTAGAATATATTTGCCTTAAAATAATTTATCATAACCAAAATAAATACTTCTGATCGATCTGAGAGAACTGATAACTGAAGGCAGCATAAAATCATAGATCTGAGAACAACTATCGTAGATCTGAGATAACTGCTGAGAAGCACGAGATCGTCGACATGAGCTCGTAGATCATCGAGCTTAGTTCAGAGTAGAGAACTCTGAGATCGTTGATGGGAGATCGACGATCGTCGAGCTGAGTTCGACTATAGTCGAATTGATATAGATAAAACACAAAATATTTCTCAATCTAAGCCTGAGTCCACTACAATGCTGGTCTGCATAAACCTAACCTAAAAAGGATCTAACTAAGACTAGATAAGGACCCAGGCTATACAAGGGAGTCAAGACATCCTAAGAGTGAACCTAGCACAAATCCAAACAAGGGTTCCACAATCTCCCCCTATTTGTATGAGGTCACTCAAAAACAAAACTGAAAAGAAAAAAAAAATACAAAGACCATAAATATCTGTAGAGATGAAATAACATCAACAGATATGTTATATCAATGCATTGTACATAATCAGTTAAGCATTAAAAAGAAATACAAACTATAGATTATCAAATGAAGGACAAGAGGAGGGTTAGAAAAGATTATCTTTCTGAGTGGATCTGGTATATCCTTCTTAGAAGTCATCAGGTCTTGTCCACCAATAGTTGTCTGAGCACTAGTCATGTGCACAATTGCTTCTGGATGCAATGCCATATATTCAGCTGAATTAAAAACTTTCTTGCTAACTTGGAATTTGTCCAGCTCTTTTTCTCTGTAGGATGACATGGTGGAAAACCTAGATGGATCTTCTCCTTCTACTACAGCTTTTCTTATCTAAGAGAGACCAATCAGTTCTTGAAGCCTGGCCATCCTAAAGTTAGGATCAACTTCCTGTTCAATAAGTGGCTGATCATCTTGATGTGGCAACATTGTAACTGCTTTGAACTGTGTGGATTGAGCCTGAAAGCATGCTGTGCTGCGCTGTTTATCACTTTGAGAATAGAGAGATCTTGGAGGAGCAACCACACTATACTTTCCTTTGGGCTTATGAGATTCATCATGTCTTCTGGACTGGTAAGCAGCTGTCTTTTAAACCTTGGGAAGAACTTGTTGTTGAGGAGGGGAGAAGGAGGAGCTCTGATAAATAATTTCATTTACTTGCTCCGTAAAACTTTGATTTTTATGCTGCTGACTGCTTCCTTGGGAATGAGAACTGGAAGATCTATCCTGCCTTTTATATGATCTAGAGAAGGAGGAAGGCTTGGAAGATGCATTAGAAGCTTGAGGAACAGTTCCTGAAGCACCAGTAGGAGGAGGAGGAGGAGGACCTCTTCTGAACTTCTGAGGAGGAGGTGAGTATCTCCTGCTCTTCTTCCTAGCATTCTATTCATTTTTAGATAGCCACATCCTGCTTAACATGCTAGGGTGTGGAGTAATCCCATTCAAGATGTAGTAAGGAGTATCATTAGTATTGCCTGGCTTGGGAGCAGCCTTGGGAGCAGCTTTTATTTTCTTTGACACTTTCTTTTTCTTGGAATTATCATCCTCTGAATCATCATCATCCTCATCATCAGATGAATCAGGAGGATTGTCATATAGGTCATTTATTTCCTTCAGCTGTTTATCATAAATCTTTTTAGCAACTTTTTCTTTAGCTTCTTCCTGAATGTCAAGAGCAATAAGATCATCAAGAGAGGGAAGAGGAGTATCATCTATGGATTAGGAAGGTCCACGGGGACTTGGGACTAGATCAAAATCCATAGAATATACTTCAGTAAGAGGAGCACAAGGCTCACAGAGATTTATTAAACAAGTCTCTAGGGCTAAGGCCAGATTTCCTGAAGCCACTTGATCATGCAGTGCATCAGCAATTAAGAGAGCATCAAGCTCATCCATATCTTCAATAACAAGCATAGGCTCAACAGCCATAGAGGATGTCATATATGTACAAACTATAAATGACTGAATAACTGTACAAATTAGAGTAATTGGAGCTGACTGAATCTGCAAGAGTTGTTTCACAACTAAAGGACTCATGGGTCTGGTATAACAGACCATGGCCTTGCAATAATTTATCTCAACTGAAGTCTAGACTGATATAAACATAGAGAAAGAATGCAAAATAAATTGTAAATCAATGGAGGGATTTATAAAGCAGTAACCACTAGAGATGCCAGGGATTGACACATTAGTGTCCTCATCTGACATTAGCAAATCTGAATAAGGAACTATATCTGCACAAAATTACTGAAACACTTCTTCTTCCTATACTGCTGGAGGAGACTGAGCTTGAAGTTCTGCTGAGATTGAACCTGCTGCATCTTCATTGGACATCTCCCCCTACCTGGTTTCAATAAGACCTAGAATCAGGCCCCTAGATGAAGAAGGGACAGAGGAAGCAGAAAGGGAAGCAGACAGAGAGGCAGAAAGAGAGGAGATAGATTGAGCAAGAGGTGAAATAGCCTCTACTGTCAAGGATTTTAGAGTTGGAGTGAGGAGTTCCAGAAGATGAGAGAGGAAAGTGTGTTCATCATGAAGAAACTCAGTTGGAGTCTGAGTTGAGATAGAATGATGAGAGGGAGGAGGAATGAAATCAGTCATGATGTCATCCTGAATAGGGGAGTTTCTTGAACAGTTTTGTGGAGATTGTGGTGTTGAGACTTCAATGTTGATGGGTGAATCATTTTGATGAGAAGGAGATGAGTGAGGTGAGAGTAGGTCGAAATTGGGAAAAGATATGGTGTGGAGGTTCAACAAGATGAAGGGTAAATGGTGACTGAGTAGGTGAAGAAAGAGGGAAAACTGGGGATGCTGGAGGTGGAGGAGGAGGAGGAACTTCTTCATTAGGGTGAGGAGTGGCTGTTACAGCCCTTGTGTCCTCAGATATATTGGAGGAAGTTCCAGCCTTGGAGGGATTTTGAATTGACCTCTCCCACTTCCCAAACAGAGAGGAGTCCAACCTCTTGCTTGCATTGATAGCTATGGTTGTGGAAACCAGTAGCTCTGGAGCTTTCTTCTGAAGGAAGATTCCCAGAATCCTTCCAAAGCAGACTTCTTTCTTATTGTTCTTTGTCTTGATCAAATCAAAGAACAAACTGGACCAATCTATGGACTTCTTATTGTCACGGGTCGAATGCTTACCCAACAGTACCTTGGCCACAATATCAGGAAGGAACTCAAAACCAATAGTTAATTCTTCTTTAAGAGCTTAGATGGGATGCCCTCAGCATGACCCATCTCCATTAACATCCTGCTATACTCAGAACTATCCTAATCTATCTCGTCTGTTCCATTTTTCAACTCAAAATTTTTTTGATCTCAACAACATATTGTTTAATCCTTGTAGACATGAACTTCTTTAGGCCCTGATCATCACATAACTATAACATTTCTTGAAAAATAGGATAACAGTGATTGATCGATTCAAAGTCGATGTCGAAACCAGTGTCGAACTTCATCGCTGAAAGAACCGCCACAGAAATTGCCATGGAAGATCTGTAGACTCAAGAGAGAAGAGATCAAGGGCAAAGGGAAAATAGAATATGAAAGCGCAGGATAGAGATTGATGAGAAACCTACATATAGGTTTTTGGAATATGAAAAGACGATCTCTGTCCGACGATAAAAACAAAAAAAACGTCGATCTTAGGTCAAAGATTAATTTATAGACAAATAATATCTTTGGTCTCTGATCTCAGTCGGAAATTGATAGTCGAGCATAGCTCGACGATTAATTTACTGAAGCAAAGTCGTCCATCTCTGGTCGAAGATGTAACACCCCAGATTTTTGCAAGAGGTTCAGTCTGCAGTTCTGAAAAATTTTTGGGTTTCTGGCAGGAGGCACACGGCCTGCGACACGGGCGTGTCGCAGGGCGTGTCGAGGCCGTGTCGACACTCGGTCCAAGTGTCGACACTTTCGCTCGACAAAGTGTCGAGAGTGAGGCACACGGCCTGCGACACGGGCGTATCGCAGGGCGTGTCGAGGCCGTGTCGACACTCGGCCCAAGTGTCGACACTTTGTGCTCGACAGAGTGTCGAGAGTGGGGCACACGGCCTGCGACACGGGCGTGTCGCAGGGCGTGTCGAGGCCGTGTCGACACTCGGCCCAAGTGTCGACACTTTTGCTCGACAGTGTGTCGAGACTGGGGCACACGGCCTGTGACACGGGCGTGTCACAGGGCGTGTCCCGTTTGGTCGACGATCTTCGCTCGACGTTTTTCCGTGGTGTCGACACAAAGCCTGTCGACGGGTGTCGAGACTTGGCACACGGCTTGGGACACGGGCGTGTCCCAGGCCGTGTCACCTCTCGGGTTGGTGTTGGGGCCGTGTCGTTGGAGACACACGGCAGGCCACACGGCCGTGTCACTGGGGACACGGGCGTGTCGAATCGAACACAGGCGTGTCGAATGCCCGTGTCTGATTCCAGGCGCGTCGATTTGAGACGGCGAATGAGGCACACGGCCCTGGACACGGGCGTGTGCCAGGCCGTGTTCGGCCCAGGTCTTTTATTTTCCAGGCGAATCGCAGCCAGTCTTTTTCTGGTTTTAGGATCTAACAGTTCAGGCCATCTCCTGGGGATTTAAGTCTGAAGTTAGGGTTGCAGATCCTCACTTTTTCCAAGTCTTCTCTTTCTTAGTTCTTGAGAGAAACTAGAGCAAGGAGGAAGAAGAAGAACTCTTGGGCTGTAGGAAGGGTTTCGGAGCTCCGAATCGCGAGCCGAGTCCGGATCCATGAAGCTTGGAGCGTTGCGAAGTTTTCCATCCAGCTAGTTTGACATGGCAAGAAAGAGGAGTCAGAAGGTAACGACATCTCTCCTCTCGGTCCTTAGGATGCATGTATTAGCATCACCTAGTTTCTTTCTCTCTAATTTTTGGGCACCGAACTCTCAAATGAGAGGGGTTTTGGTTTGCCAAGTTTCAAGAGGAACTTCCGGGTTGATTGAGTCCGTCCCCGGCATGTTTTGCATTAGAGATCCGCTTCGCTAGTGGATTAGGCATGGTGGGTGAAGCCGTAGTCGCGACCGTTAGTCCGACTCGGTGATGTTGCATACGAACTTAGGGATTCGTAGAGACGTTTCCGTTGCGGCAAGATGCCGTTTGTGTTGTGGTGGTGATTGTCTCGTTTGCTTGAAAGGTACGTGTAGTCGGACCCGGACAAGGTTAGCTCCTCGTGGCGGTAGATGGTTTCCTTGACAAGGTTAGCTCCGTATGAGTTGGAGATGGTTTCCTTGGTGGACAAGGTTAGCTCCGCACGAGTTGGAGATGGTTTCCTTGGTGCGCGGGAACGCTGCAGTACAATGAGGGAATACGATGTGTCTAGTCTTGGTTGTGTGGTGCCAAGGCGTGGCTATGTCTCCGTGGTCGGCTGGCTATCCCGTGACATGTGCGTCATGTGTGGAGAGTGTCCCGGCGAGACTAGTCCCCTTCTGTGAGACTGACGAGAATGCCAAGCTTGGGGCAAGCCCGGGCAAAGAGGCCATGAGCGGGTGGGGTCCAGCAAGGCTTCTTAGAATCGGTCAGTCTGTGGTTGTTGGAATCCTGACATGAGACGTCAGAGCTTGCAGGCAATCCCGGGGCTAGGCCCACGAGCGGGTGGGGCCATGGCAAGAATTCCATGTGGCGGCCTGTGCGCCGTGTGAGGGAGTTGTGTCTCCCTCAGTGTTTGCGGCTTTATGCCAATTGGGGAAATGTGAGTACCCAAATGATGTGATGTTGTGCTAGATGCATACGCTGTAGGGTACCTTGTGTGAAGCCCGGGTGTTGCATTCATATTGCATAGTAGGCCCTTTCTTTATATGCTCAACCAGTAGAGAACATGTTTGTTGATTGAGACATCCAAGCCTGTTTTAATGCTTTCTATTTATAGAAATTTTCATTGCATATGAAGTGCTGACTTGCAGGTTGGAGGGTCCCCCGGGGTCCGTTAGGGGCGGCCGGGAGGAGATGTGTTGTTACACAGTTTGAGGTCAGCCTTTGCTGACCCACGTTACTAATAATTTTTACAGGGCAAGGATCGCACGCAGGAGCTAGCACGCCGGCCAAAAAGGCCTAAGCCCAAGAAGTGTTTTCTCTTTTGGTAGCACTACTTTTGATTGATGTATGCTCGTGGCTATTTTGTCCGGCTTGCATGCCGAGGTAGATTAGGAGTGCTGGGCACATTCATGTTTGATGTACTGTTTACTTTTGGACATTTGTTGTAAGGCCTTAAGGCCATTTGTTTACTCTTTTGGTTAGTGGATAACTTCTAGTTGTGCTTGGTTTTCCGCTGTGTTGTGCAAGTGTTTTGAGTGTGGGTAGCTATATCAACTTTTAATACTAAAGCTGTGGCGTTCGTATGTTGTGGGGCCCCGGCCGGACCCATACTATACGTCCATTACAGGTGAGGTGTTACAATTTGGTATCAAAGCGAGGTTAGATTCAAGGTCAGTGCGTAGAGAAGTTATCCACATAAGAGTAACGCGGGACCATGAGTGTCCTTATATTTTAGTCTTGAGATTGGAGAGTAATCCCTTATTTCTTGTCTTCCTGAAGAGTGCAAGCAACGAGGCGGGCACTTCAAGAGCAAGGGATGATCTCTCGGCGAGCAGTGCTACTGCTCCAGGTCTTTTGGGCACGGGTGTAGACCCGGCCGACTTCTGCCGCATGCTTGCAGAAGCGATGGTGGCAGCTCAAGCTGGAGCAGCGGCTCAGGTGGCAGCCCCTGCCACACCAGATACGGCAACGGCCGTGCCAGGAGCAGAAGCCGGGCGAGTGGAGCCTTTGGCGGAGAGGGTAGTTGTCGGACATGGAGACCGACACATGAAGTATTTCCTGAGTTTCCATCCCCCGTCTTTCAAGGGTGTTGGAACGCCAACAGATGCAGAGGATTGGTGGGTTCGTATTCAAGAACTACTAAGGGCGGCAGAGACGCCAGAGGAAAAGAAAGCTGAGTATGCGACGTTCATGTTGGAAGGAGACGCCAAGTTGTGGTGGGTGAGCCATAGCGGCCGCCAGTTTCCGGGACGCACCCCGTCAGTGGAAGAGTTCGGGGACGCTTTTCTTAAGAGGTATATCCCAGTTTCAACTCGGTTGGCCCTGCAGAGGCAGTTTCTGCATCTTATGCAGCGAGACAAGACAGTGGATGAGTACGTGCAAGAGTTCACCCGATTGGGTCGTTATGCGGGAACGACAATGGCGGATGATGTAGAGAGGGATAACCTCTTCTACCAAGGTTTGAGGGAGAATCTGAGACAACCCCTCATCTCCATGAAGAGGGCGGGATTTAATGAGCTAGTTGAAGCCGCCAGGAGTTTGGAGAATGATTTGGAGCGAACCCAATGCCGAAAGGGTTTTACTCCCAAGCAAGGGGAAGGGAAGCCTTCCCAATCTCATAGTAAGTCTGATGGGAGTAGGTGGAGGAAGAAACCTCACACTCCCAGATCTGGAGAGAGGAGCAGCTGGACGCCTGGGGGTTCCCACTCTAGGGGACCGCCGACGTGCTACAACTGCGGGAAGGTTGGGCATATAGCCCGTGCTTGTCAGCAAGGGGGAGCGGGGCAAGAGTCAAAGCAGGAGCAGTCTGTGCGCTCGGGCCCCAGTGCTGCAGAGAAAGGAAAGATGGCGGAGTCGAGCGCTTCTCGGTTCCAACCGGTGCAACCAAGAGCTTACAACCTTGGACAGCAAGAAGCGATCCGCCAAACTGATGTGGTGACAGGTATGAAGAGAATTTAAGTTCAAATTTTGTGCTTCATCCTTTTAGACTTTTGTGTAATGTCTATGTTGTAGGCTTCGTGTTAGTTTCCGGATACCCCGCTAGGGTATTGTTTGATACGGGAGCATCGCACTCCTTTATTGCGGAGAGCTTCATCCGGAGAATAGGAGTTGAGTCTTTCTCGTCGGGAGCAGAGCTGAAAGTGCGCATGCCCAATGGGTCATCTATGACCACCGGGGCTAAAGGGCGCATTTGTTGGGAGCTTGACGGAGTTGTCTTCGCTCTGGAAGCGGCAGTGTTACCATTAGTAGAGTTCGATGTCATTTTGGGCATGGACTGGCTTGCAGAGCAGCGCGCGAGCATTGATTGTTTATCCAAGGTAGTGACTCTAAAGAGTAAAGGGCAAGCAGAAGTCGAATTTGAGGGCCTTTGTGGAGTGGCCTGTACCCTGATTTCGGCCATACAGTTGGTGCGGGCGGTTAACCAGGGTGGTGTAGCGCTTGTAGCGTTATTGGAGGTTCGTCTCTCCCAACTGTCTATTGAGGAAGTGCCTGTGGTGGCAGAGTTCGAGGATGTGTTTCCGGATGAACTTCCTGGAGCGCCTCCTCGGCGGGAGATCGACTTCTCGATCGAGTTAGTGCCGGAGGCTAGACCGGTGTCACGTCCTCCATTTAGGATGGCACCAAAGGAGTTGGCGGAACTTAAGGTACAGTTACAGGAACTGTTGGAGCAAGGGTATATTCGACCCAGTTCTTCACCGTGGAGCGCACCAGTGTTGTTTGTAAAGAAGAAAGACGGTAGCATGCGCCTGTGCATAGACTACCGAGAGCTCAATAAGTTGACCGTTAAGAATAAGTATCCGATCCCTCGGATAGACGATTTGTTTGACCAATTGGTGGGGTCAGTGGTATATTCGAAGTTGGACTTGAAGTCGGGATACTATCAGCTACGAATTCGAGATGAGGACATACCCAAAACTGCCTTTGGTACAAGGTATGGACACTTTGAGTTTACAGTGATGCCGTTCGGATTGACGAACGCACCATCGGTGTTCATGGATCTGATGAATCGAGTATTTCGGGATTACTTGGATTCGTTTGTGGTTGTCTTCATTGATGACATCTTGGTGTACTCCAAGTCGGAAGTGGAGCATGAGACCCACTTGAGAATGGTTTTGCAAGTGTTGAGGGAGAATGCGTTATATGCAAAATTCTCCAAATGTGAGTTTTGGTTGGAGAAGGTGGCATTTTTGGGCCACGTGATTAGTGGTGATGGGGTGGCAGTGGATCCAGCGAAGGTGGAGGCCATCAGAGATTGGCCGGTGTTGAGGACCGTGGCGGAAGTCCGAAGTTTTCTTGGACTAGCCGGGTATTATAGGAGATTCGTGGAGAATTTCTCGAAGATAGCTCTACCCCTCACCTCTCTCACTCGCAAAGACCATAAGTTTGTGTGGACCCAAGAGTGCAGTCAGGCATTTGAGGCCCTGAAGGAGAGGCTTATGATGGCTCCGATCCTGAGTTTACCGCAAGGGACCGATGGATTTCAAATTTTCAGTGACGCATCGGGATGCGGCTTGGGTTGCGTGTTAGTGCAGCATGGCAAGGTGATAGCTTTTGGGTCTAGACAGCTGAAACTTCACGGAGGAATTACCCCGTCCATGACTTGGAGTTGGCGGCGGTAATCTTCGCATTGAAAATTTGGCGACACTATGTGTATGGCGCAAGAGTGGAGATCTTCACGGACCATAAAAGCCTGAGGTATCTCTTGGATCAAAAGGACTTGAATATTCGGCAACGCAGATGAGTTGAATTTCTTGGAGACTACGAAGTGGCGATTCAGTATACGCCGGGTAAAGCCAATGTGGTGGCGGATGCGCTGAGTAGAAAGTACTCGGGGCAAGGAAATTGGATCGAAGCTCATGATGAGCGGTTGGTTCGGGAATGGGAGTCCCTTGGATTGGAATGTGTTGCGAGAGGCGAGTCTAGCGTGGCTCGGTTGAACTGGATTGAAGTGCAAAACGACTTGTCCGATCGTATTCGGGAAGCGACTCGATTAGATGTGGAGTTTCAACCTTTTGTGTTGGAGGCTCAAACGTGCGAGAGCAGCACCTGGGAGATGATCGGGGGAATCTTAAGAAAGGATGGAAGGGTTTGTGTACCGCAGTTTGGCAATCTCCGTGAGGAGTTGATGTTTGAGGCTCACTTCTCAAAGTACTCCATTCACCCGGGCAGTACAAAGATGTACTTGGTTATGAAGAAATCCTTTTGGTGGCCGGGGTTGAAGCGAGATGTGGCTTTGTATGTGAGTCGTTGCCAAACATGTGCCTTGGTGAAGGCCGAATGTCAGAAACCGGGCGGGTTCCTGAAGCCCCTTCCAATTCCTGAGTGGAAATTTGAGGACATTTCCATGGACTTTGTGCATGGTTTGCCTAGATCGCAGCATGGTAATGATGCTATTTGGGTGATTGTGGATCGCCTAACCAAGGTGGCTCACTTCATCCCGAACCGGAAAGAGGACAGCGTGGAGAAGCTGGTGGAGTTGTATGTTCGCAACATTGTGCGACTGCACGGAATTCCTAAGAGCATAGTCAGTGATCGCGATGGACGGTTTACGTCCAAGGACTGGAGACTGGTTCAGAAGAGCTTGGGCACGAAGCTAAAGTTTAGTACGGCGTTCCATCCTCAAACTGATGGACAAACGGAGAGAACGAACCGTACTATGGAGGACATGTTGAGGATGTGCGTTCTTGATTTTGGCAAGAGGTGGGAGGATCACCTCTTCATGGTAGAATTTGCGTACAACAACAGTTTTCAAGCTAGTATAAAGATGGCGCCATACGAAGCTTTGTATGGGAGGCGGTGTCGAACGCCAATGTCTTGGGCGGAGGCGGGAGACACCAAACTTTTGGGAAAGGATGCGGTGGTTGACGCTTGTGAGATGGTACGGACCATCCAAGAGCATATGAAGGTGGCGCAAGACAGACAAGCAAAATATTTTAATGCTCGTCACCGGAAGTTAGAATTTGCAGTAGGTGAGTGGGTTTATCTGAAGGTCAAGCCGTTCAAGGGCGTCTCGCGGATTCGCCGACTCAAGAAGTTGAGTCCAAGGTTTTTGGGGCCTTTGAAATTGTTGAGCGGGTAGGAGAAGCAGCCTATCGGTTGGCATTGTCCGCAGATTTGAGTGGATTACATGACGTCTTCCACGTCTCCGTGTTGAGGAAAGCCTTGGTGGAGGCTAACGTGGTGATTGAGCCGGCATCGGTGCCGATTGAGGAAGACTTGAGGACGCGAGTCCTTCCAATCGCTATAGAAGATTCGGAGATTCGGCAGTTGCGGAATAAAGAAGTCAAACTTGTGAAAGTTCGTTGGGACAACTGCGGTCGTGAGGAGTTCTCGTGGGAGCGAGAACAGGCCATGCTAGAAGACTATCCAGAACTATTTTCGTCAGGTACAATTTAAGTTTTTGTACCTCTTTTGTTTTGAAATTTCGGGACGAAATTCTGTTAAGAGGGGGAGAGTTGTAACACCCCAGATTTTTGCAAGAGGTTCAGTCTGCAGTTCTGAAAAAATTTTCGGTTTCTGGCAGGAGGCACACGGCCTGCGACACGGGCGTGTCGCAGGGCGTGTCGAGGCCGTGTCGACACTCGGTCCAAGTGTCGACACTTTCGCTCGACAAAGTGTCGAGAGTGAGGCACACGGCCTGCGACACGGGCGTGTCGCAGGGCGTGTCGAGGCCGTGTCGACACTCGTCCCAAGTGTCGACACTTTGTGCTCGACAGAGTGTCGAGAGTGGGGCACACGGCCTGCGACACGGGCGTGTCGCAGGGCGTGTCGAGGCCGTGTCGACACTCGGCCCAAGTGTCGACACTTTTGCTCGACAGTGTGTCGAGACTGGGGCACACGGCCTGTGACACGGGCGTGTCACAGGGCGTGTCCCGTTTGGTCGACGATCTTCGCTCGACGTTTTTCCGTGGTGTCGACACAAAGCCTGTCGACGGGTGTCGAGACTTGGCACACGGCGTGGGACACGGGCGTGTCCCAGGCCGTGTCACCTCTCGGGTTGGTGTTGGGGCCGTGTCGTTGGAGACACACGGCAGGCCACACGGCCGTGTCTCTGGGGACACGGGCGTGTCGAATCGAACACGGGCGTGTCGAATGCCCGTGTCTGATTCCAGGCGCGTCGATTTGAGACGGCGAATGAGGCACACGGCCCTGGACACGGGCGTGTGCCAGGCCGTGTTCGGCCCAGGTCTTTTATTTTCCAGGCGAATCGCAGCCAGTCTTTTTCTGGTTTTAGGATCTAACGGTTCAGGCCATCTCCTGGGGATTTAAGTCCGAAGTTAGGGTTGCAGATCCTCACTTTTTCCAAGTCTTCTCTTTCTTAGTTCTTGAGAGAAACTAGAGCAAGGAGGAAGAAGAAGAACTCTTGGGCTGTAGGAAGGGTTTCGGAGCTCCGAATCGCGAGCCGAGTCCGGATCCGTGAAGCTTGGAGCGTTGCGAAGTTTTCCATCCGGCTAGTTTGACATGGCAAGAAAGAGGAGTCGGAAGGTAACGACATCTCTCCTCTCGGTCCTTAGGATGCATGTATTAGCATCACCTAGTTTCTTTCTCTCTAATTTTTGGGCACCGAACTCTCAAATGAGAGGGGTTTTGGTTTGCCAAGTTTCAAGAGGAACTTCCGGGTTGATTGAGTCCGTCCCCGGCATGTTTTGCATTAGAGATCCGCTTCGCTAGTGGATTAGGCATGGTGGGTGAAGCCGTAGTCGCGACCGTTAGTCCGACTCGGTGATGTTGCATACGAACTTAGGGATTCGTAGAGACTTTTCCGTTGCGGCAAGATGTCGTTTGTGTTGTGGTGGTGATTGTCTCGTTTGCTTGAAAGGTACGTGTAGTCGGACCCGGACAAGGTTAGCTCCTCGTGGCGGTAGATGGTTTCCTTGACAAGGTTAGCTCTGTATGAGTTGGAGATGGTTTCCTTGGTGGACAAGGTTAGCTCCGCACGAGTTGGAGATGGTTTCCTTGGTGCGCGGGAACGCTGCAGTACAATGAGGGAATACGATGTGTCTAGTCTTGGTTGTGTGGTGCCAAGGCGTGGCTATGTCTCCGTGGTCGGCTGGCTATCCCGTGACATGTGCGTCATGTGTGGAGAGTGTCCCGGCGAGACTAGTCCCCTTCTGTGAGACTGACGAGAATGCCAAGCTTGGGGCAAGCCCGGGCAAAGAGGCCATGAGCGGGTGGGGTCCAGCAAGGCTTCTTAGAATCGGTCAGTCTGTGGTTGTTGGAATCCTGACATGAGACGTCAGAGCTTGCAGGCAAGCCCGGGGCTAGGCCCACGAGCGGGTGGGGCCTTGGCAAGAATTCCATGTGGCGGCCTGTGCGCCGTGTGAGGGAGTTGTGTCTCCCTCAGTGTTTGCGGCTTTATGCCAATTGAGGAAATGTGAGTACCCAAATGATGTGATGTTGTGCTAGATGCATACGCTGTAGGGTACCTTGGGTGAAGCCCGGGTGTTGCATTCATATTGCATAGTAGGCCCTTTCTTTATATGCTCAACCAGTAGAGAACATGTTTGTTGATTGAGACATCCAAGCCTGTTTTAATGCTTTCTATTTATAGAAATTTTCATTGCATATGAAGTGCTGACTTGCAGGTTGGAGGGTTCCCCGGGGTCCGTTAGGGGCGGCCGGGAGGAGATGTGTTGTTACACAGTTTGAGGTCAGCCTTTGCTAACCCACGTTACTAATAATTTTTACAGGGCAAGGATCGCACGCAGGAGCTAGCACGCCGGCCAAAAAGGCCTAAGCCCAAGAAGTGTTTTCTCTTTTGGTAGCACTACTTTTGATTGATGTATGCTCGTGGCTATTTTGTCCGGCTTGCATGCCGAGGTAGATTAGGAGTGCTGGGCACATTCATGTTTGATGTACTGTTTACTTTTGGACATTTGTTGTAAGGCCTTAAGGCCATTTGTTTACTCTTTTGGTTAGTGGATAACTTCTAGTTGTGCTTGGTTTTCCGCTGTGTTGTGCAAGTGTTTTGAGTGTGGGTAGCTATATCAACTTTTAATACTAAAGCTGTGGCGTTCGTATGTTGTGGGGCCCCGGCCGGACCCATACTATACGTCCATTACAGGTGAGGTGTTACAGAAGATTTTTGTCTTAACACAGAGCTGTCGTCAAAATTAGGTCGACGATTAAGCTCAAGAGCTGTTCGAAGATCGTCGATCTCCGTTCGACGATTTAGGAACAGATCCAAAACCTGAAGACAAAAATTAAAGTAATCCTTCCCATTGATCATTCCAAGCTGATTCAGGAAGAACAGGTGCTTCTTTTCATCAAGGGATTTGGTGAAAATATCCGCTCTTTGAAAATCAGTGGAGATAAAGTCTAGATTATTTTTCCTTTTGTCTACATTATCTCTAATGAAATGATGTCTTATATCTATATGCTTTATTTTAGAATGATGCACTGGATTATGTGTTATATATATAGCACTAGTATTATCACAGAAAATGGCTGAATTATTTAGATTGAAACCATAATCTAAGAGTTGGTTTTGTGTCCACAAAATCTGTGAACAACAATTGGCAGCAGCCATATATTCAGCTTCAGCAGTAGATGTTGATACAGAGGATTGCTTTTTGCAAAACCAGGACACAAGTCTATCACCCAAGAACTGGCAAGTTACTGAAGTGCTCTTTCTGTCCACTCTACATCCAGCATAGTCAGCGTCTGAAAATCCAGTCAACTCAAATGCTGACTCTGTTGGATACCAGAGTCCTAGATTAGGATAATACTTTATATATCTCAAAATCCTTTTTATGAAAATAAGATGGGATTCATTAGGGTTCACTTGGAACCTAGCACATAAACATGTAGCAAACACGATATCTGGTCTGCTTGCTGTTAGATATAGTAGGGATCCAACAATGGCCCTATACCTGGTCTGATCAACAGGTTTTCCATGTTCATCATTGTCTAATACAACATTGGCAGCCATGGGAGTCTTCATAGAAGATGCATCAGCCATCCCAAACTTCTTAATAAGCTCATTAGCATATTTAGATTGGGAAATGAAGATACCATCAGGAGATTGTTTCACTTGGAGACCAAGGAAATAAGATAACTCTCTCATGCTACTCATCTTAAATTTGGAATGCATTAGATTAGAAAATCTCTTGCACAATTTGGGATCAGTAGAACCAAATATAATATCATCTACATATATTTGTACTAATAAAATTTTATCATGATGCAATTTTGTAAAAAGGGTTTTATCTACCATTACTCTAGAAAAACCATGCCCTAAAAGAAAGCTGGCTAAGGTCTCATACCAAGCTCTTGGAGCTTGCTTTAAACCATAGTGAGCCTTATGCAGTTTGAAAATAAACGAGGGATGAGTTGGAGAAACAAAACCTGGAGGTTGTTCAACATAGACTTCTTCTTTAAGTTCTCCATTTAAGAATGCACTTTTGACATCCATCTAATAAACTGTGAACTTTTTGAATGCAGCATAGGCCAGAAAAATCCTTATAGCTTCTAGCCTGGCAACTGGAGTAAAGGTCTGATCATAGTCAATTCCTTCCTCTTGCCTATATCCTTGAGCCAGAAAAATCCTTTTTAAGAAAATTAGATGAGATTCCTTAGAGTTCACTTGGAATCTAGCACAAAGGCATATAACAAACATAATATCTGGCCTACTTGCTGTGAGTTATAATAGGGACCCAACAATGCCCCTATAAAGTTTATGATCTACATGTTTTCCTAGAATATCAGAGTCCACAACAACATTGGTGGCCATGGGAGTTTTCTTAGCTGAGGCATCAGCCATCCCAAACTTCTTTAGAAGTTCTTTAGCATATTTTGCTTGAGAGATGAAGATGCCATTAGGGAGTTGTTTCACTTGGAGAGCAAGGAAATATGAAAGCTCTCCCATGCTACTCATTTCAAATTTAGAATGCATGAGGTCAGAAAACCTCTTGCATAATTTTGAATCTGTAGAGCCAAATATAATGTCATCTACATAGATTTGTACTAATAAGATTTGGTTCTTATGATGTCTACTGAAAAGTGTTTTATCTAAAGTTCCTCTTGTAAATTCATGCTTTAATAATAAACTTGCTAAGGTCTTATACCAAGCTCTTGGAGCTTGCTTTAGACCATAAAGAGCCTTATTTAATTTAAAAACATAAGAGGGATAAGTTGGAGAAACAAAACCTGGAGGTTGTTCTACATAAACCTCTTCTTGTAATACTCCATTTAAGAAAGCACTTTTCACATCCATTTGAAAAACTTTGAACCTTTTGAATGTTGCATAGGCAATAAAGATCCTTATAGCTTCCAACCTTGCAACAGGTGCAAAGGTCTGATCATAGTCAATTCCTTCCGTTTGCATATATCCTTGAGCAACAAGCCTAGCCTTGTTTCTCACAATGACTCCTTGGGCATCAAGCTTATTCCTGAAAACCCATTTGGTTCCAATAACTGGGTAGTTTTGGGGTCTTGGAACCAAATCCCACACTCTATATCTCTCAATTTAGTTTAGTTCCTCTTGCATTGCAAGGATCCAGTGGGGATCTTCCTCAGCATCATGAATTGTTAGAGGTTCAACCTGAGAGAGATAACATGCATGCATCAAGTCTTGGTTGAGTTGATGCCGTGTCTGTACTCCTGCTGATATGTCTCCAATTACTTGAGATCTGGGGTGATACCTAAGTGTGACAAAATCTGTGGGTGGAGTTGGTTGTGCAATAGCAGTTTGAATAAATTCCTCTTGTTGAATTATATTTGCTGTTGTTTGAGGCTCATGTTCTTCAGCTTCATCTTCTTCACTATCTTCAATGACTTGTGGAGAGGGATGAGTGAGAACCTCTTGGGTGAGGTTTAGTCCATCCAATGTCTCACACAAGTGGGGTACCTGCAAGTTGCTACTGGTAGAAACTTCTTTCTCCTTGCAGTATATGTTAGTTTCATCAAAAGAAACATGAATTGACTCTTCTACTTTTAATGTTGACTTATTAAATACCCTATAAGCCTTGCTTACTTGGGAGTATCCTAGAAAAACTCCCACTTCGACCTTAGCTTCAAACTTTCTAATATATTTCTTGTTGTTATTATGTATATAGCATGTACAACCAAAAACTTTAAAATAGTTTATTTTAGGTTTCTTCCCTTTGAGCAATTCATAGGGAGTCTTGTTCTTCAGTTTGTGAATTACACTCCTATTCAGGACATAGTTTTCAATGCTTATAGCCTCTGCCCAAAAGGTTAGTGGCATGTATTCATCAGCAAGCAATGTACCTGCAGCTTCAATGAGTGTCCTATTTTTCCTTTCAGCTACCCCATTTTGTTGGGGAGTTCTAGGAGCTGAGAAGCAATTGAAAGTCCACTTAGTGTCAACTACCTTCACCTATGGGGGGGGGGGAATAGGTGTCTTGCAGCGTTTTTGTGGAATTAAAATCGTACCTGCACACGAAAACAAAACAACACAACATAGAAAGGACACAAGCAATTTATAGTGGTTCCCCGATTTGGGTACGTCCACTTTCCCCCTTCGACCTATCTCCCAAGCAGGGATGACTCGGTCACTTCACCAACAGGATTGAAATCCAATCCTTGCACTAACGGAAGGAACCCTTACACACGTAGGAGTCACCACTCCCACAACACGGGTTGCACCCAACCCTTACAACTAGGGACCAATCGGTCCGTTACAAAGAAATTGAAAATAGATTTGTATAAGAAATACAAACAACTTATGGAGACTATGGTGTCCCTCTTCATTCGATGACGTGTTCTTGAAGTCAACGAAGAGTCCATAACCCTAGATCTCACTTGGAGAGAATCTCCCCGAAACCGGTGGCGGCAAGAAGGGCGGCGGCTTGGTTCTCGGGATCGACGGCGACAACGGCGTGCTGCGGCTGTTCTTTGGAGATTCAATCTTCGTAGCAAAGCTAGCAAGATCTTCCAACGGTCACACTAGGATCGATCGTCTCGATCTATTCGGAAGGGGAAGGTTTTCCCGATCAACGAATCAAGAGACAAAGGATCTCTGGTTAGACGCGTGAGACGCAGTGCTTGGCTGAGCTTTTGTCTATGGGTGATCTGGAAGAAACCAAGATCAACGCCGGTGATCAACTACACGAGCGGCGACGACGGCGGTGGAGAAGGATTTTCGATCTAGGTCACGTCGGCGGCTCGGCTTCTTTTCAATTTTTCTTCTTTTACTGTTCAAAAATACGAGAGTATTTATACAGTAGAATACTTCTTTATGACTGATGTTATAGATCACGGCAGTGAACCAGTCGCACAAGTAATATAAAATGGGGGTTTTCCCAAGTATCGATCTCACAAGGAACACAGTAAGGTGGAGTTAATTTCGAGGAGGACTTGAGATTGAAGTCCTCAAGTCGGAGCTAACTAAGGTGGGTTTGGATTGTTGCGGAAACAAAAAATAAAACACTAACAACTACTCCTATGCAACGCCGCTATGCGATGCTTCGCCAGGCGGGATGGAAGACTAGTCGGGCCGCTATGCACCGAATCGCTTGGCGGATGGAAGAGTAGGCTCGCGGATGAGGTGGTGAGAATGGCGGAATGAGGGTCGTAAGCACCTCTCCGCAACGCACGCCACTAGCAACTGCTAGTGTGGCAAGGGTGGACGGATGGTGGATGGAATATAAGGCGCAACTCAAGCAACTTAAGCAGTAATATGAAATAGGAATCACATAGACATGAAACACATAACATAAACAACCACAGTGCACTTCATCAAAATAAATAGGTTTAAAAACACCAATATTCAACAATAAATCAAGTACAAGTCAAGAGATCGACCGAATCCGAAGTCTTGCTGAGGATTCACGGTTGGAATCATCGGGTTGTCATTCTGCATCCAAGCTCGGTCCTCAACTGCGTCCGGGGTAGAGAAGGGCTGTCACCACCTTCCAATGGCCAGTCTTCTTCGTCTCACGATAGCGGACGAAGTTTGCTAGCTTTCCTTTACTTGATGGCTATGGCGTTAAAACCTACTTGAAGCTCACGGATGAAGGAGAAGGCCGAGAGGAAGCTCCGGCTTGGATTTGGTGGTGAAAGCTTGCCTAGACCACCTCCCTAGGGTGGAAGATGAAGGGGAACTGCGGAGAAGGCGGAAAACGGCGGAGGAAAATGAGCGATCTCCGGATCTTTTGATTAGGGCGAGACCTGCACTATTTATACAAAAGCAGAAATGAACAATGCGCACGATCACAGGCGCACGACCAGTGGTCGTGCGCACTATATCCTGTGCTCGTGCGCACTGGCATGGAATAATAGGAAGAAGAACTGGGATAATGCGCACGAGTAGTGGCGCATGACCGGTGGTCGTGCACACTAAGTCCAATGATCGTGCGATTACCCAGACAGGACTCCATAAATGAGGAATCAATGCAACACGATCAGTGGCGCACGACCGGTGGTCGTGCGCAATATGTCCAGTGGTCGTGCGCTTACCCCAGGCTGATTCTGGAAAAAGTAGAGTAGTGCGCACGATCCAGGGCGCACGACCAGTGGTCGTGCGCATTAGATCCCATGATCGTGCGCAGTATTCCTGTTTCACAACCATCACGGAACACGCACACGACCCCTGTACCGAAAGGAAAAACCAATCACTAATCTGTGCAGACATTCCAAACAATAACAAAAAGGAGTACAAACTAAAAGAATAACACAATACACAACCACGGGCATAAATGTGCACTTTCTATAGAAATAAAGATAAGATGAGATATGAATGATGAAGAACTAAAAGTGAAGTGCAAACGCGTGAAAACTAGCCCAGATGAGTACGAAAATAGGTATAGAACATGGACTCATCACACCCCCAGACTTAACTATTTGCGCATCCCGAGCAAACAAAATCTAAGCATATAGGGAAAATGAGTTAGCTAACAAGGAAATTGCGATACAGAGTACCATGCGAAGTCGCATGCTCGCGTGCGTAAAAATATAATAGAAGAAATTTCTAAGTATACAAAATAGTTTATACATTTCACAATGCGTATCAACATTTTATTATTACTCAAAAATAGAATCACGGTGAACCATCCGGTCATGCGTAGGGAGAAAGTAGACTAATCACTAGGAGTGCATTGCCAAAGATCGGGGCTCCGGATTACCTCCAAAGGAATCCACCAATGTCGGTGACCATATGCTTGCCCTTTCGCATTCTCTCCACGGCAGTGGTTTGGTCCACACACGAATCAGTAGGACTATAGGTGAAGAGATGGGGCTTGGGTTTCGGTGAGGTAAAAAAAAAGATAAACAAGAAGGCTATGCACCTAACCCAAAGGAGCTAGTATAAAAGGAATCCATCAGGTAACCAAAATATATAAGGGTACACCACACCTCCAGACTTAACTTTTAACATATGGGTGTGTGCACCGCCCACTCCAAATGTAATCACATTTCCCAAAAAGATTTTCAATTTAAACTTTTTCTTTTCACTTTCTTTTTCTTTTCCTTTTCTTTACAAATATATATTTTTTTTCTTTTTCTTCATTTTATTTTCACAATTCAGCAGAAATAAACTTGGGAGCACATCCACATAATCACATGTAATATCACCACATCACATCCCAAAATGAAAATGTAAAACACTAAAGCTCAACTTGGGTGTGCGACTAGGATCGGCTATGAGGCTTTGGTGAAATCATGGTGGAGCTGAATCAAAAGGAGGGTAGGCACAACGGGGCTAGCGAGGACAAGACGTTAGGAACGGTACAAAGCTCAACCGGGCCAAAATGATGGCCTACATCACACTCATGCGAGTGAACTAACCTATACCCATTCTTCAAGAATAGCTTGGGGCAAGTTCTTAGCCAACGAGAAAGACTATCCATCCTCCCGACTCGAGCAATACAAAACTAACGACCGTCTACACACATCCCTAAGCTACCGTCGGATTCACACCGGATTCACCAATTTTTGAGTAGAATAAAAAATATTTACGCAATTAGAAAAATATAAAACTAAAAGCATACAGAAAAATTAAATCTACTCCAATTTCTACACGAGACGAGAGCAGTTGACTAGGATCACAACAAGGCCATCATTTTACTCCGTCTCACAATCCTATGTCAGCACCATAATTTTCCCAGATCTAACGAAGAAATGAGTTTAACTCGCAGCACGCAAAAAGCTAAGCACGCGCTCATGTGGGTGCAGTGGTGTGTGATACAATGAACTAAGCAAAATAAAACAACAAAGGCTTCTAGTATGCACAAGAAATGTGTGCGTGCAATAGGTAATAAATCTCTCCCCCAGACTTAAACTAAGCAACAAATCATAAGATAGAGGAATTAAAATCATAAAGAGCTAAGGGAAGAGTTTACCCCATGCTCAGCTAGTGAGCATACCAGAAGACGCGTGGAAACCGAAGCAGGCCCGCCATACGAAGAATCAGAATCCCGCCAATGCAATTTGCTATGAATACTTGCAGGGAGTGAGCTCCGCAAAAACAAAAGGAAATATACAAAAAGAAATGCTAAAACTAAAAATAGACAAGAAAAATAAAATGCAGAAAATGAAAGATAAATACTGGTGTTATTGTCATCCCAGCACGACTTATTAAATTCTAAACAGTTCTAGCTTATAGGCCTATGAAATAAAAAGTGCACAAGTAACTGTTCCAATATCCGTTTCGGTAACGGCTACCGATACGGTGATAGAGCAGTTACCCTTCTACCTAAATAATAATACCTGCCCAACACAGGTAGAGGAAATAGGAAATAAGAAGAGGAGGAGCACTGGTCCTCGCTCATCTTATCACTAAATAAATCCTTGCCTAGCAAGGTATCGTCTATCACAGGCCCGCAGGAGGCGATGGCAACGGCATGAGCATAAAGCTCATCGTCATCCCAACGTACCTGTGGAGACTCATCTTGCACAGGCTCAGATAAGGAAGGGGGATCAAGTAATAAAAGAGAAGAAGAACTAAAAGAATCAGAAAATGGGAGAGTGATCCCAGTATCACTCTCAGCAGGATCCAAGCAGAGATCATCGTCGGTATCATACGAGTCGTACCGAGGGGAATCCGAGAACTCGAGGTCCGCGGTGGTAAGAAGAACAGCCTCATCCAATAAGGAGGTGCAAACGTCCGCATCGGAAATAGTGTATTCCTCATCCCACCGGGGTGCATAAAAGTGTTCCGAAGATCCACCTTCTCCGTCAGAGATAGAGGAATCATCATCCCACTTCGGCGCAACCTCAGGCACCGAATCATCAACAAGTACGACATCATCAACAGACTCACAAGAAAAAGTAATAGCACAATCCGTCAAAAATTGCGGAGGGGCAAGGCTGCTCTCAAAATCAAGCACTGAATGAGCAGGCCCCATCGCAAAATCATTCGCAGACGCCACCCCGTCGACAACCGGAACAAACTCATCGTCCCATACAGGAACGCCCATGAGTTCCTGCTCCTCTTTTTGTTGGCTAACACCAGAATGATCATCATCACTCGAGGGAAGCTCGTAAAAAGGGATCGAGGGACCTATGAAAGAGCTGTATGCGGCCATAGATTCTTCAGTAATCTCAACGGGTAAAGATTGAGCAAAGTGCGTTATGTCAGTGTATGGGCCAGGCAACACCCTGGTAGGCCTGTCCACAACAGTCTTTCGCGAACGGGAGGTTGTTGTGCACACGCCCTCAGAGGGAGAAGGATTGCACAAACGAGGGCAATCCTTCAACATGTGCCCCACACCTTTACATAACAAACACCAAATGCAATGCTCGGCATTCATAACAGCAATGGCATCGATGGATCAGCGCAAAGTGTCAAGGATACGACACTCAACATTAGAATCCATCACGAACAAAAATAATTGCTGAAAAAGTTCTACACACCTAAAATGAAAATAGCACGGATCTGCTATCTAAATCAAAAATCAGAAAAGGGGAATAAGAAATAAGCAAAATAAAAATTCTAATAACAAAAGCAAATAAAAAAATGATATGCACAAATGGAAAAGGGCTTCAATCTATTATCTCCCTCTCCAAAAACTCACACAACTGTATTCCCCGGCAACGGCGCCAAAAACTTGATGCTATAGATCACGGCAGTGAACCGGTCGCACAAGTAATATAAAATGGGGGTTTTCCCAAGTATCGATCTCACAAGGAACACAGTAAGGTGGAGTTAATTTCGAGGAGGACTTGAGATTGAAGTCCTCAGGTCGGAGCTAACTAAGGGGGGTTTGGATTGTTGCGGAAACAGAAAATAAAACACTAACAACTACTCATATACAACGCCGCTATGCGATGCTTCGCCAGGCGGGATGGAAGACTAGTCAGGCCGCTATGCACCGAATCGCTTGGCGGATGGAAGAGTAGGCTCGCGGATGAGGTGGTGAGAATGGCGGAATGAGGGTCGTAAGCACCTCTTCGCAACGCACGCCACTAGCAACTGCTAGTGCGGCAAGGGTGGACGGATGGTGGATGGAATATAAGGCGCAACTCAAGCAACTTAGGCAGTAATATGAAATAGGAATCACATAGACATGAAACACATAACATAAACAACCACAGTGCACTTCATCAAAATAAATAGGTTTTAAAACACCAATATTCAACAATAAGGCAAGTACAAGTCAAGAGATCGACCGAATCCGAAGTCTTGCTGAGGATTCACGGTTGGAATCGTCGGATTGTCATTCCGCGTCCAAGCTCGGTCCTCAACTGCGTCCGGGGTAGAGAAGGGCTGTCACCATCTTCCAATGGCCTGTCTTCTTCGTCTCACGATAGCGGACGAAGTTTGCTAGCTTTCCTTTGCTTGATGGCTATGGCGTTAAAACCTACTTGAAGCTCACGGATGAAGGAGAAGGCCGAGAGGATGCTCCGGCTTGGATTTGGTGGTGAAATCTTGCCTAGAGCACCTCCCTAGGGTGGAAGATGAAGGGGAACTACGGAGAAGGCGGAAAATGGCGGAGGAAAACGAGCGATCTCCGGATCTTTTGATTAGGGAGAGACCTGCACTATTTATACAAAAGCAGAAATGAACAATGCGCACGATCATAGGTGCACGACCAGTGGTCGTGTGCACTATGTCTTGTGCTCTTGCGCACTGGCATGGAATAACAGGAAGAAGAACTGGGATAATACGCACGAGTAGTGGCGCACGACCGGTGGTCGTGCGCACTAAGTCCAATTATTGTGCGATTACCCAGACAGGACTCCATAAATGAGGAATCAATGCACACGATCAGTGGCGCATGACCGGTGGTCATGCGTAATATGTCCAGTGGTCGTGCGCTTACCCCAGGCTGATTCTGGAAAACGTAGAGTAGTGCGCACGATCCGGGCGCACGACCAGTGGTTTTGCGCATTAGATCCCATGATCGTGCGCAGTATTCCTGTTTCACAACCATCCCGAAACACGCACACGACCCATGTAGCGAAAGGAAAAACCAATCACTAATCTGTGCAGACATTCCAGACAATAACAAAAAGGAGTACAAACTAAAAGAATAACACAATACACAACCACGGGCATAAATGTGCACTTCCTATGGAAATAAAGATAAGATGAGATATGAATGAAAAAGAAGTAAAAGTGAAGTGCAAACGCGTGAAAACTAGCCTAGATGAGTCTGAAAATAGGTATAAAACATGGACTCATCAATGAGCGTTGTGGGTCCCACCAGAAGAAACCCTAAAACCGGTTCAACACAGCGCCTTAACATTTGATCCGGTCCAGCGTGCTTCAGAAATTCGCGTAAGGCAAAATCGGCGAGAATCGAAGGTGATTCTCGTCGATTCGGCGAGAATCAGCCAGTGATTCTCGACGATTTTGACTTAGCAACAGATTTGCACGCTCTGATTTAGCCGGATAGAGACGACGAGAATCAGCCCGACGATTCGGCGAGAATCAGCCAGTGATTCTCGATGATTCGGCGAGAATCACTAGTGATTCTCGCCGAATCGGCAAGAATCACTTAGTGATTCTCGTCGATTATTACTTGGATGATTTTTCGTCTTTCCACCCATGAGCTGCTCTTTGACCCATCCTTGCTCCTTGTGGCATTATCACATCCCTGTACTTGAAAATAAGTACACTCCAATAGAGAGAGTACACGTAGGCCAACACACTGATCTGCTCAACGAGGGATTACATCACGCAGACCCGTGTATATTGACCTACTGCACCCTGACATTGGTGTGTACTTAGCGTGGAATAACTGCAAGCACAACTTAAAAGATTTCATCAAATACATTGTCTATTTACCTTAGCTTGTTCAGGGGCTTCTTCAAATCAGGTACGTTGTGGATACAATACCCAACAATCTCCCCCTATTTGAAGAAGCCGAAACCCTACAAGCTAAGGTGAATAGAGCGTATGGGAATGAAAATCATAAACTTAAAATTGAGTTGAGAGAGATATTCATTACCAATACCAATTTCTTGAGAGTTAACTTGGAGCCACCTTAGCCTTAGCCGAGAGGGTAATCTCCCCATTTTCGGCTTCTGCAAATCTGGGTATGTTGCATTTGACCCCTTGCTCCCCCTCAGTTCTTGCACCTGTGCTCACACGTGAGTTCCTGGCAGAGGCTCCCCCTAGATGCACGAGCCTGGAGCTTCTGTAGTCTTGGAGAATTCGGTAATCAAGGCTTGTTGATTTCCGTTAAGAAGCACCATGTTGGCATCAAATTTTTGGATGTTATTTGCCACTACATGAGCATTCTGATTAACTACTACGAGAGTATCTGTGTTCTTTTTCAATCCTTCCATAAGAAGAGTTACAGCATTGCCGGCTGCTGTATACTTGTCTTCGAACTTCTTTTCCATCAAATCCAGTTTGTGATTAATTTCCACAACGTTCTTGAGTATTAGATTCTCAGATTTCTTAATTCTTTTTAACACTTTATTTTGAGCTTGCTCAAAAGACACTTTGAGCTCATCCACTGTACCTTGAATAACATTCACTGTGTGATTAGCTAGATCAGCTCGTGGTGGATGACCCTGAGGCATTCCTTGGCCTTGCTCTTCAGCAGATTCACTTGTAGAGCTGGACACTTGCACAGTCTCTAAAGGGGGAATTTTTGCAGCCTCAGTAGATTTCTCAGAAGTACTTAGCAGCCTCTGCTGAGAGGACTCCCCCTCCACTGTTGCACTAGTTTTCTCAGGAACTATCTCAGGAGCTTGCTTTTCAGATGGAACTTCAGTGTCGTCCTGAAGCTCCATTACTTCCTGTCTCTCATTTCCTTCTTCCTCATCCTCATCATCCATGATGTCATTCTCAACTGCATCATCTTCCAAACCTTCCTCATCATTCTCCTCTACATCACCTCCGGCTCCTAGATCATTCAGGTTCAGGGCCGCCTCATTTTCCACCACATCTTTACTTTCTTCTTGCAGATTCGCAACTGCATCTCTAGCTATCTGAGAGATGCCAGATATGACATTAGCAGAAGCGGGTAGAGGCTCCCCCTCAATTCCTGCAGTCAGTGCATCAGGAACTTCACTAGGAATAGCCACGGAATCTACTACAGTTCTGTCCTCGGCAAGAGATTCTTCTTGTTCTACTACCACTGCAGCTTGCCCGATGCGTCGCTCCCATCTGTCAAATACGCTGGAGTCCATTTTCTTCAAATAATGCAATGGAACTCCTTTACTCATGTCGAACCTATCTCCGTTCAACTGATTAAGATATAGGCTGATGATTCCTCCAAAACTTGGAGATCTGAGAGTGTCCTTAATCTTCTCAAAAAGCATAGCCCCCCAGTTGAATCTCTTTCTATAGACAATCGCAACAAGAGTCTTGAACATGTCAGCTGAGATGTGGTCATGTGAGCCGGGTTTGCATATCAGTACTTTCCCAATGATGTCGGACAAGAGTTTCCCCTCCTCATTCATTTCTTTTCTCTTTATCGATCTGGTTCCTCTAGCTAGTCCACAGAATAATAATGTCCTGGCTTTATCATGTTCCTCCAGATAATCCTCGTGCTCAGAACTGGTGAGCTGCAAGTATTGGGTCAGTTTGCTTGCAGATATCTTGATCCTTGCACCTGCAACCTTACTCTTGATGATAGAGTCTTCATTCCAAAGTTTGGCGGTTGCGAAGAACTCCATCACTTCCTTGTCCAAAATTTTGCAGGGGTGCTCTAGTGTAAAAGAGAGTCCAGCCTCTTCAAGCATGATGATGATGTTTCTGAACTCATCTGAGGCATGTGAGAACCCGGTTCGAACGAACTCACATCCAGTGACCAGGCCGGTGGTGGTCCTTGGAGCCATTCCAAACCATTGTAGATAGTACTTCTGTTATTCCAGATACTTGTTCTAATTCATTCTTGAAACATCTTCTGTCTAGTTCCCATCATATTTACGGGAACCTAGACTACCCTGCAAAAGAGTGTTACCTTACCTTAGGAACACAATATGTATTGTGTCCTAGGTTCTTGTTAGCATAGAAACTCGAATGCCTTCACTCAGAAATCCTGTCAGGAAGACTATCTCTGCCCAGAAGAGGTGGATAAGCCCTTTCCCTTGACACAGAGGGGTTGTGCCAACAGTCTATAGCAAAGTGTCCCACCTTGCCACAGTACCAACACGTGTGAATGTTGTACCTCCGTTTCTGACCTGATCCAGTGACTGAGGTAGTCATGGTCCTAGGTCTAAATGGGATAGAGTCGGATCTGCTCATAAAATTGCCTCTTCCATCGTGACAATTGGAAGGGTGGAAGGAATGCATGTAGCGAGCGTCATGAGGCCTGGGAGGTGGTGCCTTCCTTTCATTCAGCACCCTTCCAGAGGCCCCATGAGAACTAACTGCATGACTTCTAACCTCCCTTTCCTGTGTCCTAGGGTGGTGAGAAGCGCACTGAGAGCTGATACCAGCAGATTCATGCCGAGTTGGGGCAGTGGCCAAGAATACAAAGGGTTCAGAATGAGCCTTAGGTATTCTCTCAAGGGTGGCCATGAGAGCCCTTGCACTATGGGTGTCTCCACATGAGGGCAGATCACCCTTGCAGAGACCACGGTTGTTCCTGTGATCATACCTGAAGGCATGATAAGTACCCTTCCTGCCTGGAGTGGGGGGTCTGAATACCGTTTCCACATTTTTCCATGAATTGATAATTCGGGAGATCCACCCATTTTCTTCCTTTCTCTTGATAGCATCAACCTTGGAAAAGTTGGATACTATCCTTTTCTCATTCTCTAGACTACTCTCTAGATCTGAGATTTTAGAGTCCTTAACCTTGTTGGATGCCAATTGGAGAACCAACAAGATCTTCAGCCGAGCAATCTCCTGAGCTTGCTCCTCAACAAGTAGGTTGCTTTTCTGAAGGGCTCTCTTCAGGGAATTAGGATTTTCTGAAGGGTAACAATTCCTGTCTTCAGGAACTTCAAGAGAAAGGGGGCAAGATGAAGAAGTTACCTGCTCTTCAGAGTTACTGTTACTATCGCCAGAGACCGTTGTGTCAGCTTCATCAGAAATGCTTTCCTCAATTTCTTCTTCAGTCTCTGACAAGGACACCGGAGCCCTGATGCTGTCCGATTGATACTTGCCTTCTTCTTCAGAGGCGAGGACCCCCACATAGGCTTCATCCTCTTGCTGACAGCAGATCCCTACTTTCTCTGATCCCACCATGAGATCTGAGATGGTTACCCACATAGAGTTGGCCGTCCTGCACTTTTCTAATCTAGATCGAGAAGGTCCAGACCAGACATCCGTGATGATCTGACGAATTATCTTGTCCAGATTAAATAATGAGAGTTCAGTCTCCGACATCTCAGTGATACACTTGGGAATTTGGATATCCTTTCCAGTGTCGGAGGTCTTCATAGGAATGAATGGACACTCTTCCAAGATGAGAGATGCTCGAGGATTGATAGCCTCCAAGTGATAGGACACTCTCATCTTCCAGACGGGATAATACTCCCTTGTGCACGTGGGAAGTCTTAGTGGAGAGATCCCATGATCCAGCTCCATGCTTTTGACACTGGTGGCAGGATTCTACTCAAGGTGTGAACCTTTTTGATGAGTAACCTCCCTCTGATACCACTTGACAGTCCACTTAGTGTCAACTACCTTCACCTATGGGGGGGCAATAGGTGTCTTGCAGCGTTTTTGCGGAATTAAAATCGTACCTGCACACGAAAACAAAACAACACAGCACAGAAAGGACACAAGCAATTTATAGTGGTTCCCCGATTTGGGTACGTCCACTTTCCCCCTTCGACCTATCTCCCAACCAGGGACGACTCGGTCACTTCACCAACGGGATTAAAATCCAATCCTTGTACTAACGGAAGGAACCCTTCCACACGTAGGAGTCACCACTCCCACAATACGGGTTGCACCCAACCCATACAACTAGGGACCAATCGGTCCATTACAAAGAAATTGAAAATAGATTGTATAAGAAATACAAACAACTTATGGAGACTAAGGTGTCCCTCTTCGTTCGATGACGTGTTCTTGAAGTCAACGAAGAGTCCATAACCCTAGATCTCACTTGGAGAGAATCTCCCCGAAACCGGCGGCGGCAAGAAGGGCGGCGGCTTGGTTCTCGGGATCGGTGGCGACAACGGCGTGCTGCGGCTGTTCTTTGGAGATTCAATCTTCGTAGCAAAGCTAGCAAGATCTTCCAACGGTCACACTAGGATCGATCATCTCGATCGATTCGAAAGAGGAAGGTTTTCCCGATCAACGAATCAAGAGACAAAGGATCTCTGGTTAGACGCGTGAGACGCAGTGCTTGGCTGAGCTTCTGTCGATGGGAGATCTGGAAGAAACCAAGATCAACGCCGGCGATCAACTACACGAGCGGCGACGACAGCGGCGGAGATGGATTTCAGATCTAGGTCACGTCGGCGGCTCGGCTTCTTTTCAATTTTTCTTCTTTTACTGTTAAAAAATACGCGAGTATTTATACAGTAGAATACTTCTTTATGACCGTTGTGGGTCCCACCAGAAGAAACCCTAAAACCGGTTCAACACAGTGCTTTAACATTTGATCCGGTCCAGCGTGCTTCAGAAATTCGCCTAAGGCACAATTGTCAAGAATCGAAGGTGATTCTCGTCGATTCGGCGAGAATCAGCCAGTGATTCTCGACGATTTTGACTTAGCGACAGATTTGCACGCTCTGATTTAGCCGGATAGAGACGGCGAGAATCAGCCAGTGATTCTCGACGATTCAGCGAGAATCAGCCAGTGATTCTCGATGATTCGGCGAGAATCACTGATTCTCGCTGAATTAGCAAGAATCACTTAGTGATTCTCGTCGATTATTACTTGGACGATTTTTCTTCTTTCCACCCATGAGCTGCTCTTTGACCCATCCTTGCTCCTTGTCTGCTCTTGCATTATCACAATCCTGTACTTGAAAATAAGTACACTCCAATAGAGAGAGTACACGTAGGCCAACACACTGATCTGCTCAATGAGGGATTACGTCGCACAGACCAGTGTATATTGACCTACTGTACCCTGACATTGGTGTGTACTTAGCGTGGAATAACTGCAAGCACAACTTAAAAGATTTCATCAAATACATTGTCTATTTACCTTAGCTTGTTCAGGGGCTTCTTCAAATCAGGTACGTTGTGGATATAATGCCCAACAGCAATGCCTGATAGCTTCCTTCTCACAGAACTCATGCATAAGAAGAGACTCAAACTCTATGCCATGATCACTTCTGATCAATGCAACATGAGTAGAGAACTCAATCTGTATGGTCCTGAGAAAATCTGTAAAACCATGAATGTATCTGATATATAAAGATTTGTCCTAATCTTGGCCTATGGTATCCTGCTAAATCAGAATTTGAGTTGACTGGATACTCTGATGCTGATTTTGCTGGATGCAGGGTAGATATAAAAAGTACTTCAGGAACTTTCCAGTTCCTGGGTATGAGATTGGTATCATGGTTCTGTAAAAAGCAAACATCAGTGTCAACTTCAAGTGCTGAAGCAAAATATATTGCAGCAGGCAACAGTTGTTCACAGATGCTCTGGATACAGAATCAGCTTCTAGATTATGTGTTCAACTTAAATAATTCAACCATATTTTGTGATAATACTAGTGCTATAGCCATAGCACAAAATCCAGTTCACCATAGTAGGACAAAACATATTGATATAAGACATCATTTCATTAGGGAGTGTGTAGACAAAAATAAGATTAAGCTTGTCTATATCTACACTGATTTACAAAAAGCTGATATATTCACCAAACCTCTAGATGAGAAAAATCATGCTTTCTTTCTAAATCAGCTGGGAATGATCAATGGAGAAGACTTAGTTTAAGTTCTGTCTGCATTCGACGAATTTTCCAGAGTTCATCGAACGGAGTTTGACGAACCAGGGAAAGTTTGAGAGGTACTCGTCGAACGGAGATCGACGAACTCTCTGTGAGTGAAACAATTTTCATCGACCCGCGATCAACGAACTTTGCTTCAGAAGATATTCGTCGACCTAAGTTCGACGAACCGTCTTCAATTCTTTTGATGAGCTCGACAAATTATTTAACTCTAAACTATTTCGTCGACCTCAGTTCGAAGAATTAATTTTATTTTCGTGGAACGGAGTTTGTCGATTCATATTCTGCAAAACCTTATACCTAGGTTTTCCTCGACCTCCATCTCGCGCTTTCTGTTCCCTCGCACTTGATCGCCGTTTTTGTGTCTTTCTTGCAGGTGATTTCAATGGCGACTCAGGCAAGCAATCTCACAGGAATGAAGTTTGATACAGGATTTGACGTGGATTTCGATTCGTTTCAGCATTCCGATCCAATCTTTCTGTATATCTTGGAACTTCTTGAAGAACAAGAACTAAAAACCCTGATGACGAGAAGGATCAAACTGCACAGATTGAAAATCAGGGAATGGGTATATACACTGTCATCCACAGAAGAGAATATCATGATGGGCACCATCGAGGGTAACTCCATCTCTTTAACCCCCGCTATCTTAATTGAAATCTTTGGATTACGAAATGGAGAAGAGGACATCGAGATTGAAGCAGAGGAATCAGATATGATGCTAAGCCTCATGGGTTATACTGGAGAAAACCCTAACAAACTGTTGAAGAAACACTTGTCTGCGCCCTATAAGTTTTTAGCAGACTTAGTTGGCAAAGTATTACTGGGGAAACAAACTGCCCATGATTATATCACCAAACCACAGTTTCTGGCTATGTGTGCCATTATAAACAAGAAACCAATAAATTGGGCACAATTTTTGTTTGATCTGATTAAGAAGAAAAACACCAAGAAGGAAGTTTGTTTTGGAAGAATACTAGGAATATTTCTACAGGAAAAAGCTGCAGACTAACTGGTCTCCCAGACCATCTTCATAAATGCCAGTAAAAGGCTTACATGTGCCTTATTTGGCAGGTGGGAGAGGACCATCACTAAGCCCTCTAAGGCTTCTGCCTCTTCAACCACACCTTCTGAAGGCACCAGGGCTACTAAGGCCACTCCCCACCCTGTTGAAGAGAACATTCCTTCCAAAAACAACAACATCCCCAGTCACTCCATCTTTACCAATCACCATCACTGACATTCCCTCTTTCCCCCTTCAGGAAAATCAACCACCCACACCTCCTGAATCCCCTCATGACACATACATTTCTACACCACCACAGTCTCCACTTCCTCCACATCTCTCTTCCATACCATCTTAGATCCTACCATCAGACACCATGATGCAAGATGCCACCCTTCCATCCCTATCAACATCTACCCTTCACATACCTGATGTTCCACCCTCTATTCCATCAATAGTTTCCATCTCTTCCACACCAACTGCAACACCATCTACCACTTTCTCATTGGACCCCTATACCATCTCATCTATCATCACCATCATCACTCCCCTTCTCAAATCACTTACAGCAGAGGCCATTACACCTCTTGCTACTACCATTACCTATTTATCTGCCCAAATATCTGCTCTCACTGCTGCCCCTCCTCAGTCAGGGGACTGGCCTCAGTCCCCACTGAAACAAGGCAGGGGGAGATGCCTGATGATGAAGTAGCAGCTCAAGCTTTAGAGTCTTCAGCTCCAGCACCAGCAGATACTCCAATCTTCACAGTAGAATATACAGACTGTATAGATAAAGATTTGAGTGAGTTTATTGATACTGATATGGACATTGATGAGACTGTTGGTTATTTTATCCTAAATCCCACAGTTAACTTAGAATAATTGATGAAAACTTTTGATACTGTATATATGCATCCTCTTCCAGCAAAATTCACTAAGCCACATTTGGCTATTGTGCCTTATACATCTCCTGTCAGTCCAGAAGTTGCTAAGCAACTATGTGATAGCTTTGTAATTCCAATATCTACACCAACCTCTACAGTCATTCCATCCCCTCCAGAAGCTATCTCAGCAACAATCTTTGTGATGGATGACTCTCCTATGCCAGATCTAGATGAGTTGATCTTGGCTGACAATGCAGAAGAAAAAAAGCAGCTGAAAGCTCAGTTCATGTTCCAACTGAAAAACCTATTGTATCTGAGGACATCTTGAGAGATATAGATGCTTTATATGATAATCCTCAGGATTCAGATGATGATAATGATGAAGAAGAAGATTTAGATGAAGAAGCTGCTAAGAAAAAGAAGAAACTATTGTCAAAGAAAAGGAAAGCCCCTCCTCCTCCTACTGCTAAGCCAGTAAAAGGAATGCCTGCATGGATATGGTTGTCTAAAAACCAGTAAAAGGAGAAGAAGAGAAGCAGAAAATACTCTCCTCCTCCAGTTCAGAGATATAGAAGAGATCCACCTCCTCCACCTCCTCCTGCAGCTGGTGCTTCTATCTCTAGCTCTCAGAGATTTGCCCCTATTCAAACTTAAGAAAGAAATCAAGGGAGATCTTTTGAAAACAGTCAGCAAAGACATCACTCTTCAGGAATTCAACAGCAGTAACATCAACAGCAGCAACATCAGCAGCAACAGCAAACTCTCTCTGCAGAATAGAAAGCTGATAGTCCCAACAGGCCACACTCACCTCTTGTTCCTTTTGAGGATCCTGAAACAGCAAACACTACTATAATGGTAAGATTCCAGGAAATTGTTGGCCTTTCTTTAATTAATAAAGCAAAAGCTGAAGGCAAAGATATCTCAGGATACTCCACTATGTCTAAGTACAGAAAAGAAGAACTCAAGAGATTTAATAAGGCAAACAAATTCTTTAATGTTGATGACTACATGAAGCTGCATCCAGAAGCAGTTGTCCCCAGGGCCACATCCTTGAAGATTATTGGGGAAGCTGACATGATAATGACACAGGCACAAGCTTTAGATCCAAAGAGAGAGATTATGTTTACTAAGCTAGGAGAAAAGACTAAAGAAGAAAAGCCCACAGATAAGAAATAGAAGAAATAATCTTTGCATTACTTTAATTTTTCTTTCTTCTCTGCATTAGCTTTAAAACTAATTTGTCTGTTTAAAACAAAGCTCATGTACATATATATATATATATATATATCTGATGTATGTGTTAGTAAATCTCTGCTAGATATACCTTTTTCCCTGCTTTGTTTATTCTTATATTTTTGTTTTTAGTCTATTAGTGACCTCACCAAAATAGGGGGAGATTGTTGGATCCCTAGTTGATTTGGGCTAGGTTCACTAACTTAGGATGATGTGACCCAACATGTATAGCCAGGGTCATAGTTGTGTCATAGAGTCTAGGTCAGGTCCTTAGAGTCAACATCAGATGGATCAGCTATCAACAAGACTATCAGAGACTCAAGACTTAGAGGATTTCAAGACTAAGTAAAAATGAGTTCGACGTTCGTCGAACTCAGGTCGAGGAAAGACGTTCTTAGCTCGACGATCTTGAGATATTTCTCTGAGCTGAGCTCGATGATCTTCATTCTCTGGTCGACGAAAACTGGGATACTTCAACAAACTAAAGTCAGGATAACTGTAGATTATTCTAAGTCCAACTTCAGACTTTGGTCGACGAACAAGATTCTGAGCTCGACGAACTTGGACCTTAAGTTCACAGCAACCTTCTGTTAGACGATCTCAGGTCGACGAAGTCAACTTCTCAGATCGACGAAGTCAACTTCTCAGTTCGACGAACTCAGTAATCTACTCGACGAATTCTGGAACCAGAAGATTTGTGTCGACACTTAGGGAATGTGTCGACACCAACTATGTTGACATCAGAAAACTTGTGTCGACACCAAGAATAATCAGTCGACACCAACTATGTCGACATCAGAAAACTTGTGTCGACACCAAGAATAATCAGTCAACACCAACTTATGTCGACATCAGAAAACTTGTGTCGACACCAAGACTAATCAGACGACACCCACTTATGTCGACACCAGAAAACCTGTGTCGACACCAAAAGATTCATGTCGACACACAGAATATCAGTCAACACAAAATACTTGACTAAGTCCAGAATAGTTGCTGAACTCCAGTCGACGAATGCAATTGTCAGCTCGACGAACTTCAGACATAGAATTGGCAACAGACAGTAGTCAAGTTTTCAGCTCGACGATCTTGGAACTCAGCTCGACGAACAGAAGCTGCCTGGTCGACGAATTCAATATCTCAGCTCCTCGAATTGGTTATTCAGTTCGACAAATTCTACCAAGTATTTGACGACTCCAGACTTAGCCATTTTCGGACTTCTGTCCCCATTCTAATGCGGAAATTCCTGAGTAATTATTGCTCTACATTCTCTGAATGTATCCGTTAGTAGGAGCATTGATTACGGTCTTCTTCAGGAATATTAGTTGCCGATTTTCCACGGCACAGTTGAGTAAATGATTCAATGCTGATTATTCTCAAGGCGTTAGCATTAATTACTGATGATTCAAATTTTTGAAAAGATATAGAAGAATACAAGATCGATAATAGTTAGTTCGAAAGAATATACTCAGTCAGAAAAATAGAGACACATAGATTGACTGCAAGAACTGATACAGCAGCGAAAAAGCTTCACACAGTCAAAAATTACTGAAGCATACAAGACATACAAGTGACAGGCAGTGATATTTATTCAGAAGAAGAAGAACAATCATATAATATCAAGAGTCTTCTTCTTCCATATTCTCTCCAGGACTTCCAAGGACAACAGATATCAAATCAGTCAAGAAGTCCCTGCATCACTACAGTCAAGAACTCTGATTGAAGACCTATCACCCTGCAGCAAAGCTCCAGATCTTCCCTGAACCATTCTACATCTCAGGGGGAGCTGTTTGCTAACATCATTCCACATAAGTCTTCTCTCTGATTGTTGACAGTGAAGACAAAAACACTCTCTCACCCCCTCCTGTATAAAGGGTTGTCATCTCCCTTCAAAAGTGATTCCTGGTTGCAAGTCTCGTAACCAAAAGACTTGAGTTGGTTTTTGGGGACCTGATGAAAACCCATTGGTGTCAGGCACCTGATCAAACACCTGAGTGGATTCCTACCAGGGTGGTAGAAGAGTGGACTACCCAGATTTGGGGAACCACTATAAATTTCTTGTGTCGTCTGGTTGTCTATCTTTTTCTTTTGGTTCTTGCTGTGTGGCTGTGATTGGGATTATTATTTTCTGTTTTCCAATTTCTTAATTACTGCACATTTTTAGTTTATAACAAAAGTTGTAATAGCACCTTTATTGGGACCTAACAAATTTTAAATATACTCTATTCACCCCCCTCTAGAGTATTGTAGACCTAACCCACACTTTCAATCGTCGTATGAAGATAAGGGTAAAGCAGTGGCCGAGTCATCTGCATCCCGGACGCAACCTCGATTGTATAATTTAGAAGTGCAAGAGCCGCAAACCTCACTTGGTGAAATTCAGCCTTGAGTGTTTAATTTGGCACTTACGCGAGAGATGCAAAATCGGGAGGCTGAGCGAAAGTAAGGATAATGACTTGTATCACTTGGATGATGTGCATATTGTATATATATGATGACTCACTAGTAATGTGAATCCTGATAATGTACCTACTGAGGATATTCTTGTATATATAATGTTGTATATGTTGTGTTACATGGTAAAATGTTGGTGCACACTTGATGAAATTGAAGTGATCGATCGCTTGTGATATATATATATATGATGTTTGAGGGTATAAAAATGTTTGTAGCTAGAGATCACTAGCTAAAACTGTGCATGAATGTGCATATGTTGTAGTTGGACAGTATAATGGTTGTTGTACTATATCAGTTTGATGTCATAACAGTTTGGTTGTTGTTTTCTGTGCAATTTTGTGGACGAAATTTCTTGAAGTAGGGGAGGGTTGTAACAGCCCAAAGTCAAGAAACGGAAAAATATTGGGTGACACGGCCTGGGACACGGGCGTGTCCCAGGGCTTGTCCTGCTCGGGTTGCGCAACTGGGCATGTCGTCGACGAAATTCGTTCGACGAATTTTTGGGAGGTACAAGCCCATGACACGGGCGTGTCAGGGGGCGTGACCCAGGGCATGTCCTCCCCTGGTCGACGATTTTCTCTCGAGTAGTTGAGGTCGACGAATACTCCAGAAAGAGGGTACACGGGCGTGTCATAGGGCGTGTCCCGCTCATACTCAAGTAGCTTTCTTGTAGGTCAAAATGTACTCGAGTAGGTGGAAAAGTACTCGAGTAAGAGGGGGGTGACACGGGCGTGTCATCCCTATGACACGTGCGTGTCCTGTCTGGGTACTCGAGTAGTTGGTTTTCTCTTAGTAAGTCCTCTCGAGTAGGTCTCGAGTGGGTAACATGCCCAGTGTCACGGGCGTGATTACGCTGACACGGGCATGACATGGGCATGTCACCTTGTCGTGGATAAGTTTGGATAGGTCGGTTCGTGTGCCGCGTAAGGTACACGCCCTGTGACACGGGCGTGTCACAGGGCATTTCAAGACCGAAAGATGATTTTTTAGAGATTTTGAGGCCATTCTTTTCCCTATCCTAAATCCAAGGGCTGGGCTCTGTCCAGGTGCTTATATGGCCGAGAAATAAGGATTATCTCCTCATTTTCATCTTCTTCTTCTTCTTCTCATTCCAAGAGATAGAAAGGCCAAGGGAAGGAAATGAGGAAGGAGGAAATCCGCTGCTGGAGGAGCTACGGAGTGTTGATTGAAGATCCGAGTTCGGATTCGTGGAGGCAACGCTGAGACGGTGACTTCCATCCGGCTGATTCGTGGCTCCGAAACGATCTTCAAGGGTAACGATCTCCTTCTTGGACATCGAAGTCCTCTCTTTATCCATGTGCATGGAATCCTCCACCAAGAGGTGGATCGCGGAAGTGAATCCTTGGTAGAGTATTCATTTAGAGCCGGAAGTGTGTAGTACGGCATAGGCATGCTGTGTGAAGCCCATCTGGACAGGTAGTTTGAATTGGTGATGATCATGGGTAAACCGGAGAAGACTCCATGGATTTGGTGCTATGAAAGGTTTATGTTTTGATTGTATTATTGTATGGATGAATGAATGTTTGTTATGGATGTATGGAGGCTTTGAGTAAGCTCCTGGTTATGATGAGAGATCAATTGGTAGCATGCCTGGGGAGCACGAGATAAACCCGGACTGTTACACCACTAGGGTGGGTTGAACTGGATAGATGAGGGTTCGAGTGACGGCAATGCCTGAGGAGCCCAGTTAAACCCAGCTTGATGTACCACAAGGGTGGGTCTATCAGGAATAGGTGAGGGGTCCATGGGTGGTAATGCCTGGGGAACATTGGTAAACACGGCTTGCTACACCACATGTTGTGGGTCGATCTGCTCTGGTTGTTTGTGGATGCTGTGAGGTGAGGACCTCTGAGTGGTATGGACGGAATGTCGCCAGCCTTTGGGACTGGTGGACTAGGATTGAACCGGCCAACCAACAAGTTAAAAACCTCTGATCGGCGATATACGACTGGGATACCCGGTACACCAAAAAGGTGCCCTGAGTGCACAGAGTGTCTGGTGGACACCGGCATTTGTGATGTGATTGTAATTGGTATATTGATCTAAATAATGATAGCTATGCATACAGGGAAGGAACCACTGCCCCGGGTAAGGGGTAGGGTGGTTATAAGTGGTCAGCTAATGCTGACCGTTACTTTGTTTTCTGTTTGGATTGGATGGCTAATTGCAGGTGCTGCTGCTGCTTGAATTGAAATGAGCGGAATGGAGGCTTACTGCTAAAGGCCCTTGAAGGCCGAGAGAAACGTGGTTGGATTTCATGTGTCGCCGGCCTGCGTGCCGATGTACGAAAATTTTTTTGTGAAAAGAGAAAATTGTAAGGCCTTAAGGCCAGTGTATGTGGGTTGTATACATTCTTGGTTTTGATATATAAATGTGGAGTTTATATAGTAGTGGACATTCTCTGAGCTGAGTTCATTTAACAGAAAATGCTGCGCTAGAATGTTTTGTGTTAGGATGCGAGTAGATTTTGATTTCCACAAGTAATTCTGCCGCTTGTCTGTGACATATGGAGTGGGGCCCCGGCCGGACCCACCGTTATATGTCACGTGACGCGTGGGGGTGTTACAAAGTGGTATTAGAGCCAGGTTGAGATTGTTTGGGAGGAGAGAACATAATTGAACTTACGAATATCCACTAGGAATGTATTTCATGCACATGAAGTACGTGAGTGTGTAGGCAAGGTATAATTACTGTTATGATATGGATACTTAATTGTGTTTTGTACATTACTAGGTGGTGAGGAGTGGTGCTGGGCGGTATGAACTCCAGTGGTATGATGAGAGTGCAACACCCATTGAAACGCCTACTCATCCTTCGGTGGAGACTATATGGGTGGTGATGGAGATGGTGCTTACGGTATTATAGGTGCAGCCGACTGGTCAGGCAAGGCCTGCAGGAGTACCAGTACAGACTTGTGCAAGGCAAGAGCGTGTTAATATTATGGCGGAGGAGCAAGCAACTAATGAGTGCTTGAAAAGCTTTATGGAGTTTCATCCACCTACATCTGGCGGGGCGATTTCCCCAATGTAGGCGGAAGATTTGTTGGCTCGAGTAAAGAGGATCCTGACTACAATCAGGACTGCAGAGGAGCAAAAAGTGACATTAGCCACTTTTCTGCTAGAAGGAGATGTGAGACTGTGGTGGGATGAGATGGAGGTGCATCACTTGGCAGGTCGCAGATTAGTGGAGGTTTCAATGGATGAATTCTCTCGATTGTTTCTCGCCAAGTATTTGCCAGTGTCGCAGCGGATTGCGATGGAGAACGAGTTCCAACGTCTGGTGTAGGGTGAGACTGATATTGATACGTACCTGCATGAGTTTACCAGACTGGGGAGATATGCGGGGTCTATCTTTGTGGAGGAAGCGCGGAAGACGAATCGATTTTACGAGGGGCTACGGGATGAATTGAGGTTGGTACTCCCAAGTTCCGTGAACTAAGGCTTCCAAGCGTTGGTCGATACAACCCATGCCTTGGAGAAAGATTTGAAACGGGTCCAAGAAAAGAAGAGACTGGCAGTGGAGAAGCCTGAGTGTAAAGTGCCGTAGTCGGAGCAATCTGAGTTTAGAAGACGAGAGAATAAAAGGTTTAGGCATGCGGAATCAGCCCCGTCGACTGTTTCTTCGGGGGAACATATGGGCCAGGATGTGGTGAGACACGTATTTGCTATAATTACGGGAAGCAAGGACACATAGCAAAATTTTGTTGGAATGCCCCTTCGGGAAGTGAGAAAAAGATAGGTGCGTCGTATGAAGACAAGGGTAAAGCAGTGGCCGAGTCATCTACATCCCAGACACAACCTCGATTGCATAATTTGGAAGTGCAAGAGCCGCAAAGCTCACTTGGTGAAATTCAGCCTCGAGTGTTTAATTTGGCTCTTATGTGAGAGATGCAAAATCGCGAGGCTGAGCGAAAGTAAGGATAGTGACTTGTATCACTTGGATGATGTGCATATTGTATATATATGATGACTCACTAGTAATGTGAATCCTGATAATGTACCTACTGAGGATATTCTTGTACATATAATGTTGTATATGTTGTGTTACATGGTAAAATGTTGGTGCACACTTGATGAAATTGAAGTGATCAATCGCTTGTGATATATATATATATATGTTGTTTGAGGGTATATAGAATGTTTGTAGCAAGAGATCACTAGCTAAAACTGCGGATGAATGTGCACATGTGGCGGTTGGACAGTACAATAGTTGTTGTACTATATCAGTTTGATATCATAACAGTTTGGTTGCTATAATCTGTGCAATTTCGTGGACGAAATTTTTGAAGGAGGGGAGTGTTGTAACAGCCCAAAGTCGAGAAACGAGAAAATATTGGGTGACAAGGCCTGCGACACGGGCGTGTCCCAGGGCTTGTCCTGCTCGGGTTGCGTAGCTGGGCTCGTCGTCGACGAAATTCGTTCGACAAATTTTCGGGAGGTACACGCCCGTGACACGGGGGTGTCAGGGGGCGTGACCCAGGGCATGTCCTCCCCTGGTCGATGATTTTCTCTCGAGTAGTTGAGTTCGATGAATACTAGACAAAGAGGGTACACGGGCGTGTCACAGGGCGTGTCCCGCTCATACTCGAGTAGCTCTCGTGTAAGTCGAAACGTACTCAAGTAGTTTGAAAAGTACTCGAGTAAGCGGGGGGGGGTGACACGGGTGTGTCATCCCAGTGACACGGGCATGTCCTATCTGGGTACTCATGTAGTTGGTTTTATCTCGAGTAAATCCTCTCGAGTAGGTCTCAAGTGGGTTACACGCCCTATGTCACGGGCGTGACTAGGCTGACACGGGCATGACATGGGCGTTTCACCTTGTCGTGGATAAGTTTGGATAGGTCGGTTCGTGTGCCGCTTAAGGTACACCCCTTGTGACACGGGCGTGTCACAGTGCGTGTCGAGGCCGAAAGATGATTTTTCAGAGATTTTGTGGCCATTCCTTTCCCTATCCTGAATCCAAGGGCTGGGCTCTGTCCAGGTGCTTATATGGATGAGAAATAAGCAGTATCTCCTCATTTTCATCTTCTGCTTCTCATTCCAAAAGAGAGAAAGGCCAAGGGAAGGAAAGGAGGAAGGAGGAAATCCGCTGCTGGAGGAGCTGCGGAGTGTGGATTGAAGATCCGAGTTCGGATTCATGGAGGCAATGTTGAGACGGTGATTTCCATCCGGCTGATTCATGGCTCCGAAACAATCTTCAAGTGTAACGATCTCCTTCTTGGACATCGAAGTATTCTCTTTATGCATGTGCATGGAATCCTCCACCAAGAGTTGGATCGCGGAAGTGATTCCTTGGTTTAGTCTGCATCTAGAGCCGGAAGTGTGGAGTATGGAATAAGCATGCTGTGTGAAGCCCATCTGGACGGGTAACTTGCATTGGTGATGATCATGGGTAAACCGGAGAAGACTCCGTGGATTTGGTGCGATAAAAGGTTTATGTTTTGATTGAATGATTGTATGTATGAATGAATGTTGGTTATGGATGAATGGAGGCTTTGAGTAAGCTCCTGGTTATGATGAGAGATCAATTGGTAGCACGCCTGGGGAGAGCGAGATAAACCCGGCCTGTTACACCACTAGGGTGGGTTGATCTGGATAGATGAGGGATCGATTGAAGGCAATGCCTTGGGAGCCGAGTTAAACCCGGCTTGCTGTACCATAAGGGTGGGTCGATCAGGAATAGGTGAGTGGTCGATGGGTGGTAATGCCTGGGGAGCATTGGTAAACCCAGCTTGCTACACCACATGGTGTGGGTCGATCTGCTCTGGTTGTTTGTGGATGCTGTGAGGTGAGGACCTCTGAGTGGTATGGACGGGATGTCGCCATCCTGTGGGACTGGTGGACTAGGATTGAACCGGCCAACCAACAAGTTAAAAACCTCTGATCGGAGGTGTACGACTGGGAACCCGATACACCAAAAAGGTGCCTTGAGTGCACAGAGCGTCTGGTGGACACCGGCATTTGTGATGTGATTGTGATTGGTAGATTGATCTAAAAAATTATGGCTATGCATACAGGGAAGGAACCACTGCCCTTGGTAAGGGGTAGGGTCGTTATAAGTGGTCAGCTAATGCTGACCGTTACTTTGTTTTCTGTTTGGATTGGATGGCTAATTGCAGGTGCTGCTGCTTGAATTGAAATGAGCGGAATGGAGGCTTACTGCTAAAGGCCCTTGAAGGCCGAGAGAAACGTGGTTGGATTTCATGTGTGGCCGGCCTGCGTGCCGATGTACGAAAATGTTTTTGTGAAAAGATAAACTTGTGAGGCCTTAAGGCAAGTTTGTGTGGGTTGTATACATTCTTGGTTTTGATATATAAATATGGAGTTTATATAGTAGTGGACATTCTCTGAGCTGAGTTTTTTTAACAGAAAATGCTGCGCTAGAATGTTTTGTGTTAGGATGCGAGTAGATTTTGATTTCCACAAGTAATTCCACCGCTTGTCTGTGACATATGGCGTGGGGCACCGGCCGGACCCACCGTTATATGCCACGTGACGGGTGGGGGTGTTATAGTTGTCACCATCAAAAAGATATGACCAAGAAAGTATATATGGTCACTGGTTGAATGGAAGATCCACAAGTGGGAACAAAAATGTTCACAGCTATGGTGGAAGATATGGTAGGGGGATGAGTGCTTTCAAGGCCACACATGAGGAAATTCAGATGTCCCATCATGGAGCATTTGTCATTGGTACGCCAACCCCGACACTCAAGAATAAGGCAGTGCTGTTTTCTCAGGATGTCCTGGCACACTCTCAGACCACGAGCAAGTCTGTCAGCAAGCCTGACCTGGGTATCTCTGAGGCCATCAATAGTATGTATTCTGCAAAGAAGATAACTGTTGGTAGAACTCAAGATAAACCAAGCTCTTCTACTGGCAAACTCACCTTCAGTCAGCTGGAAGAAACAAAAACAAGGAAACTGCACTTCCATCTAAACAGTCAGTAGCTAACAAATCTGCCATACCTACTTAAAAAAGAAGATATAATATACATGAGTGTTTGTATTATGGCAAAGTGGGTCATTTTGCCTTAGATTGTTGTCACAATCCTACTGTGCCTAGAGCTAGTGCTAGACTTCCTGTCAGAAAATCTGCATGAAGACAATTTCTTTTTCATGCTAACCAGAACCAAGGACCAATTAAAAATTGCGGTCCTAAGGTAAATTAAATTATGTTTGGCAGGATAGTCCAAGTGCACATACCCTTATACGGTACTTGGACATTGGATTTTTCAGGCACATGACTGGAAGAAGTAGCAACCAAAAGGACTACACTCTGTGAAGAATGGACTTTAGTAATCTTTGGAGTTTCATACAGAGGATTCACAAAGGGTTATTATATGATTACCAATGGCATATTCTCAAACTCAAAATTAGCTTATGTGGAAGGGTTGCAACACAACCTGATAAGCATAAGCCGACTATGTGATTGTGGCTATGTCATTATATTCCACAAGGACGAGTGCCAAATTAAATGATCAAGTGACCAAGAGGTTATATTGACAGGCATTAGGAGTAGAAATGTTTACTGTTTAAATTTTCTTTGTTTAAGTAATGACTCTCCTATATATCTAGTTGAAAATGAGAAAGTCTCATATTATGTTCAATGGTACAAAATGTTTGCTCATTTGAACTAGCTCTTCATTGAAGATTTGGTGAGAAATGGTCCCAAAGTAAAATGCACCAAGGAGGGCATTTGCTCATCATGTTAAAAGTGCAAGCAGTCTAAAGCCTCTTTTAAGAGCATTAGGGCCAAAGACTCTATGAGGTGTTTATACCTCCTGCATATGGACTTGTTTGGTCCTATGCCAGTTCATTGTCTAGGTAGGAAAGTCTATACCTTTATGATTGTTAATGACTACTCTAGGTTTGTAAGGGTTTTCTTTCTTAAGAAAGAGTCTGAAACCCTCGATATCTTCAGGACCTTTATACGTTAAGTTCAGAATGAATTGAACAGTACTGTTGTAAAAATCAGAAGTAACTATGGGACTGAATTCTATTCTGATGGGGTAATAAGATTCTGTGAAGAGCAAGTGATTCATCAAGAATTTTCTTCTCCAAGAACACCCAGTAAAATGGGATAGCTGAGAGTAAAAATAGAACTCTCATAGAAGCTGGCAGGACAATTTTAAGTGACACATGTCTCCCAGAATATTTCTTGTTTGAGACAATAAATAATGCATGTCATGTCCTAAATAGAGTTTCTATCACCAAGAGTCACAAGAAGACTCCCTATGAGTTCATGAAAGGAAGAAAACCAAATCTGGGATTTTTCAGGATCTTTGGTAGCAAATGTTATGTGCTCAATAATAGGAAGTCTTATTTGACTAAGTTTGTTGTCAAATCCTATGATGGGATATTTGTTGGGTACAACAATCATAGCAAGTGTTATAAGATCTATAACTTGAAAAATCAAGTTGTAGAAGAGTCAATAAATATAGTACATAATGAATCTAGTATGATTAATTGTGAGCTACCAAGCTCCTCATCTAGTCCTGCAGGTATAGAATTAGTGATGGACAAATAGTCCATCAAGGAAACTCCTCCTACTACCCAAGATGAAGATGAAGGAGAGTGCATTCCAGAAGAAGGGAAAAGCACATATGATGAGGATGAAGTACAACAAGATCCAGCTACTAAAGCTCAAGATGCTGAAAAATGAATGCCTTCAGCTGTCAGGAATTTAAGGGATCATCCCAAACACCAGATAATTGGTGATGCTAACCAAGGAATTACAACCAGGAGTAAAAGTCTCAATATATCCATGTATTTAAGCTTCCTGTCACAAGTTTAGCCAAAAAGATTTGAAGAGGCCAATATAGACCAGTTTTGGATTGTGGCAATATAAAAGGAACTGAACCAGTTCAAGAGATTTAAGGTTTGGAAGCTAGTTCCCAGACCACAAGGACATAATTCCATTGGAACCAAGTGGTCTACAGTAATAATCCCGATGAAAATAGCATTATAATCAAGAACAATGCTATGCTATTGGCTAAGGGATATAGACAAGAAGAAGGTATTGATTTTGATAGAACCTTTGTACCTATACCTAGACTAGAAGCCATCAGACTATTCCTTACATATACTACCCACACGGGATTCAAAGTCTACCAGATGGATGTGAAGTCATCCTTCCTCAATGGTGACTTAAGGTAAGAAGTCTATGTTGAGCATCCATCTGGTTATTTTGTTCCTAACTCTCAAGATTATGTTTATAGGCTTAGGAAAGCTTTGTATGGGCTGAAGCAAGCCCCTAGGGCATAGTATGGGAACCTGTCTAGCTTTGTCATTGAGAACAAATTCTCAAGGGGAAAGATATACAAGACTCTATTCCTAAGTGAATATAAGGGCAAGATCATACTTGTCCAAATTTATGTAGATGACATAATTTTTGGGTCTACTAATGATAACCTTTGCAAATGGTTTGCCAAACTTAAGCAATGGAAGTTTCAGATGAGCAGTATGGGTGAGCTTAAGTACTTCTTAGGCCTCCAAGTAAAGTAGACTGAAGATGGTTTGTCTATATCACAGTCGAAGTTCACTATGGAGTTAATCAAGAAATTTGGTTTGGAGAATGCCTCCATATTAAAAACTCCCCCGGTGTCAAACATGTCAATAAACAAGGATGAAGCAGGTAAACTTGTTGATGAATCCATGTACAAAGGCATAGTTGGCCCCTCCTATATCTTACTACTAGTAGGACATACATCATGTATGCTACATGTGCTTGTGCTAGATATCAGGCTAGTCCTAAGGATTATCACTATTCTGTAGTCAAAACAATTCTGAGATATCTAAAGGGCACACCAGATCTTGGCCTATGGTGCCCTAGGAATAGGGATTTTGAATTAACTGGATTTTCAGATGCAGATTTTATAGGTTGTAGAGAGGATAGGAAAAGCACATCAGGCACCTGCCAGTTCTTGGGTGGAAGACTTGTGTCTTAGAGAAACAAAAAGTAGACCAGTGTTATAATTTCAATGGCAAAGTCAGAGTATATATCAGCTGGTAGTTGTTGTGCTCAGTTTCTGTGGATCCATCATCAGCTCCAGGAATACAACATAAAGATAAGTAAAACACCAATGTATTGTGATTCTACTAGTGCTATCTTCATTGCTAGTAATCCTATCTCTTACAGCGAGACTAAGCATATTGAGATTAGATATCATTTTATTAGAGATAATGTGAAGAAGGAAGACATCTGTCTTGAATTTGTCCCTACAGACAAACAAGTTGCAGACATCTTCACTAAACCACTAGATAAAGCCAACTTCAACCCCTTCAAATTTGAATTGGGCATGTTGAATTTAGTCAAGCTTCCGTAGCTCTCTATAATTATTTTTTTGGTGTTCTTGCAGGTAGAACTAATCCTTGCAAGGCAGTAGAGATGAATTCGACAAAGTATAAAAGCGTCGAATCTGCTAAGTATATGCACTCAGGCGTTGAGTACATTGAAAGGAATAAAGCATCGAGAGCTAAGTATAGGAATTAATTCCCAGTCATTAATGAATTCTTGATTAGGAATAGGTACGCGCCTCTTCCCCTACAAAAATAGAAATAACTATAAATAGAAGGATGTGTGCATAAGACAAGATACACTATTCCTTGCCCTTCATTGCCAGATTGTGACGAATAGATGAAAGGCTTGGAAGATTTTCCACAATTTGCAAGAGCAATGGCATCGAAAGGTTTAGATTTCATATTAAAATGGTCAGAGCTGGTTCGCAATGGCATCAAAGATGCGCCTGAAGAGGTTTAGTTCGTTCTCTATTTGCTCCAGGTCGCTGACCTAGACTTTGTTCTGTCAGAGCCATGTGTTTTGTGGAAGCGAGAAGTACTAGAATTGTTCTCCAATGCAAAGGTCGACACATCAACCAGTAATATCAAAACCTTAATCAGCGGTAACAAGATAAAGATAACCCCTAAAAGACTAAGCAAGGCACTGCAATTGCCGAAGTTCTCAAAGTCAGATGAGGAAGAGGAACTGGATCAGTCTGATATCAAATCAGTACGGAAGTGGTGTGGACTCTCTAAACATACCACTGGATCAATTTTAAGAAAAGAATTAAATCTAAAAGGTAAGTTCCATGCTGATATGATTGGAAAGGCATTGTTGTGCATGTCTGGCTCACACGACAAGATTTCCAAAAAGATGTTTGAGTTGCTAGCAAAGATTATACTTTCTAAGAGGACTGATTGGGGAAGAGTACTGTTTGATAGGATGGTGGAGTGTATTGTTGAACCTAACATCGGTAGATTTTTATCCCTGTTTCTTCTAAGAAGTGTCACAGGGATCCTTAACACAATATTAGGAACTAAAATCAATCATATGAAAAGGATGGATTCTAAAATACTAGGAAGCTGGGAAAGAGTCCTGCAACCTCACACAATAGTCAACTGCAATGATGAGCAAAAAGAAATTTATAGTTTCAGAAGAAAGCACAAACAACAGTTCTTCAGAAAAAAGCTAAGGAAGAGCCTCATGGTCCAAATCTATCTGGGTCTACTGAAAAGACCAAGAAGGACCTGATTGCCCAAGTCTCAATATCCTCTGACCCTGCAGTAAGGACTCTAGTCTATAGGACTTAATCTAAATAGTCTCCAGCAGATACTGTGGAGATACCTTCTGCAGAAATTGCTGAACAAGTTGCTCAGGACATAGTCACTAAGATATTTGTTATGATGGAGGGGGACGCCTCCAAGTCACTAGCTCTAACTTAAGATGCACCTGCACCTTTAATATAAGATCAGCAATGTGCTTTCAGTCCTCAAAGTGATGGCGAGAATCTTATGGATCAAGTTATAGAAGAGGTATTTTCTTAGAGGGAGCAATTGAAAATTCCTCTAGAGACAAATCTACCTGCCTAAATTGTGGAAAAAGATGTTGTTGCAGACCTGCATGTCAATGAGAACATGGCAGAGAGTGAGAGGATGCTTCACACTGAACTCCCTACTCAAGGAATTGTTTATGATATAAATTCAACTGTATCTAAGAAACACAAGATTGCTGCTGATAACATGGAAACACGACACTCTTCAGAGTTTGATGCAGCTGACTCAACTGCAAGAGAAGATCTTAGCCCAGTTCACTAACAAGCTTTAATTGGTAATGAAGGTAAATCTACTGGTCAAATTTCAGGAAAATTCCTGGCTCAGCTGAAAGGGTTACTGGATGATCAAAGGAGACAACTTGAGAATTTTGTTGAGGATTCAATAAATAACCTGAGGAATGTACACTCAACTGAGATCAAATCTATCAGATTTGAGGTGAATCTGATAAAGGCCCAAACTGTCAAAATTTTTCTTGAGAGCAGCTCCTACAATTGACTTTAATCAGGATAATTTGGTAGATCTTGGCTCTCTTGACAATGCACTCTTGGAAAATCAGAATATTTTCTCTATAAACTTAATGATAATCTACAATACAGAGAAGACACTATTGGAAAGGCACAAGATAATTCTTGAAAGAAGAATGGATGCCTGTGCTCAGGTTCTAAATGATCACCTAATGAATGTCAAGAATCTTGTCACACTTGGCATTGACCATTTGGATTGTCAATTGACTAAAGCAAGCACTTCCCTGACTCAGAAGATATGTGAAGAAGTCAAAAAGGGTGAGAAGGATGTCATAAAGGCCAACACTGAAAATTCTATTTGTACTACAAATGTTTTGAGGGAATCATTTGGGCTTGAATAGTTATCATATAATAATATCCCTATGATTCCTGACCAAGTTCAAGATGCACTGAATCAAGGGAAGATAGCTCAACATGATGGTTTGTATGATGGCCAATATTATGATCTGCATGCAGAACGGTGTGACTCCCAGCATTATGATACTTAAGATGGAGCACAGTGGGCTGAAGCCTCTACAACAGCTGAAGACCCTACATTCAAACCCACTATTGAGTAAGAGTTAAGGGCAAATGGCAAATGTATTGCTAAGGAGGAGGATGCTGCGAAGATGAGCAAGAGGAGATTCAGGGAAGAGATGGACTCAAGACCTGATTTTGAACAATGGAGTCCTCTGTATAGGACAATCATTCTATAAGCCTAAGATCTGGTTAAGAACAATAAGATAGAAAGGGGAAAGCTCTACAACTCCCTTGTTGGGTTAAACTTGAAAAGATTTAGAGGGATAGAAGAAAATTCAAAAAGGACAAGTGACTAGGCACTTTGCCTCCAGATGTTATGGAGCTTGTCAAATACTTCCCAAAGACATACAGTTACTTCCAGAGATAAAAGGAAACGAAAACTGAAGCTAAAGCTACGGATGTAGCAAAGAAGCAAAGGAGCAGGGGCATAGTGATAAGGGAACCTGAAACTTGAAAAGTTTCTTGTTCCACATATAGGGCTGAAGGAATGTGTTAAATATTGTATTATGCACACCTGAAAAACATTGCTCCTTCTATTTAATGAATATCATATTGTTGAATATGTTTTCATTATTTTTGCATTCTGCAATGTTATATATATTATATATGTTGCATCTATGTTGGTGTATATCATTGTCCTAGGTTTTGAATTTTTCAAATAGAGGGAGATTGATGGGACCATTGTTCCATAGATTTGAAGAAGGCCTACAGGATAATGGTGTACACATGTTTGTATCTGAGGCATGCTTTAAGTTCTATATATGCAGGTGGTCACTTATTACGCTGATTAAACAGGTGGTCTAAGTAACAATGACAGGTGGATATAAAGAAGGATATTGACAAGGTAAAAATCTGTCTAAGTTCATAGGAGTTAAGTGAATGCAATTCACACAACACCAAATGACATGAAGTGTTGAGTAAAGCATGTACAGTCAAATCCTAATTATTTCCAAGACAGAATTTTGGTTAAGTACAAATGCGTTGAGTGAAGGAAGTTCACTCAATGCCTAGATCCAGAAGCATTGAGTCAAGCTCAACTAGTCAAAGCATCTGAGAAACAGTGCAGGATTCTGGCTAAGTCCAGAAGCCTTGAGTGAAGACAATTCACTGAACACCTAAAGAAGAAAGCGTTGACAGAACAATGTTTATTCAAAGCCTTAGAAGTTGATGACAGAAATTCTGTCTAAGTCTAGAAGCATTGAGTGAAGACATTTTACTCAATGCCAGCTAAACAAGAAATTCTACTAAGTACAGAAGCATTGAGTGAAGGCTATACACTCAACTCCACAACAAGATGGGTAGGCTAAGGCAGAAAGCGTTGAGTGTAGACAACTCACTCAATGTATCCATCTAGAGGAAATCAGCTAAGTCCAAATATGTTGAGTGATGAAGGATCACTTAACGCTTAATCAGTTAGACACCTAAAGTCTATATTCGTTGAGTCTTGTCAACTCACTCAATGCCTAGTGTTACAGAAAATTTAGCTAAGTGTTTAAATGCTGAGTGACATACCTTCACTCAATGCATATGATGAATTGTTTGTATTTGACTAAGTCCACAGGTGCTGACATTAACAAAAATTCAAAATGTTGCGGGAAGTCTATAATACATGACAAACGGTGATGCATGCCTCCTGTACTGTATTTAATGCAAAAGCAAGATTACAGCTACTAAATCCAAGTGGGCGCAAGGCTCATAGAGCCGTTGGATAGCGGGATAGAAAAGGAATCAGATCACTGAGAAGAAATAAATTTTTGGGATTCTACTGAACTTCATCTTCTTCCTCTCGACATTGTTGAAGAGAAAAAGAGAAGTTGTTCAAACTACTAATCTGAAAGTTCTAGTAAGATAGTTTTTGTCATTCTCATCCTCAACAACAAGTTCAGAGGGACATCTCTGAGAAAGAAGGAGCAGCAAAGGCAAGACCTAGCTGTAGCCACTTCACAAGATCAAGCTGAATATTCCTGAAGAATATTTACTAGAGCTGTGAAGAAGATTGGATTGAGTTATCTCAGTACAAGGAGGAGTATGACATAAAGAATATTTCTTTGGTGTCTAAACATCATCAACAAACCATTACTTTCTCTCTACAGGATCATTTGATCTGAGTGTAAGCCTAATATATAAAGGGTGAGTGTAGGATCTTTTGTAGATCTGAGGTAGGATTCAAGTGGTGAATCTGAGGTGGGATCCAGGTTTGGATCTGAGTGGTTGGGCTATTGGCCTAAGGTAGGAGATGTAACAACCCAAAACTCGTATATGTATGGGTAGTGTGTTTAAGGACTTTTAGTGCCCTTGAAGTTTCACGGCCTATGACACAGGCATGTCTAGGGGGACACGGGTGTGTCCAAGGAAGACACGGGTATGTCCAAAGCCGTGTCCTGCTCTATGGTTGTCAGGCTATGTCGAGTGAGCAACACGGCATGGGACACGGGCGTGTCAAGGGCCGTGTCCTTTTCTGGAATTGGCTGATTTACGTCAAGTGTTGAACACGGCCTTAGATACAGGCGTGTCAAAAGCCGTGTCAAGCACATGGCCTATGACACGGGCGTGTCACAGCGACGTGTACTGCTCGGGCGCGATGGTTTCAGTGTCGATTGAGGAACACGGCATGTAACACGGGCGTCTCAGGTGACGTGTCCTATTCTGAGTTCGACAATTTCTCCTACGATTGTGAGACACGGCCTGTGACACGGGCAGGTCGTGTATGGACCTAGGAAGATGATTTTAAAGGCGAATCAGTGCCTTTCGTATCATTTAAGTGGTATACGACGGCCCGGAATACTCCCTGGTGGTATAAGGTCGGGAAATGAGGGTTTAAACCTCATTTCCTTTGGCCCTTTCTCTTTCTAAGAGGTAGAGAGAGGGTGGAGCAAAGGGAGAAGAAGAAGGAGGAATCTCGTGATGGCATGCCCCCTCCTCCACCATTTGAAGACGATGCTGACGATGCTGATGATGATCCGGTTGATAAGGCAATACAACTCAAGGATGTGAGGCGGCACGATGACGCTAACGGAAGGCTACGCTACAACCTCCACCCGCAGCGTGCTACCGCCACTGCAAAGCATTAGCCTTATTTATTTCATTTCCTTGCACTCTATTTTATATTTGGAATATAAAATTAACCTATTCTTATGTGATAATTTTATATTCATTGCATGTTTGTTATTTTTCATTTTGAACAATTTTAATGTTGGTGTGCATTTATCCATTCGGATGGATGAGATTACATCTCCATCATGAAGGGTTAAGGCTTGTTTGCAACTCCCATAGAAGGAGTCTTTCTTATGAGATAATTAGAAAGAATGAAACCTATTTTCCCTTGAAAAGTTCGGCCAAAAGGAGTGCTCTCCAAGCCGCTGCCCCCCCTTATGTGGTGTGAAGCCGCCGCCCCCCTTGCTCCCTCCATCCGTTCGGTGCGACTCCGGCGCGGCTTCCTTCGGTGCGACTCCTTGGAAGAAGGTTGCAAACCATTCGGTGTAACGCCGGTGGATCCGTGGAGAGAGTGATTCTCCCACAGTTATCTTGTGTGAAAGCTTTCCGGTTGGGTAATCTCTTCCCCCTCCCTTGTGTGATTCTTCTCTTTAGTTGTGGTGGTTTTCACAAATCGTTTTCTCCGGAAAGTTAATTTAATCGCTGCAATTTTGGATCGAAATCGCCGTTGCTAGGCTTTTTATTTCCGGATCAGGTGGATCCTATTTGCCTGAGCGGATCTTGGCCTATAGCCTTGGTATTTCTCTCAAAAAGGAGTGGCAACCTTTGTGTTTTCTTGGGGAATATTCTGACTCAAATTTCCGATCGTTGTTTTCGAGTCGAACATTCCTCCTTTGTTGTTTGTGCTGCGTTCTTGCGACGAGAAACTATTGTGGGCGATAGGTGCTGTGTAGGTGCGGTAGATCTACGGCGTGTAGAGCGGAGATAGAGCGTTAGCTTCGTGGAGATCTCCGATTCCGACATCCCTACATCAATTTGGTATCAAAGGCGGTTGTTTCAACTTTCAGGTTGCAAACATCCTCTCCGCGTTCCTTGTTGGTCGATCGGATCTTTAGAAAAAAAAAAAATTTTTACTGGTCTGTCAATAGCACTCTAAAATCTGTATTTTTCAGCGAAATTTCAAAAAAAAAATTTTAACGATCCACGTGTTCCTCACATCGGGAAACTATAAAAATATCTTATTTTCAGTATTGCTACAGCCCTAGGAAAAATCACCTTTCCAAAATTTTTCTAAACCTGAATGCGCACTAAGCTCGGATCGGAATATTCGACTCCGTCTACGTCTAGGATGGCTGTGAATGAGCATGGGGATCCCAACACCGAGGTCATAGCAGGGCTGCGTACTGAAATAACGAAGCTTAGGGACATGTTAACACAGATCCTACAAAATCAAGCTAGGCCACCCCCGCCACCCGTTAATGTTGACTGGCCCAACCGGCACCAACATAACTCTGATTCGGATTCTGATGGGGACTCCCCACGGGTGCCCCCTAGAGGACACCGCCCCGAGCGAGACGTTGATATTACTAGGGCCATTAAGATAAATGCCACCACTTATGATGACATGGGAGATCCCCAAATCTTCCTTAACTGGACTGTGGATATGGAGTGTTACTTCGAGTGGCACAACCTGACGGTCGTGCAAAGATGTTTTGGCTGAATGAGGAGCGAAGGTTAGGAACCGGACACGGAGCCCCCCTTCTAGGTTGGCCAGTAATGAAAACCCTGTTGACCGATCAGTACGTTCCCGCGTACCATCGGACACAGATGTTCGATGAGCTTGCCACTCTGCGGCAGGGCTCAAGCTCGGTAGCTGAATATATGGGTGAACTTAAGGACCTTATGGTGCAATGTGACCTTAGGGACATCCCCGAAGTCACTTTATCTAGATTTCGAAAAGGGCTTCACCCCGATATCCAAACGATGCTCTTGCGATATGGGCATACGGACTTGAACATGACTTTCAATGCAACCTTGGACATTGAAAAACACCTAGCCTCTAAGGCTCACTCCCGTTACGCTCATGCAAAGAACAAGTCCAACACTGGGGCATCTTCTTCCACATACCATGATAAGGGAAAGTTCAAATCCACCGAGTCGAAGTCAGTCGTGATCACCGATAGGAACACCAAGAACACTGCGAGTGAGCGTGTCCCTATAGGGAAGGTTAGCAAGGATAACACCACTTGTTACTCTTGCGGCATTCAAGGCCACTATGCCTATGAATGCCCAATAAATACGAAAGCCCTAGCGTTATTAGAGCCAACTACCGACCCTGACGATTTAGTATACGAGGCCGCAGAGGAGAGTGACCCCGAAGGAGTCCCTAGTGACTTAGAGGACGATCAAACCCTTATGGTGATGCGTTGTATTTTGACCACTCCTCGTCCATTAGACGATTGGAAGAGAACGGGCATATTTTCTCTGATTTTTAAGAGTGGTGAGAAGCTTTGCAAGCTGATTGTTTATAGTGGTAGCTGTGTGAATGTCGTATCTGAGAATGCCGTTGCACGTATGTCCTTGATCACGGAACCACGCCCGACCCCATATCAGGTCGCTTGGATCAACAAGATCTCTGTACCCATTACCAAGCGATGCCTGGTCCCACTCTCAATCAAATCCTACATTGATGAGGTGTGGTGTGATGTCCTTCCGATGGACGCTTGTCATGTGTTGTTAGGCCGCCCTTGGCTATACGACCGTGATGTTACACATTTTGGTAGAGCCAACACTTATGAATTCAAATTCAATGGCAAAACCATCACTTTGAGGCCGACCATCCCAAAGGAGCCCGTAGTCTTGGCTAAGGACACCACTAATCCGGTGGAACGAAAAACTTTGAATCTAGTTGGTAGGAAAGAGTTTGAGAGAGATCCGTTCTTTGATGGAATTATGTATGCGCTACTCCTCTTAAGTGAGAAGCCCGATTCTAGCATTTTGGATGAGTTACCTAGTGAGTTATGGGTACTGTTGGAGGAGTATCGGGACATGTACCCGGATGGTTACGGCCCACGTTATCCCCGCTTAGGAATATCCAGCATGCGATAGATCTCATCCCGTGGTCTTCCTTGCCAAATCAGCCCCATTATCGACTCCACCCCGTAGCTCACCTGGAGTTGCAGTCCCAGATAGAGGGCTTGCTAGCGAAGGGTTTTATTAGGACTAGTATGAGTCCATGTGCTGTACCAGCCCTACTTGCCCCCAAGAATGATGGTACATGGCGGATGTGCATTGATAGTCGGGCTATCAACAAAATCACCATCAAGTATAGGTTCCCCATTCCCCGCCTAGATGATTTGTTGGATGTCTTGTCTGGAGCCACCGTATTCTCCAAATTAGATCTTCAGAGTGGCTATCACCAGATTAGGATACGAGAGGGCGATGAGTGGAATACGGCGTTTAAGTCAAAGGATGGTCTGTACGAATGGCTTGTGATGCCCTTTGGGTTGTCCAATGCCCCTAGTACCTTCTCTCGGATGATGACACATGTCTTTTAGCCATTCATGGGGAAGTTCGTTATCGTCTACTTTGTCGATATTCTGATTTATTGCACCTCTACTACTGAGCACATCTCCCACATGAGAGTGATCCTTTCCACCCTGCGGAAGGAGACTTTATTTCTCAATCTTAAGAAATTCACTTGCTATGTCTCGGAGGTAGAGTTCTTAGGCTATATAGTCGGCTCTAAGGGTATTCGAGTTGATCCGGGCAAGGTTCTGGTCATTAAGGACTGGCCCGTGCCAACCACCCTACGTGAGGTGCGTAGTTTCCATGGGTTAGCCACTATTTATCGTCGTTTCATACGAGACTTCAGTAGTATTATGGCGCCTATCACAGACTGTATGAAGAAGGGAGAGTTTACGTGGACGAAGTCCGCCACCCATGCTTTTGAACGAATAAAGGAGCTTATGACTGAGGCACCTGTCTTACGTCTACCTGACTTTGCTAAAGTCTTTGAGCTCACATGCGATGCGTCTGGGGTAGGGATTAGAGGTGTCTTGAGCCAGGAGGGCCATCCCGTTAGTTATTTTAGTGAGAAGTTGTCCGGCCCTAAGCTGAACTATTCCAATTACGATAGGGAATTTTATGATGTAGTCCGATGTCTACACCATTGGAGGCACTATCTCCTCCCCAAGGAGTTTGTGATCCTCTCCGATCATGAAGCTTTACATTTCATCAACGGACAACATAAGATCAGCCCATGACACGCTAAGTGGGTAGCTTTCTTACAAGTTTACATGTTTAATCTCAAGCACCTTAAGGGAGCTGATAACCGAGTCGCGGACGCCCTTAGTCGTCTCACTCTATTACTCACCTCTATGGAAGTACATGTTGTAGGATTTGAGCAGATTAAGGACGAGTACGCCACGTGTACTGACTTCCAGGACTTTTATTTATCTGCCCATGATAGCTCCCCATCGACGATATCTGCATACGTCATCAAGGACGGTTACCTGTTTAGGAACGGGAAGCTATGCATTCCGCAGTCATCGTTACGACTACATATCATATGGGAGTTGCATAGCGGAGGGTTGAGTGGCCACTTCGGTAGAGATAAGACCATTACGTTAGTCGAGGACAAATTCTATTGGCCAAAACTTAAGGTTATGGTGGGACAGGTAGTGAGTAGCTGCCGCACATGTCAGGTGTCTAAGGGTAATAAGACCAACGTAGGATTATATACACCCTTGCCTATTCCCTCTATGCCTTGGGTAGATGTTAGTATGGATTTTGTATTAGGCATCCCTATTACCCTACGTCGTCACGACTCAGTTTTTGTAGTTGTGGATAGGTTTTCAAAGATGGCTTATTTCATCCCGTACAGTAGGACAAACGATGCGTCTCACGTCGCTAAACTATATTTTAAAGAAGTCGTTAGTCACCGTGGAGTGCCAAAGACCGTCGTATCGGATAGGGACATAAAATTCACTAGTTATTTTTGGAAGACTCTTTGGATATTAATGGGAACAAAATTATTGTTTTCCTCCGTCTATCATCCCCAAACTGATGGGCAAGCGAAAGTGGTTAATCGGAGCTTAGGAAATTTGTTACGATGCCTTGTGAGTGATCACAAGAGCACTTGGGATCTTTTCCTGCCCCATGCCCAGTTAGCCTGCAATAATTCCAAGAATAGGTCTATGGGTCTGTCTCCGAATGAGATTGTCCATGGGTATAAGGCTCCTGTGCCGCTTGACTTGGTGTTGTTGCCCCCCACGTACAAGGCAAGTCAGTTTGCACAATCCTTCGCCCAGCACATCCATGATTTACACGCACGTATACGGGACACCTTGACTACGCAATACAACTCTTATCAAGCGCACACTAATTTACATAGTAAAGTATCAGACTTCAAAATTGGCGATCTAGTTTTAGTCCGTTTGGTTCCCGAACGCTTGCCAACTGGCACCGTTAAAAGTTTGCACCAAAGTTTGGCGGCCCTTTTCGGATTATTAAGAAGTTAGGTGACAACGCTTTCGTTTTGGACTTGCCTGCTGATTGGGGTATCTCCCCCATATTTAATGTTTCGGATTTAACGATGTTTGTGTCACCACCAAAAGAGTTGATTTCTTTGTCGTCTTCTTCTCCCACTCTAAATTCTCATGGGTTGGGGAGTGGTAGTACGGATGATCTCTCTCTTTCGGTCCCCACAGGTATATCATCGGATGGTAAGTTGCCTTCTTTCCTACCTACCGCTAATATGTTCCCCAGGTTTCCACGGACGTTTTTCACTCCAGAGATGATACTTGATGCTGAACTTGTTTCCACTGCTGATGGCGCCACCCACCGCTTTCTCATCCGTTGGCGTGATCGGCCCCCTTCGGATGACTCTTGGGTACTCGAGACGGAGCTGCAGAGTTTGGATGCCGCTCTCCTTCACCGCTATCGCTTCGACCACGCAACAGAGATGCGTGCATTTGAGCGGGGGAGGATTGATGGCGTGCCCCCTCCTCCACCATTTGAAGACGATGCTGACGATGCTGATGATGATCCGGTTGATAAGGCACTACAACTCAAGGTTGTGAGGTGGCACGATGACGCTAACGAAAGGCTACGCTACAACCTCCGCCCGCGGCGTGCTACCGCCACTGCAAAGCATTAGCCTTATTTATTTCCTTTCCTTGCACTCTATTTTATATTTGGAATATAAAATTATCCTATGCTTATGTGATAATTTTATATTCATTGCATGTTTGTTATTTTTTATTTTGAACAATTTTAATGTTGGTGTGCATTTAGCCATTCAGATGGACGAGATTACATCTCCATCATGAAGGGTTAAGGCTTGTTTGTAACTCCTATATAAGGAGGCTTTCTTATGAGATAATTAGAAAGAATGAAACCTAATTTTCCCTTGAAAATTTCGGCCAAAAGGAGTGCTCTCCAAGCCGCCGCCCCCCCCCCCCCCCCCCTTGTGTGGTGTGAAGCCGCCGCCCCCCTTGCTCCCTCCATCCGTTCGGTGCGACTCCGATGTGGCTTCCTTCGGTGCGACTCCTTGGAAGAAGGTTGCAAACCATTCGGTGTGATGCCGGTGGATCCGTGGAGAGAGTGATTCTCCCACAGTTATCTTGTGTGAAAGCTTTCCGGTTAGGTAATCTCTTCCCCCTCCCTTGTGCGATTCTTCTCTTTAGTTGTGGTGGTTTTCGCAAATCGTTTTCTCCGGAAAGTTAATTTAATCGCTGCAAGTTTTGGATCGAAATCGCCGTTGCTAGGCTTTTTATTTCCGGATCGGGTGGATCCTATTTGCCTGAGCGGATCTTGGCCTATTGCCTTGGTCTTGCTCTCAAAAAGGCGTGGCAACCTTTTGTGTTTTCTTGGGGAATATTCCGACTCAAATTTCCGATCGTTGTTTTCGAGTCGACCATTCCTCCTTTGTTGTTTGTGCTGCGTTCTTGCGACGAGAAAATATTATGGGCGATAGGTGCTGTGTAGGTGCGATAGATCTACGACGTCTAGAGCGGAGATAGAGCGTTAGCTTCGTGGAGATCTCCGATTCCGACATCCCTACATCATCTCGCCATTGTTGGAGCTTCAGAGCTCTAAATCGCGGGCCGAGCCCAGATCCGCGGAGGCAAGTCTGTTGCGGTGGTTTTCATCTGGCTAGTTTTCCATGGCACTGAAGCGAACCTCTAGGGTAACGATTTTCTACTTGGACATGTGAAGTCCTCTACCTTTTGCATAGGAAACTCTCTCTCGCTAGTGGGCGGTGCGCGTGAGATATTCCTCGAGTAGATATGGTTTTTCCCCGTAATCTTGCATATAGAGTACGAAATCGAAGTACGGGCATAGGCATGGTGTGTGAAGCCTATCAGGACATGTTGGCTTGGATCGGTGATGATTTCAGTATGCATGTATTGCCGGAGAAGCCCCTTTGTCATTTTTGTTTTTCGGGTTTCTACGCGGTAGATTGCAGTGGGCAGCCTTGGGGACTAACCCAAAGGAGCACCTAGAAAACTGGGCAGAAATATATTTCTGCCAGGCACTGTGCGACATTAGTAATTCCGCTGGCAGTAGCTCTGTTATTGTGAGGCATGTCTCTTTGAGACATGGGGGCCAGTGTTGTGAGGTTGTATGCTCTGGGAGCACAGTTTGTTTGGTCTGTGAGCCAACCTTGTGCATAACCGGGTTATGTACTATTATATGATCGATTCTTCGGGATTCGGGGAAGCTTGGCCCGCGTCGATGACTTAAATCTACATTGCGATGTGAGCAACGGGTGAGTGGAACCGTACCCGCTCTATGTGGTTCGGTTAAAGAGACATATTGTATGTGGCACTTACCGGTGGAATAGAGGGCGGGTCTTAGGCTTCGGCCGGAAAGACTAAAATGCTCATGATGTTTGCCATCCTGGGGGCGGTGGTGAAGCCTCTGAATGGACTAGATTCACCGAGAATGTGCCCTGAGAGCACGAGGTGTGTGGCAGTGCGTGCCTATGTCTGTGGTGAAGTGTGTTTAAATTGTACTTTCACTATCATGTTTTATTATACTAATGAAACGCAGGGAAGGAGCACCGGAGCCACGATTAAGGGGCGGGGTCGTTATAATTTGGTCAGCTTTAGCTAACCGTTGCCATGTTTTGTCACCATGCGGTGGATTGTTCTTATGCAGTAATAGGTGAGCCTAGTGGCAAATAGCGGGTTGAAGCCCTTGATGTTGTGCTGGCCCTTGAAGGCCAAAGAGAAGTGTTTTATCTTTATACTGTCATGTATGGCCGGCCTGCGAGCCGAAGTATGTAAGACACTTTTATTGATTAAACTAATGTAAGGCCATAAGGCCAGAGGATTGGTGTATGTTTTTTCATTGCTAATGTGGCTATAGTGGACATTCATGTGCTATGTATGGGTTCCTATGACTGTTTTAAAAGCTTCTGCTAGAATGCTCTGAGTTAGGATGCGTATTCATATGCTGTTAATTTGTTATTCTTATGAAATTCCACTAACTGTCTGTGGAATATGGCACGGGGCCCCGGCCGGACCTTCTGTTATATTCCATGTGACGAATGGGGTGTTACAATTTGGTAACAGACTAAGGCATCGGTCTTACTTAATTGAATTCGTGGATGAATTCTTTTAGGGGGTGGTGAGCACATGTATGTGCGTCATCGTTATAACATGAAAAGAACTTATGAATGTCCTCTTAGGAATGAAAATACACATGTTTGAGGAACCTGTCTGTTCCTATAATTGCTTTTTGTAATTTTGTTTGGTCACTTAATGATGTATTGTACGACTATAGGTGACTAGGAGCGGTGCCCGGCTGTCGCAACAACAACATTTCATAGAGAGTAGCGCACGTAACAACGTGCCTGCGACCCCTCCTGCAGAAACCATTCGGATGGTGGTTGAAATAATGTTCGCTATGTTTAAAGCACAACATGGAGGGCATGTGTAACCCCTATCCCTGGGATGGCTGCAGTACCGATTAGCGCGCTGGAGCAATGGGCGTGTGGTAGAACATCAGAGTAGCACTTGAATATGCTTTTGACTCAAGGAACACACTCAGTGGATATGTATTTGCATGCATTTGTCTTGATCAGGAGATACCCTGGTTTTGAGATAGAGAACGAACATACCACAGTTAATAGATTTTACAATGATCTGCGTGATGATTTACGACTGTTGTTGGTAGGACCAAAGCTACATGGATTCCAAGCGTTGGTGGAGTCAGCTAGATCTTTGGAGGAAGATTTGGCAAAAGTTAACTAGATATCAGAGTTCAAGGTACCAAACTCTATAGGTTCAGCAAATTCTGAACACCGCAGGATGGGGAATAAGAGATGTAGAACATCTAATAGTCGAGCTCCATATACTTGTTATACTTGTGGCAAGTTAGTATACTTAGCCCGAGATTGTCATGGTGATGCCCCAAAGACAAAGAAAGCTAAGTCGGGAGCCGTTGAAGGGCGACTTCCACTTACTTGCTATACATGTGGCAAGATAGGTCATATTACTAGAGATTGTTGGAGTGGTAATCCGGTGGTAAATGGGGTAGGTTCTGGAGCAACGGTTGGACGAGACCCAAGTAGATGTTATACTTGCGATAAGCCGGGTCATATGGCTCGAGACTGTTGGAGCGGCAAATCAGAGTGGAAGTCATGGGAAACTTATGCTAAAAAGGGAAAGGCGGTAGAGTCAACCACATCCCATCAAGCTCCAGTCCAACTGAGAGTCTATAACCTTGGCCAGCAGGAGGCCATCAAGCAAGGAGACATGATGTTAGGTATGCCCTAGAGTTTAGCGTTAGTATTTTCCATACCTTACGTCTTATGCTTTGGTTGTATGATTGCTATGTTTTACGGTTCGTTTTGATTTTGGACGTTCCGGCACGAGAGCTGTTCAATACAGGAGCTTCACACTACTTCCTATCTGAGATCTTCGTGACTCATAACAGAGTACCTACTTCAGTGGCGAAAGATAAGTTGGATGCACTGTTACTGAACGGGTGTTCAATGTGCGTGAAAATCGTTTGTTGCTTGAGAGTGAGAATAGGAAGTCAAGCCTTTGACATGGAAGTGTCTATTCTGCCAAGTGGAGTTTGACGTAATCCGTGGCATGGACTACCTCTTGGATTAGCGTGCTTATATTGTTTTACAACTCAAAGGAGTTGCACTAGGACTGAACACCTAGCACAAGACTAAGTTAAAAGTATGTTAGTGTGTGGAGTTGTTCTCCACCCCATTAGAGTCGAAGAAACCCAAGCCTGATTTAGTTTTTATTCTGATGGTGTCGGAGTTTGCCGACGTGTTCCCTGAAGATCTCCCTGGAGCTCCTCCTAAAAGGGAGATCGATTTCACCATTGAGTTGGTGCCAGGTGCCAAACCAATGTCGCGGTCTCCTTACCACTTAGCACCGAGGGAAATGGAAGAGTTGAATGCATAATTTCAGGAATTAAAAGAGCAGGTGTTATGTGCGACCAAGTTCGTTGCCTTGGAGCGCGCCGGTTCTCTTTGTTAAGAAAAAATACGGCAGCTTACATCTATGCATTGATTATTGGGAGTTGAATAAGCTAACGAAAAAGAATAAGTATCTGGTCCCAAGGATTGATGATCTGTTCGACCAGCTGGTGGGGTCGACTGTGTACTCAAAGTTTGATCGGAAATCTGGATAATATCCGCTGCAGGTAAGGGAAAGTGACATTCCCAAGACGGCATTCAGCACACGTTATGGCCATTATTAGTTCATTGTCATGCCGATTGGGGTGACGAATGTGTCATCCATGTTTATGGATTTAATGAATAGAACATTCAGAGAATACTTGGACCAGTTCTTGATAGTCTTTATCGACGATATACTGGTGTACTCGCAGTGCGAGGAGGATCATTTCGAGCACCTGCATATGGTGTTGGAGATGTTGAGGAGGAACCAACTGTATGCCAAGTTCTCCAAATGCGAATTTTGGTTGTCCTCAGTAGCCTTCCTTGGTCACGTGGTTAGTGGAGAAGGTATTGCGGTAGATTTGGCAAAGATAGTTGCTATACGGGAGTGTCCTGTGTGGTCTATGGTGGTGGAAGTTCGGAGTTTTCTTGGGCTTGCCGGCTATTATAGGCGCATCATAGAGAACTTCTCACTGATAGCATTGCCCCTAACTATTCTGACAAGGAAGGATCAGAAGTTTGTTTGGTCTCCTGAATGCGCACAAGCTTTCGAAGAACTAAAGTGTCGTTTGACCACGACACCTGTGTTATGTTTGCCCTGTGGTTCAGAAGGCTTTGAGGTTTACACTGACGCCTCTGGGAGTGGGTTAGGCTGTGTTCTGCTTCAACACGGGTCGGTTATAGCCTATGAATCACTTCAGTTAAAAGTGCACGAGAGAAACTACCCAGTCCATGACTTGGAGTTGGCGGCCATGGTATTTGCTCTCAAGCTTTGGAGGCTTTGTATATCTCGTGTGTTGACAAGGGATCTAGTGCTAATGCATATTTTAAGTTTGACAGAGGTTCAATACGACCTCGCGGATATGATTCAACAGGCCTTGGAGTTGGATGTAAGCTTGAAATGTCGCTTGACAGAGTCCGTGGATGGGTCAAATGACCAGTTTTATGTTGACGACGACCTTGTATGGAAAGGTGGTCAGTTGTGCATCCCTAACGTTGGGAAATTACGAGAAGAATTGATGTACGAGGCTCATTTTACCAAGTACTCAATTCACCCTGGGAGCACAAAGATGTTCAAAGACTTGAAGAGGCTGTTCTGGTGGCCAGGTATGACAAAGACATAGCTCTATGTGTGGCGAATTGTCAGACTTGTGTCGTGGTGAAGGCCGAATGCCAGAAGACAGGTGGATTTTTAAAGTACTTGCCTATACCAGAGTGGAAGTTTGATGACATCTCTATGGATTTTGTGCACGGTTTGCCGAGATCGCACAGGGGGAATGACGTCATTTGGGTGATTGTTGATCATTTAATGAAGGTGTCACATTTTATACCCAATAGGTAGGATGATTCTGTGGAGAAGCTGGAGAAGCTTTATGTGGATAAAATTGTCCATTTGCATGGTGTACCCCGGAGCATCATTAGTGACCATGATGGCATGTTCACATCCAACGATTGGACGACCATTCATCAGTTGTTGGGTACCAAGCTGAACTTCAGCACAGCTTTTCGCCCGTAGACAGATGGGCAAACAGAAACGGTTAACATGATGATGGAAGACATGCTTCGTATGTGTGCATTGGATTTTGGTAAAATGTAGGAGGACCATCTTTACATGATTGAGTTCGCATACAATAACAGCTACCAAACCAGCATTCAGATGGCGTCTTCTTAGGCTCTATACGAAAGGAGGTGTCGTACACCTTTGGCTTGCGTAGAAATAGGAGAATCAAAGCTTTATAAGTTAAGACAGGTTGTAGATGCTACGTTAATAATTTGGTTGATTCGGGAACGGCTACTGATTGATAAAGATAGACAGGCCAAGTACTACAATACCAAGCATCGGAACGTGGAGTTTGCGGTGGGCAACTGGGTATACCTCAAGATAAAGCCATTTAAAGGCGTATCAAGGATTTGGTGCTTAAAGAAGCTTAGTCTGAGCTATTTTGGGCCTCTGAGATCTTGGAGCTAGTTGGTGAAGCCGCCTATTGGTTGGCCCCTTCGGTAGAACTGAGTGGATTGCATAATGTATTTCACATTTCGGTCCTACGCAAAGCCGTGAAAGAACCAGCGCAGGTGGTTGTTGCGGATCAAGTATCGGTCGATAGTGCGCTATCAATGAAAGTTAGACCCATTCGTATCGAGGATACAAAGGTCAAACAATTGCAGAACAATACAATCAGGATGGTCAAGGTCCGATGGGATAATTGTGGTCGTGAGGAGTTTTTGTGGGAGCGAGAGCAGACCTTGCTTGGGGAGTATCCCGAGCTTTTCTACTCAGGTACCATTTAATTTTGTGTACCTTTCCAATCGGTAATTTCAGGACGAAATTCTTTTAAGGGGGGGGGGGAATTGTAATACCCCAAAACTCATATATTTATGGGTAGTTTGTTTAAGGACTGTTAGAGCCCTTGAAGTTTCACGGCCTATGACACGGGCGTGTCCAGGGAGGATACGGGCATGTCCAAAGCAGTGTCCTGCTCTGTGTTTGTTGGGCTATGTCGAGTGAGCAACACAGCATGGGACATGGGTGTGTCCAGAGCCGTGTCCTTTTCTAGAATTGGCTGAGTTACGTCGAGTGTTAAACACGGCCTAGGACACATGCGTGTCCAAAGCCGTGTCAGGCACATGGCCTGTGACACGGTCATGTCATAGGGTCGTGTACTATTCGGGCGCGACAGTTTCAGCGTCGATTGAGGCACACTGCCTGTAACACGGGCATGTCTAGGGTTGACACGGGTGTGTCTAGGGTTGACACGGGCGTGTCAGGAGCCGTGTCTTGTTTTGAGTTCGATGATTTCTCTTACAATTGTGAGACGCGGCCTGTGATACGGGAATGCCACAATCCATGTACGGACCAAGGAAGATGATTTTAAAGGCGAATCGGGGCCTTTCGTTTCATTTAAGTGGGATCCGACGACCAAGATTCCTCCCTGGTGGTATAAGGTCGGGAAATGAGGGTTTAAACCTCATTTCCTTTAGCCATTTCTCTTTCTAAGAGGTATAGAGAGGGGGATCAAAGGGAGAAGAAGGAGGAATCCCGCCATTGTTGGAGATTCGGAGTTCCGAATCGCGGGTCGAGCCCAGATCTGCGGAGGCGAGTCCGTTGTGGTGGTTTTCATCCGGCTAGTTTTCCATGACGCCGAAGTGAACCTCTAGGGTAACGATTCTCTACTTGGACATGTGAAGTCCTCTTACTGTTGCATAGGAAACTCTCTCCAGCGAGTGGGCGGTGAGCGTTAGATATTCCTTTGGGTAGAAATGGTTTATCCCCGTAATCTTGCATATCGAGTCCTGAATCGAACTACGGGAATAGGCATGGTGTGTGAAGCCTACTCGGATATGTTGGTATGGATCGGTGATGTTTTCAGTATGCATGTATTGTCGGAGAAGACTTTGTGCCATTTTGTTTTTCGGGTTTCTATGCGGTAGATTGCAGCAGGGAGCCTTGGGGACAAACCTCAAGAAGCACCCAAATAACTGGGCAGAAATGTATTTTTGCCAGGAACCGTGCGGCGTTAGTAATACCGCCGGCGGTAGCTCTATTATTGTGAGGCCTGTCTCTTTGAGACCTGGGGGCCAGTATTGTGAGGCTGTGTGCTCTGGGAGCGCAAATTATTTGGTCTGCGAGCCAACCTTGTGCATAACCGGGTTATGTACTATTGTATGATCGATACTTCGGGATTCAGGGAAGCTTGTCCCGCACCGATGAATTAAATTAACATGTCGATGTGAACAATGGGTGAGTGTAACCAAACCCGCTCTTTGTGGTTCAGTTAAAGAGACCTAATGTACGTGGCACTTACCGATGGCGTAGAAGGCGGGTCTTAGTCTTCTGTTGGAAAGAATAAAATGCTCACGATATTTGCCGTCCTGGGGGCGGTGGTGAAGCCTCGGAATGGACCGGATTCAATGAGAATGTCCCCTGAGAGTACGGGGTGTGTGGTCGTGCGTGCCTACGCCTATGGTGAAGTGTGCTTAAATTGTACTTTCACTATCATGTTTGATTATACTAATGAAATGTAGGGAAGGAGCACTGCCGCCCTGATTAAGGGGCGGGGTTGTTATAATTTGGTCAGCTTTAGCTGACCGTTGCCTTACTTTGCCACCATGTGGTGGAATATTCTTATGTAGGAACAGGTGAGCTTAATGGAAAATAGCTGGTTGAAGTCCTTGGTGTTGTGCTAGCCCTTAAAGGCCAAAGCGAAGTGTTTTATCTTTATACTGTCATGTATGGCCAGCCTGCGAGCCAAAGTATGTTAGACACTTTTATTGATCAAACTAATATAAGTCCATAAGGCCAAATGATTGGAGTATGTTATTTTATTCCGAATGTGGTTGTAGTGGACATTCATGTGTTATGTATGGGTTCTTATAACTGTTTTAAAAGCTTCCGCTATAATGTTCTGAGTTAGGATGTGTATTCCTATGTTGTTAATTTGGTATTCTTATGTAATTCCACTAACTATCTGTGGAATATGGTGTGGGGCCCTAGCTAGACCTTCTGTTATATTTCATGTGACGGATGGGGGTGTTACAAGAGAGTTATTCTCGTTTTGTGGTATGGCTATGCTCCTAGACTGAGTGGTAGTATTTAGGGATAAATCAAAGGTAGGTGGTCTGTGGATCAATGAGCTATAGGAGCTGGCTCTGAGTGGTACGGCTTTATACTTGAGGTAGGTCTTTGAGGAGACTGAGAGATCCAAAGGGATTTGAGTTATAAGCTAATAGGCGCCGAGTTTGGAGAAGTGGTCATGTCTAACAAACTATTAGAATGGTGAGAGGGACAGTGGATGTACCCATAATCTAGGGAACCATTATAAAATTCATGTGTGTTGTGTGTGATTGTCTTGAAAGCTAACTTAACAAACTCACAACACACTAAAGCAATGCAAAAAGTATTAAAAGACTGAAAAAACTATTCACCGCCCCTCTAGGTGTTTAGCTACTCTTGAAATTAAAGACACTTAATGTGATACATCTTTGCAAATTAGTGCCTTTCCTATGAGTCTGCCAATAATTTTCCTATTAAGTTCATCTCTTTCCTGATGATAGAACCACTAGTGCATTTGGATAGGTTGTACCTTTTCAAGGCAGACTTTATATCAACTTGGAACAATTCATCTTCTTCCTCAGTTTCATTGATCTTAGGGAGCTTCAATGCCTTACAAATCTTTCGAAAATTGATTCTAACTTTATATAGATTGATGGAAGTTTTAATCTTAGTGGAACAAGAGTTCATATTGGTATTAACATACAGTTCCAATACCTCTCTCTTCTAGATGGCCCATAGCTCTAACAGCACAAATTCTAGTTCCACAACTATTAGAAGATGAATAACATATTGGATTTCTTTAGGAGCATCACGGAATCCATTTCAAATGACTTCACTGACCTCGAACAGAAAGTCAAAACTCTTGGGAGCCATTGAACTTGAGAGATTGATTGAGGAGGAAAAGATGAAGCAGAAAATATAGGGTACGAGACAGACTGATTTGGAAGGGAAATAAAATGATAAAGTTATTCAAGGCACAATTTCTATTTATACCGTACCCTATTCAAGATGGTGGGGAGGTGCATTACTTGTCGTGATTTACAATTTTTATGGATGGCTGTGATTAAATCTGATAGACTTGATGCTTGTTCAACCCGTCAGAGTCTATGGGTTGAGTGTACTTGACGCACTCAATGCCTGGTGTTGATTCAATGCTCTCAATGCTCAGTGTTGACTCAATGCTCTCAACGCCTGGTTATTTAATCTTTTACTCTCTTAAGTTCTCATGCAAAAGGTTTGCCTCCAAATACACATATATATAAAAGAAATGCTTTACAAGGATCAAGCTACTTCAAGTTCAACATTCTCAATTCAAACTTGAAACTGTTGAACTTGGCTTCATTAAGAGACTTAGTAAAGATGTCAGTCACTTGTTTGTCAATGAGGACAAACTCAAGGCTACTATCTTCTTTCTCAACAAGCTCTCTTATAAAGTGATATCTAATTTCGATGTGCTTGGTCCAGCTGTGTGATACATGATTTTTAGCTATTGAAAAAGCACTTAAGGAATCATATAACAAAGGAGTTTTACTTAGCTGGATGTGGTAATCTTGAAGTTGATGTTGTATCCATAGGAGTTTTACATAGCGACTCCCTTTTGAAATGTATTCATATTTAGCTTTGGAGATAGCTGCACTAGTTTGTTTTTTGCTGCTCCAGCATACCATCCTTCTCCCTAGAAATTGGCAGGTACCATAAGTACTTTTCCTATCTTCTTTGTAACCTGCAAAATCTGCATTTGAGTAACCTGTTAGTTCGAAGTCATTATTCCTAGGGTAACAAAGACCAAGATCAGGTGTGCCCTTGAGATATGTAACACCCCAGTTTTTACCAAGTATAGCTCTCTAAGAGCTACCTCCCGATGTAAGTAGTAGCGTCGGCAGTAGTGTAGCCGATTTAATTATCATGGATCTTTGTGTTCTACCGCTCGGCAGAAGAGATACCACGTGGCAGTAGTGTACCATGTGGTAGTATTGTTCTTTCATCGTAAGCTCCATAATGACGCGACGCATCACCTACTGTACGGCGGTAGTGTGGTAGCGCATGGTGGTAGCATGAGAATTATGGCACAACCGCGTATTGGCATATGATTGGAGAGTTTAAATGGCGGGCTTGCTAGACAAGCCATCTTTAGAGGTACCGTGCGGCGGTAGTTTGTTACCGCGTGGTGGTAGCACTCTGTACAGGAAACCGCTTCAAAACAAAGTCATTCTTCAATTTCTAATATAGTATGATGGTGGGCAGTGGTTTTGTTTGGCTTAAGTCTGTGGGATGACGTTCTTCCTCATTCTAAACCCTAGGGCTTCTCTTTCTAAAGAGTTAGAGAGAGAGGAGAGCAAAGGAAGAAGGAGAAGGAGAAATCATGTCATTATCGGAGCTTCGGAGCCCAAACTGACGAGCCGAGTCCAGATCTATGGAGGGATGCCTGGTGTGGTTCTTCCCATCCATGGATTTTGATCTATGCCTCTAAAGAGTACTTCAAGGGTAACGATCTTCCAAATACCACTGCCCCGAGATTGGGATGGGGTCGTTATACAACACATTCGTGGATAGTGGTCAACAAAAGCTGACTCATACCTTCTGTTATTGCCACACCTTTGTGGTTTGTACAGGTACCAGTGCTGGCGAGCTGAGCCGGAAATAGCGGGCAGGAGCCCATACTGTGTTGTCCTCAAAGACACAAGTTTTGTAATAGCTTTCTCATGTATAGTCCGCCTGCGCTCCAATGTATGGAAATCATACAGTAGCTTTAACATTCCATGTGTGTAAGGTCCTAAGGCCGAAGCTGTCATTGTAACTGATGTTTAATCATCCCTATAGTGTTGTGGACATTCTAGTTCATTTTGTTATGTTAATGCTTCCACTGGAATGCAACTTTGAGTTAGGGTGTGTGATTGTCTTGGTTTCAATGCGTAACTCCACTGTCTGTTTGTGGAATTTGGAGTCTGACCCCGACTGGACCTTCTATTATATTCTACGTGACAATTGTGGGTGTTATAATTTATTATCAGACTCTATGTGTCGGTCCATTTTAGCTGAATTCGTGGATGAATTCTTTTTGAAGGGTGGAGTGCATGTGTGTGCGTCACCTTAAAAATGTAAAAAAACCCATGAATATCCACTTAGGAATGAGAAACACACATGAAACATACTAAAAATATTGTTTGTGGAACCTAAGCATTCCTTTGATTATTATTTGCTATGTTCTGAAGTAGCTAAGTTGTGTATAACGTAACTACAGGTGACTAGGAGTGGTGCAGAGCAGTCTCAATGTCAGCACTCTGAGGAGAGTAGCTCACATAATGTTGTGCCTGCAACCCCTCCTTCTGTAGAAATGATAAGGTTGGTTGTCGAAGCCATATTTTCCATGTTAAATGCCCAGCCAGGAAGGCAAGTGTAGCCTCCTTCCGCTACGGTGGCCTCGGTGTCAGTTGCGGTAGTAGAACCATTAGTGGAAACAAGGTCTTCAGATCAACAGTTGATGCACATTATAAGGTTCAACCCTCCATCGTTTATGGGAGATGGATTCTCATCTAACATTGAGGACCGACTCTCTCAGATAAAGAGAACCTTAAACGTGATTGAGATGGAGGAGGACCAGAAGGTCATCGTAGCCATCTTCCTATTGGATGGAGAGGCAAGATTGTGGTGGGATGAGAATGAAGCTCATCAGTTAACAGGGAGACGATTGACGGACATCTCAATAGAGGAGTTCACAAGGATGTTCCTGGCACGTTATGTCCCTTCAGTGCAACGTATTATGTTGGAAAACTAGTTTTTGAGATTGAATCAAGGCGATCGTTCGGTCGATGACTACCTACATGAGTTCACTAGACTTGGAAGGTATGCTGGATCATCTTTGGAGAACGACTAAAGAAAGACCAATTGATTCTATGAAGGACTACGGGATGATCTGCGGTTACTTATTTTAGGCGCAATGACCCGGGGATTTCTTACCTTGGTCAATATTGCGCGATCCCTTGAGCATGATTTGAAGAGGGTCCAGAGTAAGAATGATCTCTCGGTGAGAAATCAAGAATTCAAGGTGCCAAGCTCTTCAAAGTACGGATTTTGCAGCAGGTGGAACAAGAAGGCTAGGTCATTTGGACCAGCTCCATCGACTAGTTCTGGAGCTATCTCAGGACAAGGACTGCATGCATGCTATAATTGTGACAAAGTGGGACATTATGCTCGTGACTATTGGAGCTATCCCGCAAGGTCGGATAGAAAGGCGTGTGCGTCCTATACTGAGAAGGGGAAAGCAGCGGAGTCATTTGTATCTAAGCAAACTTCAGTGCAACCCAGAGTCTGTAATCTTGGCCAGCAGGAGACCATTAAACAGGTACAAGATTAATATAGAAGTGTATTATACATACTATATATACCTTGTGTACTTTTGTTTATGTTTGGTGGTGTATTAGACGTTGTCCTAATCCATAACCACCGGTGAGAGTGTTGTTTGACATGGGGGCTTCTCACTCCTTTTTATCTGGGGATTTTGTTTTGAGTACCGGGGTGCCTTCCTGTATGGCAAAAGATAGATTGGATATGTTGTTTCCTAATAGGTACATGATGCGTGGATAGGTATTGCGCTGTGAAGGTGCAAATAGGAAATCAAGAATTTGACCTAGAAGCCTCGATACTACCAATTTCAGAATATGATGTAATCTTTGGCATGGAATGGCTCTTGAAGCAGCACACATTCATTGATTGCAACCTTAAGGAGGTCATGATGGGGCAGAATACTGAAAATAAAACTACCTTATCTGGTATGAAGGGATCAAACAAGATATTGATGTCTGCTCTCTAGGTTATCAAGCCAGTCTGAAAAGGTGCAGAGTTATTCTTCACACTAGTAGATGCTTCAATGCTTAAGCCCGACTTGATTGGCATTCTTATAGTATCGGAGTTTACTGACGTATTTCCTGAGAATCTCCCTAGGGCTCCACTTCAGGAAGAGTTTGATTTCACAATTGAGCTGTTGTCAAGGGCCAAGCCTATGTCACGCTCTCCGTACCGATTAGTGCCAAAGTAGATGGCGGAACTGAAGGTGCAACTTCAAGAGCTGCTAGATCAAGGGTATGTGAGTCCAAGTTTGTCACCCTAGAGTGCACGAGTCCTTTTTGTGAGTAAAAAGGACGAAAGATTGTAGTTGTGTATAAATCACCGAGAGTTGAACAAGCTGGAGCAGAAGAATAAGTATCTGATTTTGAGAATCAAAGATTTGTTTGATCAGTTAGTAGGTTCTACTATGTACTCAAAACTGGATTTGATGTCCGGCTATTATCAGTTCAGAATTAGGGAAAGTGACATTCCCAAAACAACATTTAGTACATGTTACAGGCATTATGAGTTCACGGTTATGTCATTTGTCCTAACGAATATGCCTTCGGTGTTTATGGACTTGATGAACATAACATTCATGGAGTATTTGGACGAGTTCACGATAGTCTTCGTTGATGATATCCTGGTGTACGCTTAGTCGAAGGAAGATCATGTGGATCACTTACACATTGTGTTGGAGAACCTGAGGAGGAGTCAATTACATGCCAAGTTCTTGAAGTGTGAGTTCTGACTGTCATTATTGGCGTTCCTCATTCATGTGGTTAGCGGAGAGGGAATTGCGGTGGATTTGGCGAAGATAGTTGCGATACGGGAGTGGCCTGTGTTGACTATGGTGGTGGAAGTCCGGAGTTTCTTGGGGCTTCATGGCTACTACAGGCGCTTTGTAGAGAACTTCTCATGGATAGCGCTACCCTTGAATACCTTGACAAGTAAGGACCAAAAGATTGTTTGGTCGTTGGTGTGCGCACAAGCTTTTAAGGAACTAAAAAGTCCTCTGACCGCTGCATCTATTTTGTGCTCGATATGTGGTATGGAAGGCTAAGAAATCTATAGTGACGCATCCGGGAGCGGTTTAGGCCGAATTCTACTCCAGCATGGGAAGGTGATAGATTATGGCTCTCATCAACTAAAAGTGCATGAGAAGAATAATCTGGTCCATTGCTTGTATCTAGCGGCCGTGATATCTGCCCTTAAGCTTTGGCGGCACTACTTATATGGTGTGAAGATTGATAATTTTATAGACCATAAGAGCCTAAAGTATTTGATCGATCAGAAGGACTTAAACATGTGACAGTTGATGTAGATGGAGTTCCCTGGGGACTACACCTTCAAGATACATTACGTTCCCGATAAGGGAAATGACGTTGCAGACGTGTTGAGTCATCGAGCTTCTGCGCAGGCTAACTGGATTTTGATGCACGTTGAGCGTCTGATTAGTGATTTGGAAGCCTTGGAAATCCCCTGCGTCAAAAGAAGCACACCGGTGAGTGCATTCATAAAGTTGACGGAGGTGCAATGTGACTTTGCAAATAGTATTCGATGAGCATTAGAGCTAGATGAGAGCATAAAGTGCTATGTGGCGGAGACTGTGGATGGGTCAAATATGGAATTCTGGCATGAAGATGGTCTTTATGGGAGGAGCTGATGTATGTCACAATACCAAATACTCAATTCACCCGGGGAGCATGAAGATGTACATGGACATGAAGACGTTATTTTGGTGCCCAGGTATAAAGAAAGACATAGCTCACTACGTAGAAAAGTTTCATACTTACACGCTAGTGAAGGCCGAATGTCAGAAACCAGGAGTTTTTCTAAAGTCTTTGTCAATTCCACAATGCAAGTTCAACAATATATCGATGGATTTCATGCATGGAGTGTTGAGATTACAGTATGGGAATGATATTGCTTGGGTGATCGTTGACCGCTTGACAAAAGTGCCAGACTCCATTCTGAATTAGAAAGAGGATTCTGTGGAAAAGCTTGCAAAGCTCTATGTTGATAACATAGTACGACTGCACTGCGTGCCCCATAGCATCATAAGTGACCGAGATGTGCATTTCACTTCAAATGATTGGAGGTTAACCCATCAATTATTGGGTACAAAATTGATGTTTAGCATGACCTTTCATCCTCAAACGAGTGGTCAGACCGAAAGGACCAACAGGATAATGGAGGATATGCTCCGTATGTGTGCTCTATATTTTGGAAAGAGGTGGGAGGAACATCTCTAGATGATTGAATTCTCTTATAACAATAGCTACCAAGCGTGTATTCATATGGCTCCTTTCGATGCCCTTTATGGTAGAAGGTGTCGTACACCTTTAGCTTGGGCAAAAACAGGCGAGAATAAGCTGTACAAATGAAAACATGTCGAAGAGGAAAATTTGGTCATATGTTTGATTTCGGAGCGATTGTTGATTGCTCAGGATATGCGAGCTAAGTACTACAATGTCAAGCACCAAAATGTTGAGTTTGTATTTTGCGATTAGGTATATTGGAAGATCAAGTTGTTCAAAGGTGTGTCTAGGATTAGGCACTTGAAAAAGATAAGTTTGAGGTATCTGGGAACATTCGAGGTTATTGGATGGGTAGGTGAAGCTGTCTATCAGTTGGCTCTTTCAGTAGAGTTAAGTGGGTTGCACGATGTGTTTTACATATCGATGTTGTGGAAGACTATTCAGGAGCCTATATAGGTCAATATTTTGGATTAAGTGTCGATTGGTAGTGGGTTCAATATGAAATTCAAGCTCATTCGAATCGAAGACACGGAGGTCAAGCTTTCGCGGAACAAGGCGATCAGGATGGTCAAGTCCGGTGGGACAACTGTGGCAGTGAGGAGCTCAAGTGGGAATGCGAGCAAACCATGTCTGATGAGTTCCCTTAGCTATTCAATTGAGTTACAAACTTTTATGTATTTTGTACTTCTTGACTGTTGCATAGACAATTAAATTTTGGGACGAAATTTCTTTAATGGGGAGAGAATTGTAACACCCAAGTTTTACCAAGTATAGCTATCTGAGAGCTACAACCCGATGTTAGTACTAGTACCAGCAGTAGCATAGCTGATTTAATCAGCATGAATCTATATGAGCTATTGCCCGACGGTAGCGATACCATGTGGCGATAGTGATCATTTGTTGTAAGCGCTATAATGACACGACGCATCACCTACTACACGGCGATATTGTGGTACCGCAGGGCAGTAGCATGACAGTTATGACGCAGCCATATATCGACATACTATTGGAGAGTTTGAACGGCAGTATTGATGTACAAGCTATCTTTTGAGGTACCGTGCGGTAGTAGCTTGTTACTGTGTGGCGGTAGCGCTCTATACAGGAAATTGTTTCAAATCTTGGTCATTCGTCAATTTCTAATATGATCTGACGGTGGCAAGTGGTTTTGTTCGCTTAAGTCTGTGGGATGAGGTTCTTCCTCATTCTGAACCCTAGGTCTTCTCTTTCTAAAGATTTAGATAGAGGGGAGAGCAAAGGAAGATAGAGAAATCTTGTCATTATCAGAGCTTCAAAGCCCAAAATCACGAGCCGAGTCCAGATCTACAAAGGGAAGCCCGGTGTGGTTCTTCCCATCCATTTAGACTTTGATCAATGGCTCCAAAGAAGACTTCAAGGGTAACGATCTTTATCCTCTTGCTAGGATGTGTGTGTCCTCTTTTATTTATTTATACACATATGAAAGTTCTTTTTTCACTAAGTGACGTATGACTAGACTTTCTCCAGGTCGATTGTGTCCGTCACTGGCATAAATTGCGTATATAATTTGGCATCGAAGTACGAACATAGGCATGTTGTGTGAAGCCCATCAAGACAAGTTAGTCTGGATTGGTGATGATTTTATTGATGTTTACGTGTCAAAGAAGACTCTTTGATATATGCCATTTTCGGTTTTGAGTATCGTAGAGTGTTGCAGGGAGTCTGGGAGGCGAACTCCAGGAAATAATCGGAATATTGGACAGAACCAAAGTTCAGTCAGTTACAGCCCGACCGTAGCTCTACCGCCGGTGGTAGCTGCCGGTGAGCTATTTTTGTGGTTTTGAAGCCTGCGTCCTCGAGACAAGGTGGGTAGCATGTTACGCTATTGAGCCTGGAGTGCCCTGCTGAGTTGGTCGTCTGTGCCAGCATCAAAACATAATATTGGTTATATTGTGTACGAGACAGGGGAGGTTGACCAGCATCTTTATCATTAGTTGGCATGGAGATTTGATCAACAAGAAAGAGATGAACTACACCTGCACCATGTCGTTCGACTAGAGTGCCTAACACACATGGCTTTCACCGTTGGAATAGGAGAGAGTCCTTGTCTTTAGGTCGGACTAGAAAAATGCTCAAGTTGGGACAATCCATGTCTAGGACAAGGGATGGTGTTGTGACTCAAGGAGTCCATCGAAAGTGTGTCATGAGTGAATGGAGCGTATGGACGTGCGTTCCAAGGTTTGTGATGTTTGTGTGTATTGTGATAGTGCTTGTCTTGTTTATCATTGCACTTTGTAGCTACCACTACCCCGGGTATGGAGTGGGGTCATAATACCGCTCGTTCATGGATAGTGGTGAGTGTTGGGTCAATTAATACCAATGTCACAGATTTTTAAGAAGTCAAATAAGTCAATGATACACACCTAGTTGTATTTGATGTATGTTCAAGTTCATGCATGCAGGTTGGTCATTATCACAATGATTGGACAGGTATTCCAAGTGGTTGTGATAGGTGGTCACAAGGTAGAGAAGTGTAGAGATAGAAATCTGTCAAAGTCCATAGGTATTGAGTGAATCCAGTTCACTCAACACCAGATGTCAAAGAAGGACATTGGAAAAGCTGAAAATCTCCTATGTCCACAAGTGTTGAGTGAAGCCAGTTCACTCAATGCCAGATACCAAAAAGCACTAAGTAAGGTGTGCACAGTCAAAGCTAAGTAGTTTGCAAGATAGAAATGCGGCTAAGCCAACGGGCGTTGAGTGAAGGCAGTTCACTCAATGCCATATAACAAGAGGCATCGAGTATAGCAGAATCTATCAAAGCTTTAGTAGTGGCAAACAGAAAAACAACTAAGTCCAGAGGTGTTGAGTGATTGTAGCTCACTCAACGCCAGATGAGCAGAAGTGTCGAGTAAAGACTAGTCAGTCAAAGCCTTCGCATTGACAGTGAAGAAAAGTGGCTAAGTCCACAGGCGTTGAGAGAAGCCAGTTCACTTAATGCCATACAACAGAAAGCACTGAGGAAAGACTGTGCTATCAAAGCTTAAGAAGAAGGAAGACAAAAAAGTGGTCAAGTCCACAGGCATTGAGTGATGCGAAATCACTCAACGCCATACAGTTAGAAGCGTTGAATCAAGCTACTTAGTCAAAGCCATAGAGATCTAACAAAGAAATACGGCTAAGTGCAGAAGTGTTGAGTGAAGACATTTCACTAAACGCCATGCTAATTCTGTCAAAGCCAAAGAATAATTGGATAAGTGCAGAGGCATTGAGTGAAGCCAGTTCACTTAAAGCTCTCAACGCCTAAACAAGACAGAAGAATTGGCTAAGTCCAGAGGCATTGAGTGAAGCCAGTTCACTCAACGCACTCAATGCCTAAGCAAGGCAGAAGAATTGGCTAAGTCCAAAGGCATTGAGTAAAGCGAGTTCACTCAACGCACTCAATTCCTAAGCAAGGAAAAAGAATTATCTAAGTCCAGGGGCATTGAGTGAAGGCCATTCACTCAATGAACTCCACGCATGGATTGAAACTGAGAATTTGGCAAAGTCCACAGATGCTGATGTTGGCAAATGTTAACATAAGTCAACATAATTCAAATTCATTGGGGGAAAATTGCAGTCCACCACTAATGGCACCGACGACCATCTGTAAGATCTATTCTGTAAAAGAAAGGCTAAATATCTGCAATTAAAGCTGGGCCCACAGGTCAAAAGATTCATTGGGTGGCTGATAATAAAAGGAAGGAGATCGGCTGAGAAGATAAGATTTTTCCACAGTTTTGTCTTTTTGCAAAGAGGCGCAACTTCTTCTTCTTCCTCGCCATTGTTGAAGAGCTCGAAGCAGAAGTTAAAAATTGACTGAACACAAAAGATCATCAAGTTAGCTGCTGCGATCAACACCAACAACAGCAAGGTTAGAGATATTTCTCTGAGAGAGAAGCAGTCAAGGCCAACCCTTGCTGCAATCACTTTACAGCCCAAGTAGAGCTTATCCTGAAGACTATTTTCTGAAGCAGTGAACAAGGAATATGGACTGAGTTTTCTTAGGATAGAAGGAGGTAGACACAGAGATCATCTCTCTATTATCTAAATCGACATCAACAAACTTATCTCTATTTGTAGGATCTTTCTAGATCTGAGTTGTAAGCATATTTATAAAGGCTGAGTGTAGGATCTGGTATAGATTTGAGTGGTAGGATTCTGTTAAGAATCTGATTATAGGGCTTTGGCCTGACAGGTAGTATTCAAGCATGAATCTGAGGCGTAGAATCCAGGTTGGATCTGAGTGCATGTCCTTGTCCTGAGTTGTAGGGCACTTATGCCTGAGTTGTAGGATCCTTTGGATTTGAGGTAGGCTTATCCTCCTATCCTGAGTGGTAGGAACTTTTGGCTTGAGGTAGGTGATCTTTTGATCATTGAGTTGTAGGGTTTTGTTCCTGTGTTGTAGGTCTTGGAGGCGACTGAGTGGTCCTGCAGGATCATGTTGTAAGCTCTTAGGAGCCGAGTTTTTAGTTTAGGGAAAGTGGATGTATTCATAATCTGGGGAACCACTAAAAAACTAATGTGTCGTCTGTGTGATTGCTTGAAAGAAAAATAAATTAAATCACAACACAGTAAGTGGAGGGAAAATCATTAAAGGCTAGAAAACCTATCCCCCCACCCTATAGGTGTTTAGCTACCTTGAGATTAAAAACTTTAAAGTGGTATCAGAGGTTGGTTGCTCAAGAAAGACTTAACAGTCTGAGTAGATCTCCAAGGGTAGCACTCAGTGTATTCTTATTGGTTCAGGAGAGAACCATAAGGAGCTTGGTGTCATAAAGCTTCCTATCTACAGAAAAGAATTCTTTGAATCTGGAAGGAGAGGGTCAGGCTCTTCATGGAAGAATCTGACCAAAGGATCTTTGTGACACTCAAAGATGGATCTTTCATTCCTAGGAAAGTCTCAACTCTTGATGCCAATGTCCAAACACCTAAGACATGTTCAGAAATGACCAAGGATGAGGTCATTCTTTCCACCGTGGACATAAGAGCCCAAAACATCATAATTAGTGCTATTGATGATTCCACCTTTCAGAACTTGGTTCTGTAACATCCCAGTTTCAATTAGACCCCTCAACTTAGGTTGGGTTAGTCCATATGGTGGGGGTATGGGTATAGGATTGGTTTGAACCATGGGGTTATGGTTTAGTCACATGGGGCCCATAATAGGGCCCAAGGTAACCTAAGTCAAACCAGCCCAAATTTGGGGGTCCTAGCCACACATTGACTCTACAACTACACCTATAACCCTAATAACAACCTAAGGGAATCATAAGCCATATCACAAGGTCACCAATTGAATAGAGTTTACCCAAGTCAACCCTAATCTTAATTTGGTCAAACCCACACCTAAAGGCCCAATTAGTCCAAGTGGGGCACCACCATGGCCCAACCCAAGTTGGGTGGTGCGATAGGGTCCATGACCTTCAAATGGGGTCAGCCCACTCACCATGTTGACCAAGTCAACCCTAGAAGTCAAATTGGTCAACTTTAAGCTTATTTAAGGGATTTGAAGACCAAACCCAATCCCATGGCCTAGGTGCACAAGCCAAGGCCCAAGACCAGCCTACAGGGTCAATGAGAGACCTTACCCTCCTAAGAATGGAGAGAGAATGCATGCATGGGGGCAATTTGGACTTTTTGGAGGAAACGAGGAGAGAGAAAGGGGAAAAGAAGAAATGGTGGCCATGTGCCCTCCTTCTCTCAGCCCAAGCAGCTGGCAGAGCTCCTCAGGAATATTCCTACAAGGTAGACGGATTTGGGGACACCTGGTGGCCAGGAGGAGATTCCAAAGCTTGGATGACAACCACCCTTAACTCCAACTCCTCCTACAACTACTCCCAACTAAAAACAAGCCCACCATCACCTTCAGTGAGCTCAGGCGAGTGGAGATCGACATCTGGAGAGCTGTTTTTGCTGGAGAATCAAGGAATCGGGCTAGTTCGCCAGAGCAAGCCTCGGCCATGGATCACCGCCGCAAAACTCATCACCAAGCCTCAGTTCTGGTCTGTTTCACTTTACCTCTCACCGTACTAGAATCTAGATCTACTAGGAGAGACATCAGGCTCAATTGAGCTCGATACCATATGAGACGAGAGAAACATTTCGAGCTTTTTCTGCTTACTCGGGCTCACCGGAGGAGCCGCCTCCGGCAGCCTCACCGCCGGGAAACGCCAGCCACCACCTCAACGAAGGTGGTGGCAATATTCGCCGGTGGTGGCGACGGCCTAATTGGCCGGAAATGGGAAATCAAGATGATCCAGGTACGGTTCATCTCAGTCGTTGGCTGGAGGTAGGAGATAAACGGATGTCGTTCGTTTCATTTCATATGATTGTTGAATTAATTTGATAATGAAAAGTACATTAAATGTCACACTTTTACATAGTTCTTGCATGTTAAAAATAGGCCTCTTAAAGAAATTACAGAAGCAGACATCAACATCAAAATTGTAGGCCTAGGTCTTACTTTCATTTTGCCACCCTAAACTTTAGATTTGGAGCTGTAGGGCTCCCTGTAGGGCCATTCTACCCAGATTGGTCCTACGCTAAGGCAGATTTTCAAATGTGTGGCCATACCAAATTATAAGTCCTCATGACCTGAGATTTTTGTCATGTACGAGACCATGTCATACTTAGTTACTGACCAAAATTTGGAATTTTGGGAAAAATATTTCCTATAGTTTTTAATAAAATTAATTTATTTAAATTAATTGAATATATGGAGAAATACAACTCCAAATGGCCCCAAATTTTGGTGGCAGGCCTTTGGGTCAATATAAGCCCATGATAAAAATGTCAGCCTCTATGGGCCTATGCATGTTGGGTAAACCCACTTGCACGAGTATGATGAATATAGGCTTGGGGTGGCTTTAGCAAAAATCTATATAATGTGGAATTAGCCCATTTGGAACATTAAAAGTCTATGAAATCTTGGTGAGAGGATTATTAGGGTGAAAAATACCTTCAACAGAAGTAATGAGATTTTTGGGATCAAAAATCACATTATTTGGAATATTTGAGTATTAGGTCATTTTAGAATATAAATTTGAAAATAAGGTTATTAATAAATTAAAATTCTCAAATTTTGTTAAGAACTTAAGGTAGTCATATTTAACCCCTGGAAAGGTTTATGGGTCTGTTAGATGATTATACTTTGGAATTTTGTAGTTTTTGCCCTTTTGAAATTATTTAAAAATGGATGGAATATTGACCAGTAGGAGGATTAGGAAAAATTTGGGAGATTTAATTATGTGTTTGTTGGCCTTGTGTAAAGCATATTTTTGGATGCATTTATAGGAAAAAATCCAATAAATGTCAGATATATTGATATGAGTATAGTTAACCAATTTTTTCGAGGACTATGAAGTATTTGGTAGATTAGTTCAGTAAAGTAATACTTCAGAAGGGAATAGGATTTAAAAAAAAGAAAATTTAATGGTACTTCATTTGTAAAGTGGTCAATTCATGGATTTAACATTAAAAGAAAATTAATGGAAATATAAATGGAAAATTTACAATTTTTGGAAACTAGTCATAATTAGCCTAGATGATCATTAGGAAAATTTATTAGACCAGCGGGATCAATTGTTATAGTACTTCTTGTATAAAGCCACATAGGCAACTTAATTAAAGAATTTAATTTAGGGTCTTTATGACTTAGTAAAATAGTGAAACTCAACTTAATCAATATCATATATCGTACCATCCCATGATAAATGGTTAGGGCCATTTTGGCCAAAAAATTGGAAGTCATACTTTACGGGTGGTATTAGGTCATGGGTTGCGCCTAGCTCAGATAGTATATACTACTAGGACCGCAGGGGGATAAGAATAGACATTGTGATGGTTATTATTTTGGGAGAGTAAACCCTAGTTGGTCTACTATAGGTCATTTTTTGCTTACGAGTGATAGAGCACAAGTCCTAGGATAGTAATTATAATAAAGGTCGGCGGAAGACCGCCATCCTTCTATTAGCATCTTAAGTCATTAGGACCACTCCGGAGTAATAATGAGAGCATAATATGGATCATGGGTAGATATCAATAAAAGTAAATATCCTTGTGAAAGGGAGCTTTGGGATTCAGACCATCGTAGTTCCTAGTGCCCTGAGATCCCTTCATCGGGCATGCCTCGGGCCGTCCTGGGATCAACCCTAAACTGCTAGGTGTAACTAACACTATATAAGAGTAGTCTAATAGGTTAAGACACTGTGGTCCATTATCAACCGTGATGGGTTTGAGGGATTTTGAATAAAAGCACTATGTAAAGTCTCACCCGTGATGGGTTGGAGGGATTCAGGATGGGTTGGTCCTGCGAGCTAGAGGCTCGGGTTAGAATATCTTGCATGGGCGTAAAATTGTGGCGGGTCATGCGGTACTGGGCCAATCGTCACACCTGTTGGAACACCCTATTACTGATTTGGGTCAGGATCACTATGTCTCTTAGGAAACCTGTTTTGACCTCATTGTATAGATCTAAAGGTCAAGTAGAATTGAGTCTAAGGGTTAGTAGTTAGGTTTGGAAGCTGCCCTCAAGACCAGGATTTTCAGTTTCAGAAGACTAAGTCATTTCGTCGAGCTCAGTACGACGAATCGTCGAACTCCAATCGACGATCGGTGAGCTCACTTCGACGAATCATCGAACTCCATTCGACGATCTCTGAGCTCAACTTCAACGAGTCGTCGAACTCCATTCGATGATCTTCGAGCTCAGATCGACGATCTTGACTTAAGTTTGGTTCTCAATCTCTGAGCTCAGTTCGATGATAGTTGAGCTCAGATCGACGATCTATGTTTCTGTCTAAGTCCAAATCTCTGAGCTCAGTTCAACGATAGTGGAGCTCAGTTCGACGTTTTTCTGAAGAGTTCAACGATTTTCAGGATTCAAATTCACACAGTTAAGGAATTGTTCTCAGCAATTAATTCAGAGATCTTGTAGCCGTTTTTATTTAATCTGGAGCAAGTTTCAAGGAATTATCAAGGAATGTTTTATTGGACTTTCCTCCAGAAGACAAAAGCAATTAAGGAAGTCATTTATGACAGGCCAATGGCTATCTTGATAGTGGATCATTTCTATTCAGACAAAAAGGAATAAAAGATAAGATTTTTCATTATTCCAGAAGTAGAAGAACAAGAAGTTAGAAAAATATTCTCTACAACAACAGCTCTCACAACAACAATTACACAAGAGAAAGAGAAAGAGTTGCAGACATTCTCAGTCTCAAAGATTCATGCAAGAACACCATCATCAAAGGAGATCAACAAACTGAAATCTTCAAATCTCTTTTGATCAAGTGTTCAAGGCCATCATCATTCAAGACTCTAGACACCTCACATTTTAGTTGTTGTTGAAATCATCATTTGCTGGAGATCAATTTGCTGAAGGCCTATCACCCTACTGCAAAGCTTCACTTCTTGAACAACTACGCATCTCAGGGGGAGCTTTGACAACATCCACTATATTCTCTCTGACTGTTGACAGAGAAGATCATCTCTTTCCCTCTCTATCTCTCACTCTGCTGTAAAGGGTTTTTCAAACTACCTTCAAAAGTTTGTGATTGGTTTTTGAGCACCTTATCAAAAGCTCATTAGTGGCAAGACACCTGATCAAAAAATCTGGTTTGGATTTTGAGCACCTTATCAAAAGCTCATTGATGCCCAGGACACCTGATCAACTCATCCTGCAGTGGATTCCTACCTAGGGTGGTAGAAGAGTGGATGTACCCAGATTGATTGGGGAACCACTATAGCTCCTTGTGTCTTCTGGTTGCTTGTGTTTTCTTTTGTTTCTGGCTGTGGCTTGTGATTAGATTCCTTTGTATATTGTGATTATTCTGTGTTTAGATTACTTTTTATTATTTGCTTCCATGTTCACATAAGAATACGACAACTGTTGTAAAAGTTTTTAGCAAGCACCATACTCTATTCACCCCCCTCTAGAGTATATCATATCTAACTTGCACTTTCAATTGGTATCAGAGTCAGGTTGGTTAAAAATACCACATCTTCCAGGTTGGTTAAACATACCACACCTTGGTGGTTGCACAGGCTAACACCTGAACCCAAAGATTCCTATAGTTAGATCTGCTTGTTGTACATTTTGTTATTAGAATTATTTCTTCACAAAACATGGCCCAAAACAAAGAATATGCTAGCACCAGACCTCCAGTGTGCAATCTATTCAAGTTTGCACTTTGGAAGGCAAGGATTAGACTCTACATGAATTCTATTGATGAGGACATTTTTAATTCTGTTTTGACAGTATGTCCAAGACCTCCAGAGAATACAAGTACAAATGCTGTTCCACCTCCCTCAGGAACAGATGGTGACATCAAGAAATGGAGAGTTGCAGATGCAAAGGCTATGAACATTCTAGCCCAGACTATGTCTGATGAGATTTTCCAAAAGGTGGCTGAATGCAACTCAGTAAAGGAAATCTGGGATAAGCTATCTGAGATAGTCTCAGGATCTGCTGATGAAAGAAAAGACAGAAGATCTCACCTCATAACCCAATATGAGAACTTCAAGAAAGGAGAAGCTGAGTCAGTAGCAGACATGTATAATAGACTCAGTCTGATAGTCAATGAACTGAAAACTTTGGATAAAGAGATCTTATTCACTGAGCTAAATGACAAAATCCTAATGTGCTTCCCAAGCACTTGGGACTCAAGGATCTGGCCAATTAAGGATGTCAGAAGTCTCAATGAAATCACAACAGAAGCTCTCTTGGGCAAGCTCAAGTCTTATGAGCTGCTCATCAAAAATAGAGAAGAAGAGCAGAAGGCTGCCTCACCAGCCACAAGAAAGGAAAAGTCAATAGCTTTCAAAGCCACTGAAGATCAGCCTGAAGACAAGGTCACAGGCAATGATGAGCTGCTTAGTCTACTGGCCAAAAGATTTTACAAGATGGCCAGAAAGGACTTCAGGAAGAGATCATACAAAGAGCATGACACGCCAATGTATGATAAATCAAACAATAAAGAAATTGTTTGCTTTGGTTGCAGGAAACCAGGCCACATTGTGCCTGACTGTCCAGAGAACAAAAATAAGGACAGAAAGGACAAGAGAGAAAGAAGAAAAAAGACAAGGACTTCTAGAAGAACAGTAATGGAAAACCCTCCTCAAGCAAGAACAAACACACAAGGAAGGGATTTGTTGCTGAATCTTGGAGTGAGACTGAAGAGGAATCAGAAGCTTCATCCAGCTCAAGTGATGATGAGGATGATGCTGAAGAAAAGGAATTCTGCATGATGGCTATCAATACCTCACAACACAATTCTGATGCAGAAGATTCAGAGTCAGACTCAGAGACTCAACTTGAAGAGGACCAGGTGATAAGTTCTTTTGATTTTAATTCTGAGGACTTTAAGTATGAATTTAAAGCACTATGTTTAGATTTATTAAAATCTGAGAAGGAAATCATTTCCCTCAGAAAACAATTGTCTGAACACAGTACATTAAAATCAGAAAACCTCAAACTCTTTGAGGAGTTGGAGTGATGTAGGGAGCAGATAGCTTCACTGAAAAGTGAGCTATCAGAGGCCAAAAAGCTTGAAGAATCCCTTAATGGGAGAAGAATCAAGCTAATGGACATCACAAGCACAGTGAACTATAGATTCAACAGTACACTGGGCTTGGGTACTTCATCCAGCAAACCTATAGTTCTAACAACCGCAATGAAGTTTATCTCTGATAAAGGGAAGGGAGTTGTAGAGGTAGCTAGGAAAAATTCTAACTTACCTAAGAAACCAAGAATTCAACAGAAATCGTCGAACGAAGCTAGACGATCGCCGAACGGAGATCAACGATCTCAGGCAAAATCATCGAACGCAGGTCAACGATCTCTAATCCTTGAACTCTGCCACAGTCGATCGTCGAACGGAGCTCGACGATCTAACCCAAGATCGTCGAACGCAGCTCAACGATCGTCGAGCAGAGATCAGAGATTTGAAAACTTCTTCAAGGGTAAATCTAATTCCAATCCTAGGGTCCTTCATCCAGACATAACCCTTATACTGAATGGATAATACCTCCAAGGAGATATCATCCTAAAGGTTATAAGAGTCAACCAGGGATGTCATTTATTTCTGAATTTAAAGGTTATCAATCTAGGCCCAAGGTAAACTGGGTCAAAAACAAGTAAATTATTTTATGTGCAGGTGAAGACCTATCCAACATCAAACCAATAATGGTATTTGGATAGTGGGTGCTCAAAGCACATGACAGGAATCAAGGACAATCTCACATCCTTTAAAGCCAAACTTGAACACAAAGTCATATTTGGTGATTCAAACTTTGGACTAACAAAAGGATATGGTGTAGTCCAAATTAGGACAGTCACATTCAAGAAGGTAGCCTATGTGGAGAGACTGAAGCACAACCTGATCAGCATCAGTCAGCTATGTGATGAAGGCTACCAGGTGACTTTCAGCAAATCCTTATGCAGGATCAAATTAGAGGACAACACAATTGTGTTGACAGGTAAAAGGAAAGGTAACATCTATTTAGTAGACTTTCTTTCAACTGAAGTAGATATTTGCCTGTTTAACTCTGTTAGTAGACCTAATGTATTATGACATAAGATATTAGGACACATAAACCTTAGAACCATTACTAGGCTATCCAAGGAAAACCTTCTTAGAGGACTACCTTCTGGCCCCTACAAGAAGGAAGGACCCTGCAGGGCTTGTCAATTAGGCAAGCAAACCAAAAATAGTTTCAAATCACTTAATAAGAGTGATTCACCTAGGATTTTGTATCTGTTACACATGGATCTTTTTGGACACATTACAGTACAAAGCTTAGGAGGGAAATCTTACACTTTAGTAGTTGTAGATGACTTCTCTAGATTCACATGGGTGTTCTTTCTGAGGAAGAAGTCTGATAACTTTAAGTGTTTGACAGAGTTTCTCAAATGCATACAGACTGAGTTCAATACTCACATTGCCCTGATCAGAAGTGATCATGGGATAGAGTTTGATTCTCTTCTTATGCAAGAGTTCTGTTAGAGTGAAGGGATCAGGCACACTTTCTCATCTCCTAGAACCCCTCAACAAAATGGGGTAGCTGAAAGGAAAAATAGAACCCTTATTGAATCTGTCACTACATTGTTATCCGATGATCACCTTCCTCTATCCTTTTGGGCAGAGGCAGTGAACACCTCCAACTATGTGATGAACAGAAGTCTAATACACAAATTGAAGGGGAAGACTCCCTACGAATTACTCAAAGGGAAGAAACCTAAAGTAGATTACTTTAGAATTTTTGGCTGTATCTGTTACATACACAATAATGACAAGAAGTACTTAGCAAAATTTCAAGCTAAAGCAGATGAAGGAGTGTTTCTGGATACTCCATGATCAGTAAGGCTTATAGGGTATATAATAAATCATCTCTTAAAATTGAAGAATCTATTCACATATCTTTTGATGAAACTAACATGTCTTTCAAGGAGAAGAATAATTCTACCATAGAACCTTTGCAGGTACATTCTCTTGCAGAAGACTTGGACAGATTACAAATCATTCAAAAAGAGCAAAGCAGTGAAGATGAAGAAGACATTCAACATCCTGAAGAGAAACCTCTTAAAGAGCCAGTTGTTGTACTATAGGAGGAAACAACAACACAGGTTGGTGAACAATCAACACCCTGTTGATTTAGTAACATCAAGAGACCATCCAATCTCCCAAGTGATTGGAGACATCTCAGCTAGTGTGCAAACCAGAAATCAGGTCAACCAAAACCTATTGCACACTTGCTTCCTATCTCAAATTGAACCTCAATCCATTAAAGATGCAGAGCAATATCCACACTGGATCATTGCAATGCAAGAAGAGTTGCATCAATTTGAAAGGAACAAATTTGGGAACTAGTACCAAGGCCTAAGGATCACTCCATTGTTGGAACAAAGTGGGTGTTCAGAAACAAATTGGATGATCAAGGAGTAATTGTAAGGAACAAGGCAAGGCTAGTTGCTCAAGGGTACTCTCAAGAAGAAGACATGGATTATGACCAGACTTTTGCACCAGTTGCAAGGTTGGAGGCTATTAGAATCTTCTTAGCATATGCAACACAAAAGGCTTCAAAGTATACCAGATGGATGTAAAGAGTGCCTTTCTCAATGGAGACATCAAAGAAGAAGTCTATGTCAGACAACCTCCAGGTTTTATCTCTTCATCTCATCCTGATTATATTTTTAGACTGAATAAAGCATTATATGGTCTCAAGCAAGCTCCTAGAGCATGGTATGAGACCCTAGCATACTTTCTCCTGAAAATGAGTTTATAAAGGGTAGAGTAGACCAAACTCTTTTTATTAGAACCCATAAGTCCCATACCCTACTAGTACAAATCTATGTAGATGATATTATCTTTTGTTCTACTGATTCAAATTTGTGCAGAAGGTTCTCAAATCTAATGCATTCTAAATTTGAAATGAGTAGCATGGGTGAGCTATCCTTTTTTCTAGGATTGCAAATCAAACAACATGGTGAAGGCATATTTATTTCTCAAACCAAGTATGCAAAGGAATTGGTTAAGAAATTTAGTATGTCTGAAGCATCTTGTATGAAAACACCTATGCCAACTAATGCTGTATTAGATGCTGATGAACATGGGAACCTATTGATTAGATAACATATAGAGCAATGATTGACTCTTTATTGTACCTTACAGCTAGTAGACTTGACATAATGTTTGCTACATGCATTTGTGCTAGATTCCAAGTGAGCCCTAGAGAGTCACACCTAACATTAGTAAAAAGGATTCTCGGGTATGTTAAAAGTTGTCCAAGTCTAGGTCTCTGGTATCCAAAAGATTCAGCATATGACTTAACTGGATTTTCTGATGCTGATTATGCTGGATGCAGAATTGACAGGAAAAGCACCAGTAGAACTTGTCAGTTTCTTGGTGACAGACTTGTCTCTTGGTTTTGCAAGAAACAAACATCTGTGTCAACTTCAACTGCTGAAGCTGAATATATAGCTGCAGGTACTTGTTGTTCACAAATCTTGTGGATTCAAAACCAACTCCTAGACTATGGCTACAACTTAGAGATGTCTAAAATCTTTTGTGATAATACCAGTGCTATTTATATAACTCAAAATCCAGTCGTCCATAGTAGGACAAAACACATAGAAATTAGGCATCACTTTTTAAGGGATATTGTTGAGAAAAATAAAATTGAACTTCAATATATCCCAACTGATTTGCAAAGGGGAGATATTTTCACCAAACCCTTGGATGAAAAGAAACACACCTTCTTCCTAAATCAGTTAGGAATGTTAGATGGAGGAAGTCTAAAATAAGTTCCAAGATTTTAAAACTCTAAAAATGACCAAGACTAGGCAAATATTTTAATTTTTCTAGTGTATAGAGTGTTTCTGATCTTTGAACTACGCTCGATGATTTTCCTCCCGATCGTCGAACGGAGATCGACGCTTTTCGAAATCGTCGACCAGAGTTCAGCGCTTCTCAAATAGTGCTCAACTATCTCTCCAGGTCAGCGATCGTCGAACGAAGCTCGACGATTTTGTTTTCTGAACTGTCGTCGAACGGAGCTCGACGCTCTCCAATATCGTCGAACAGAGATCGACGATGTTGATGACCTTTCAGTTTCCTTTAGAAGCCCCGATCGTTGAACTGAGTTCAACGATCTTTCCTTTTCTGCGTCGAACCCTAATACAAACTCTTTTTTCGGCCGTCGTTCTCCCTTGCGCTTTCATACTTTCTGCAAAAATTCTCTTTCCCTCCAAACTTCTCTACACTTGGTCGTTTGTTTGTTGATTTTTGAAGAAAACAATGGCCTTCTCAGTTGCAGTCCTGGCCGCCATGAAATTTGATGCAGGATTTGATATAGATATGGACTCTTTCAATAACAGTGATCAGATTTTCCAAGAAATTCTAGAACTTTTCAAGGAACAAAAGCTCGTCACTTATGGTCCCCCAGAAATCAAATTGGCTGCTGATGAAATCAAGGAGTGGGTCTATACTGCCCACAACCAGGACTAGAATACTTTGATGGCAACAAATATCTGGAACTCAGGTACCTTGACACCTACTATTTGACAGAGGTTTTTCAATTAAATTATGGAGAGGACTCTGCTGAACTGTCTGGAGAAGAATTTTCTGATATGCTTAATAGAATGGGTCATTCAAATGCAAACCCTAACAAGCTGCTGAAGAAACATTTGGCTGTTGAGTACAGGTTCTTAGCTGATGTGGTTGGAAAAGTCTTGTTGCCAAACACTCAGCCCATGATACCATCTCCAGGTCTCAGCTGTGTTTGATGGGTGCTATTGTACATAAGAAACAGTTTTACTGGGAGAAGTTTTCTTTGACTTAATTAAGAAAAAGATCAACAAGAATTATGTCAACTTTGGAAGGATTCTAGGGCTATTTCTTCAAACAGATGCCCTGCACTGCTAGTCTCAAATGGATGCACATCAATGCCTCTAAGAGGCTCTCCTGTGCCCTGTTTGGAAAGTGGGACAGGCAGATAGTGAAGCCCAGCAGACCCTCTGCAAGTGCAACTTCAGGGACAAGGACTGTTGCAGTCTCTTCCCCTCAAGTCTCTGCCCTATAAAAGACTTGCCTGTTGCTTCTCCTCCTCCTCCACCTCTTATTTCATCTCCACCAGTCACCTCCACCATTCAAATTTCCTCCACAATCGTTATTTCAACCCATCTCCAACTTCAATTCTCCACCTCCACCTCTCACAGAAGAAATCTTCCATCCTTTACAACAATACCCTCACCTAGAAATTGAATCACCATCTCATCTTCCATCATTCATCTGATAGATGATTCCTTTATCGATGATTCAACTTCATCCCCTCCTGACCTACCCTCTTCATCCACATCTTACCAACAGTTACTCTAAGATATCATAGCACAACCCTCCTACACACCCTCTATTTCCATTCCATTATCTTCAATTTTCACAATCCCATATCTCAACCCTCCTTTCCCCCATACACCAGCTCTCCACCAACATCTCCAGCTGTTCCACCTTCATTATCTAGCTCTTCTCAAGTCCCTATTGAGCATGTAGATCTTCCAGCCTTAGCAGACAGACTTTATGAGCTGATAGCTCCCAGGCTATCCCTCTTGTTGGAGACCTCCTTGGCTCCACTTTTAAAGTCAGTTGCAGACCTGTCTGCCAGGCTCTCCTCCCTCATTCCTCCTCAGGCAATCCCTTCATCTGGGTGCCTTGATCCAGTCCTGACTGAATCTAGGCAGGGGAAGATGCCTCATAAAGTGGATAGGTTGCATGTTGCTGCTGTTATTACTTCTATCCAAGCTCAAGCCTCAACACCTTCAGTTGTAGTTTTCTCAATGGACCTCAGGTCACTATTATCAGATTTTGATTATATATATTTCAGTTGTCTTCCAGATCATACTGCAGTCCAGCCATCTGAAGATCTGTCTAAGTCCATTGTGCCTATTTTAAGCTATGACACTAGCTTAATTCATTCTTTGTACAGTCCCTTTCTGCTGCTGCTGCTCCTTCAATTTCTGGTACTGACATTGTTGATATTGCTGCTAATTCTGATGATTTAATATCTGAGGACATACATATGACAGAGGCATTTGACCTTGAGCCTACTGTTATTGCTGATGTTATTGCTGATGCTGAAACTATTGTATCTGAATCTGTTGCCCCAGTTACTGATGTATCTACTGCTGCTGTACCTTCCATTTCTGAGAATGTTACTTCTGAAAGTTTTGTATCTGCTGATGTAATCTCCTCTGCTAGTGTTGCTTCTATCCTCCTTCTACTGTTGCTGCCATAACTGTTGTCACTAATGTTACCTCTGCTCAATCCCAACAATAGATAGACTATCTCAAAAGGATTGATGCACTATATGATGAACAAAGCTCAGAAAGTGATCAATATAGGACTGATTCAGATGACTCCTCTGCAACTATTGCAAGGAAAGAAAGGCCAGAAGCAAGGCTATGAAAAGGTTCCTCCAGCAAAAGTCAAAGATACCAATGATATTCCTCATTACATACTGCATAACTGTCCTAACAGAACACTGAATGCTGATGACGAACTCAATGGGCATGAAGAAAAAGAGAAAGTATGAGAAAGGTTCCTCAGTTCCATCATTCTCCTCCCCTCCTCCTGATGCAGAGTGGGATCTTTTTGGTTGCTGAGAAGCCAAAACCCACAAACCTTAGTCAATATATGGGGAAGTTGGAAGGTGGAAAACAAAAATAAAAAAAATATAGGGAGTTTACAAATATTCCAGGCACAC